>OY979726.1:3687500-4287500 GCA_963855995.1 Muricea muricata | reverse complement strand
TGTATCCCTCTGGGGGGATATCCGCTTGATCAACATTCGTGTACGCATCATAGCACAACCCGTGGACGCAAGGACTGGGGTTAGATGCGCAGGGATTTGGAACTAAAACATAGAAAAAACCCATGAATCAAGCTCCTCAAAAAAAGATCAAATCTCCATGTCAAAGGCGCTTGGCTAACTTGGCCACCTTGATTTTATTGTTAAAAATAAATTTGTTGCTGTTTACAACATAAACACACATCTATCGGCCAAGTAATTTTAAAAAAAAATCATCTATGACGAGAAAATCAGAGTTAAAGTTTATGCAAATCCTTCAAGCTCGTGAATTCTTTGTATTTTCACACGTAGTATTTACAGCCAATGGCGCAGCCAGTCCGATAATTTAGTCCCGCTATGCAAATTCAATTCATATTGTTGTTTTCACAGCCAATGAACACGAAAATATTTGTATAGCGGGGCTGGCTACGCTACGGTTACAACATGAGTGGCTGTGTTGTATCGGCCAACAGCCCAGATAGGATTGAGAAACTCTCCAATTTTATAGACTTATTGGCTAATATTTGCCTGAAAAAGACCTTTTGCGAATGTAAGACTAAAAAATCAAACTTAACGTTTATGTAAATGAAGAGAAATCTGTATCCTTCGCTTTCATGATATCTTTTGGACTTTTTCATGAATTATTACCTTGACACAGATCACCCTTGTAGGTCGCGCTACACGTGCAGGCTGCGTACCAAGTGGAGTTAAATTCGCTTTTCATTGGATAGCATTTCCCACCGTGTTCACACCGGTTAGGATGACAAACGTCCTCTAAAAATGAAGAATAAATATGGTGATGTTTGGAACTTTTTCATGTAAAGTTTTCCTTGGAAACTTCTTGGCAATATTTGCTCGCAGAAGACAATTATTTTTCCACCCCTGATTTGGCACGCTTGACACTGAATCACGAAGTTTGAAACTTCAAATTGATTTTCAGTAATTGACTATCGAGAACATAGAAACGTCAATGTCCTGTTTGTATATGTACATGCAGAGACTTACCAGTGCAATATCTACCAGAATATCCGGGAGCGCACAAACAAGGGTTGCTGGGTCTATCTTCCAGACACGTGGCACCATTGCGGCAAAGATTGAGAGAACATGTCTTCGGAACTAAAAGAACATGTATTAAAAAAGGTCAGCCAAGTTGGTTTTTTGTTCAACTTTTTCATAAAAAAACATCACAGTACAGGGTGAGGAGAAAAATACGACTGTTTGAGCTGGTGCAAAATTAAAACGAAAAGAGCAATGCAACAAGTATATTGGCTTCAGCGATATCAAACTTAGTGAACTTGAGAGAGTCTCACTTGTGGTCACAGAAGTACTTTCAACTGCGTTGTGTTTTAGTGAACAGGGTCGGCTGTTCTAAGCCCGTTTAAGTCTAGAATGTCTCTGGATAAGTCTAGACTCGGTATATTTATTGAAACAAATATTATTTCAACTAATGATATTTCAACCTAAGAAAAAGCTTATGGATATAACTACATGCTTAATGTGTAAAACTAAGTTTAGTTGGTCAATGGATAAATGGGAGTGTGATCTAAATTTTATTTATCCACCATTGAACAGGCGGCCCCAAAATATTTAACCTGTTCGCTTAAAGATAGGAAGAGGAGGGAGGAAGAAGAACATAACACAATAAAGTGGGGGAGGGTCATAGAGAGATCACACTGCACGAATTTACCTTGACAACGACGTCCTTTGTACTTAGCTGTACATGTACACGATGCGTCCTGGTTCAACTCCTCACATGTCCCGCCGTGACGGCAAGGGTTGGGATGACAGTGGTCGACATCTGAAGAAAATTATTCACAATTCTAGTTTGAGGGGACGTGGGGGAGTGTAGATGGTAGGAGGCGCACTCCGTTTCCACTTTATGTCGTAAATACCTTGGCAAAATTTGCCTTTGTATCCAGGAGGACAAATACATTTAATTTTTGACAACAGCTGAAAACATTTCGCATCATTCTTGCAAGGGTGCTTGTGGCATCTGTCAGCAACTAAATTATAAAAATGCGTTTCTTTTTAAATTGACTGACTATATAGAACTTAAAGCATGTCATAATTAAGGCGTAGTATAAGGGGCAGTTGTTCAAAGTTGGGTTTGCGCAAGGTTGCGCTAAACTGTGTTTTCTTGTTGTTTTTTAAAGCATTGTAGAATACTGCACACTATGAATCTTCCAATTTTGGATTTTCAGGTAGTTCTGACGAAACACATACCAATTTAGTATAAAGAAATACCTACAATCGACCGTCATGCTCGAGATATATGTTCAAGGTAGTTTGAGTAAACCTAGATTAGAAACATTTCATTCGATAAAACTGAATGCTAGTTGGAAAACATTATTAGGCCTAATTAAGGTCGTTTTCCATTTCAACTGTATCGTAGGGAAACTCAACGTATTTTTTTTTGTCCCGCATGTCATCAGTTCTGATTAAGTGTTCACGAAACAATGAAATACAGTATGTTTCGCTACGATAAGGGTGAAGTGTAAACACCAGCCACGAAAGAGGACCTGCGGCAATAATTGTGGAGCAAACAGCGTGCATTTACAGTACCTTCACAATGTAACCCCTTAAATCCTTTGGGACACCTGCATTCATAATGAGTCCCATCATCAACACAGTCGCCATTATTCTGACATGGGTAAGGATAACAATTATCTCGCTCTAAAGTTCGCAAAAAGTAAAGAAATATTTTAATTAGCTCTTCGTGAAAAATAAATTTAAACCTTTAATTTAGAAAGCCTTTTAGATTAAATTCTGAGGTAAGAAGGGGAAGTGCTCTAAAATAACTGTCTTAAGAAAGGATAATTGCAGTATAGTAGTAAGCCACCCGCCCTTGGGTCATCGTCAATGAAGGAAACGCAAGTTATCGAACTAATTTAGTCGGTTATAATCTTCCCATCAGTGCTCGCTATCTATTCATCAACTCCCTTACTATTATTATTCTTCCTAATTCTCAAGAGAGAATGATACAATCTCCAACTTGACTTTGAGATGTAATTTGTACCTTGACAATGTTTCCCTTTGTAAGCTTTTCGACATAAACAAGTGTAGCCCCCAGGGCCTTGAACTATAATACCTCCGTGTTTACATGGATTGGCTGCAAGTGAAAATTGTGAGTGTAAGTTAAGGAGATGCTTCATTCAAACTATTTTCATTTTGGGTTGGTGGCATAAAAACAAGAAAATTGTTGTCCTTCATTATTTATCTTCATCATTACTTCTTTAAAAAGGCGTGAAGGTTATTGCATCCAAGTCTTTTGAGAATTAAAAGGGATTTGTCAGAAGTTAAAAAAATCTGGTTTTATATTTGTCGTTCGCAGTCAATCCCTTGAGATTGAAAAGACATAATGATACGACCAATTTTTTTATAGATCGTTTCCACTCCTCAGTTGCCTCGTGATTAAAACAACAAATAAGATTCTTTCGAGTAAGATTCTTTTGTTCTGGTCAGCCAATTTGCCTGCCGTCACGTTCACTTCTCCAGTCAACTCTATACTATACTGCAACGATAACTTAGTAGCCATCTTTGAAGCAAAATCGTTTAAGTCCCAAACCATTTTGCCACGAATCTACCGAGATTTAATGTTTTCACTTTGATTTAAGAGGTCCATGTTATGGTTTATGAGCTCATAACTTAGTTTTCATTGCAATCTTTTTCAAAAATGGGAAATAGCTTGGGAAAATAGTACTAAAACTGTTCACAACAGTTCAACGTCAATTTTCACCATCCGAACTTCAGCTGCACATAGAGCTTTTACCTGGAGTTATCTTTCCAGCAATGAACCATTCCACATGAGACAAACTTTTAAATTCGCTAACAATTTTGCACAGCTGGAAAGAGCTTTGTAAATTTAGTGAAATTGCCGAGTTTGGTTGTAAATATCGTAATGTAAGATTTGCGAATTTTGTATTCTTTTGTATTACGTTACCACATTTCCACATACTGGAAACGCTTTTCCGCGCGTAATACAAAAGTGTAAATTCGCAAACTTTACAGGACTATATAATATTTTCCCCTTTTTACAATATTTTGCAACCAAACATGACAATTATATAAAATTTAGGATGTTCTTTCCTTTTGCGCTAATTGATTTTCCCAAAATAAAAAGTTTGTCTAAAAGGGGAATGGTCCATTATAGAGTTCAGCTGCACCTACCTCGATGCTCCATGTGTATGTAAGACAAATGAAGGTCAGGTTTTGAAAACGGCTGAGGATACGGTCGAGGAACATAATGAAGCAGTTTCTGATGAACTGGATAGGGTACTGGTCTAGTTTCCACCACTGGAATGGGTTTGGGAACTTTTTGAACAACTGGCAGTGGGTAAAATTTCTTGATAATGTGAAGATTGTCTGGACCAAGGGGGTTTATGACCTGGGGTCCAGAATCTGGGTGGATAACGAGTTCGATATGAGGTGATGGTAGGTCGAGAGGTAGGTGTCCAAAATGCGAGGTGTGAATAAGTGAGTGAGGTGTGAGGTCAGCGATGTGGGGGGCATCGTTGTGAAAGTGATCTAAGGGACCAGCAAGATGTTCCACATGGGAAGGCGCGGTGAAGAAATGGTGATGTTCAAAAGCAGGATTAAGATGACCTTCTAAAGTACTTGGTATGACAGCTCCTTCTGTGTGCAATGGAGAAATTAAGGATCTGTCTTTTTGGAGTAGATTGGGAAAATTATTTGGCGAATAACTTTCGCTGTTACCTTCCTCTGTTCGAGGAACGTTAAACATTTCGTCTTTGTTATAAAGGTTACCCAGACGAGAGTCACTGTGCAATTGCTCAATATCCTGAGCGGTCATTTGAGGGTTAGTATATTCCATTTGAGACTGCAAAGGTACATCCTTACTAAGGGAATTCGGTAAATTGGAAGCGCTCTGGAAATTATTCGTGTTTTTATAGTCGAGTGAATCCGACACAGGCGAGGCTTGTCTTGGCGTTTCATTAAAGTTTTCAATCATGTTACCTCCAAATGACTGCCCAGCCCCTTGTTCCAAGTTAATCCCAGGATTGCTTAAAGGCGTTAGCGCTATGGAATTGAGTTTATTATTTATTGAGGTTATTGAGTTCGGGTTATCGTAGCCTTTCTTTGGACTTTCATAAATATGTTGGATGCCATTCATTCGTACCTGAACAGCTTGTCTTTTTCTCCGTTTTGGCGGATAACTTTTATATTGATTTGAAAATTTAGAAGTCTCTGACCAATTGTTCTTGCCGTCCACATTATATATATTACTGTCTTCTTTTAACTTTCCGAAGCTTTCCCCATTAAAAAACAGAAGGACAATCCAAACCAAATCCAGCGTCATGTTGAACAATTCCATTGTGAATTGCTGAGTTTTTAGCGATGTTTATGTCTCTATTCCAGAAGCCATTTTGCTTCAGTAATGGATCAAAGCTTCAAACCATTAATCTTTAACTCACAATGCTTTGAAAAAGGCGACAAAAACTCAGGTTAGTTTAAGAAAACGGCGACCAACAGTCAGCTACACAACAACATAACTGACGCATAAATATGGAATTTTATCATATGCATTATTGTTTATGTGAATTCTTATGAAACAAAATGGCGGTTTAAGAAGATGTTTAGCCACAATAGCATTTGTTTACATTTGACCGAAAGCGTATCGTAACGCTTGACTAATTTTTGATCTACGTTTAACTGGTTCATATGAGAAATGTAGTTTCATGTCTAGTTTTTCTTAGAGGATTCAGCTAAAAAGATATTGCATAAGGGCAGCACCTTGGAAAAATTAGGACCATATTTCCATAAGCGAATTCATCAGGTATGCAGAGGCAAGCTTATTTTGAAATACCGCTTACAATCAACCATGGCCAGCAGTAGATAAAAGCTGGGGTAGCGCTAACCATATATCTTTACTTAAACACTTCAGAAATCCAAGCTACTTCTCAAAATTTTTAAAGAAATATTTTCAAGCTTATAAATAAGCTGCTAAGAAATTTGAAAAGAAATTTGAAATAAGTTAACCCCGGTTAAGCTAAACCGACTTTTGAGCAGCCGATCCTAGAAGTTTAAGAAACGGCGAAACGCAAGCGGCCATATTTGATATTGCGAAATTTCACATTAGATTTATATATTTAGTATGACACCCCAATGGCTATTAAGCTATACTGGTTGTTGACAACAGTGATTTATATTACATATTCCTATAATTTCGCACGTTCATAAGTGTTCTCACCTTTCATCATAAATTTTACATCAAAATATTCAAGAAAGATTTGCCAGCAAACGCAGAACCTTGTCAACAGCGGTTTCTTAGCTTTCTTACCTTTTATAATATGTCAATATTTCGTCAGGTCACTCTGAATTTTATTTAAATGGTTTGAAGTGATATAAAATTTAACATGCACCATAACCTTATTTTCCTGTTAGCCTTTTTCTTTTATATAATTATTGCAAGGTAAAGTTAAGTAGCTACATAGTTCATAAATGAGAATATGAGAAAGTGCAGGTTCAAAAATACTTTCTGTCAAAATCTATTAAATTCAGCAGGTTTCGCTTAACTTTTGTTGACATTGGGCAACAATAGGCAGCCATTTTGTTTTGCAATGTAAGTGTTCTATTTACACGTTTAAAAATATAGATTTGATTGCTTCGTTTACAAAGATAAATATGGTTAATATTTTACATTTTAGTTTGGGTGTTTAGGAAATTACCCTTAAATTTTATTACCATTTACTAAATATTTACATTTAACATTTAATATTTTGTTTTATAATATAGCATTTGTAAATTCTGAACGCTGATTGGCTAGGAGCCGTGTTGATATAACTCTATGTCAACACGGAAAATTTCCCGCCACTCTTCTGTTGAAGTTCTTTGTGCTATATTATAAAAGAAATATAAAACATTTTTTCCGTATTGATATACAGTTATATCAGCACTCGTGAAAATTGGAAAAACTCGAAATTGTATGAAAACACTCCGCCCTGCGGGCGTCGTGTTTCCACACAATTTCTCGTTTTTCCAATTTCCACTCGTGTTGATATAACTGTATATCAACACGGAAAATGTTTTATATTTCTTTAATATTAAAAGTTTTAAACTGTTCTGCCCCAATGAACTCGTAAGACTGGGTACTAGCAGTTCAAACACTACTTGGCTTAATTTTAAGGCATAGTTAATGGCAGAGATGGGGCTCACTAACAGTAACAGTCATCGTGAAGATTGTGGTGTTACTCTGAGTGTCACACTGGGCACCAAAAGTTAAGAGTGACATCACAAACATTACTTTCAGTCAATATGATGTTTTTTAATGCAGAAAATAATAAGGTCCATCAATGTCACGTATTTCTTGCATTCTTGCCTAACTAATCGATAGCAACGTTTTAGGAAAGCTAGCAATTCGTTACGTAAACTAATTGGTGATTCAAGGACAATTGTACTTTTGAATAGATCGTTATTCTGACGAGTTTTCAAACCATCTCTTTTATTAAGCAAGTAAATTAAGCCTACAGTAGCGAAGCCAGTCTAAAAATTCTGTTTTTATAGCTGCTGTGATTGCTAATCAAGACAATATAATACAACAAAACTACGGAAATTACATTGCCTAAGAACAAATCATAAACACTAATCATTAAAACTTCAGAAAGCCACCGACAAAATGTTTTCACTTGGGCATTTACTGCTAAATTGTGGAGCTGGCGTCGCCACCATAAACCGAAAATTCTTAGCAAGCTTTCCATATCGTGATAGAAATATCTTCATGTGTTATTTTGAGTTCACACCCACGCCGGACAAGCCGCAAAATATACCTGACTACGGTGGAAATTAAACCTGTAGAACCCATGGAATTCCATCTCAATGGTCTGTCAACTGTCAGAGCTACTGAATCACCCCTAATCAAGTAGTCCACACTTCAAGTTGATGTTAAAGTTGTTGCTCACATCTTGATCCGACAAACGAGAAAGGACAGCGGCAGTCGTACGACGACCGAATTGGAATACAAACGCCAAAATTCTTGCAAGGATTTGGAACACAAGGGTCTGGAAGTTCTAAAGGAAACAAAGAATTTGGATAACTTGTAGATAAAAATGTTTACTCAGAAAGTCACGAAATAGCAGAAATTAAATAAGGGTAACATTTGACAGTACTGTGTTCATTTTTGAGTTGTAAGAAAACCCGAGTGCAAGACGAAAAACCCTCGAATGCCAGTGAGCTCCATATATATCTGGAATAATGACTGAAGTGCCAAACGTGAAGCCAAACATGGTGGAAGTTGAAGGAGCTGTTAAACGCCAGTCTTAGTCCTCTGCGCGGTCAGCACAGTCACAGAAATCTGTGTTCATTTCGTACTTACTTTTGCATTTGAGGCCGTTACCAACGTAACCGTCATTACAGACACACTCCTTGTTGAGGCATTTAGCTTTCTTATCACATTTATCACAAATTCGAACTAAAAATGAAAAAAATGAATCTTAATTTTGTATTAGTGCTGCTGTTTAGTTAGGTTTTCTCCGGTAGCAACATTCGAACTAGAAAGAAGAATACACAAGAATACACAAGTAAAAGCTATCCAGTAAAAAAATCAGTTTAGTTGATCCTTACAGGACTTTATGAACAGTTTTAGATAATAAAGCTATATCAACTACAAATAAAGTCAGTTTAGTCTAAGGTCCTCCAGTAGAAAGATTAGATAAAAAAGAGATGATCCTTACAGCTATGCAGTATAAATTAAGTTAGTTTAGTTTAGTTTAGGTTTCCTTTTGTAGTGACACTAGATCAATAAGAGATGATCTTTTTAGACCACTAGAAAGAATAGTTGAAAACTCAGAGAGCTTTCCTGTATAAATAAAGTTGGTTCAGTTTAGGTTTCCTTCCGTAGTACACTCGATCAATAAGAGATGATCCTTACTGGATCTCTAGGAAAAACAGTTTTAAGCTAATAAAGCTATCCAGTATAAATAAAATAAGTTTAGTGTACTTTTCTTCTGTAGTAATACTGGATCAATAAGACGTGTTCCTTGCTGGTCTCTAGAAAAAAACCCCAGTTTGGAACAGCTTAGTTTAAGTTTTCTCCTGCAGTAGGCATCTGTACTGTATCTCCTTGGAACCTCTAGGGAGTCGAGTTTGGTTCAGGTTTCCAAAACCCGTAGTAGTAATACCAGATTGTAAGAGGTGACTCTTACGAAAACTGTATGAGGAACAGTTGGACACAGAATAGCGACTGAGAGAAAGGCCACTCGAGTCGGAACCTTTGAAGTTAATGTCCCCACGCAAGTCGCATTACGCATATTCATTAATACGGGTTCTGACCAATAGACACGCTAAACTGGCTGATTCGCCATTATTCTGGTCAGTTAATTGCATAAAATAGGGGGCTACTGCTGGGTGACTCTACTGTTTGTTGTCTACACTGTCAGTTGACACTGAATATGCTCCTTCTGTAGTGATACTGAAGAGGAAAAAATGTTCTTCTCCACCATTCAGAACTAAAAATTCTATACAAAGACGGGAATGAATAACGCATCTATATTATACATCTATATCACCTACCCTCACATTTAGATCCCATATATCCTCTATGACATGCGCAGACGTAATGATCAGCCAGCAGATCAGTACGACGTCCATTAAACGCATCTGAACATACGCCATGTTTACACGGGTTTGGATTGCCTGCACACGGGTTGGGAACTGAAAGGGAAGGTCAAAAAGTAGTCAGGATAGTTAGTTGTAAGAAGCCTTCTGTGGTAATGTTGGATCAATGCCACCAATTCAAGAAAACCGAGATGTGTATCTTTTATTAAGACCCCTTTTACACAATGGCAAAAGTTCCCAGATTCGTAATAGTATCCGGATACCTTGTCTTACGGATTCTTGTAGAATTCTTGAAGTCTACATTAGAAGTTTTTTGGATACAAAGTTTTTCTTGGATACAAAATCCCCACAAACACTTCCTGATTCAAAAGTCCCGGATTCGTCAGTCTATCTGTGATAATTTTGTATGGAATTTGTGCTTTTTAGTGTAAACTTTAATTAAAACGAATCTGATATCAAAACATCCCAGATTCACGGACAAATCACAATATTTTTCCCCAGCGTAAACTGTCAGGAGAACAGTTCAGAACGGTTTAGTTATTTATAGTTTAGTCGTTACGTATAGTTTAGTTTGCTTACTTTCACATTTTTCTCCCTTGTAAGTGGGTGCGCACTTGCACGATGGCAGCCAAACAGACGAAATAGCGGACTTCTTGAAAGAACAAACACCACCATTAAGACAGGGGCTTGGTTTGCAAACATTTTCTAAATGAGTGAATTATAAGAATTATAAGAATTAAAAGAAATAATCATTAAATATACGGCATACAGTAAAAATTAAGTATCTTGTGACTTGTTCTAAATGGCCATAAATTGTTTTTTATTGTTTAAGAAGGCAAGGAAGTGCATCGATAACGGCAATTGCCGTTTAATTGCGAAAAATTGCAGGACGAATGGGACTGTATCAACAAAAAAGTTGGTTATACGAATACTCCCTCACTGCAGTGGTAGGAAGTAGACACAATTTGGGTGTATACGATTGGGGGATGTTTGCCAACAGGTTTAAAGTGATTACTGTTGTCATTTATGCCTACCTTCACAATATCTTCCCGAGAAACCTTGTGCGCATTCGCAAGGTGCAGTGGACTTATCCTCCAGACATTTGCCTTTGTTGCGGCAAGGGTTGGGAACACAAACCTTTTTCGCTGGTTAAAAACAAGAACGGAAAGTTAAAAAGTAAGCCATGTTTCACATTGTCAACGTTACTGTCTACAGAATTTGCATATTAATGATCTAGAGACATTTAGCAAGAATACTTTGCATGTACTCGTGCATGCAATTCCTCATTAATTAAATTAATTTTCAAAGGAGAACAATACAGAGGTGCTCGGAAATACCGGATTTACTTCGAGTGAGAAATATCGTAATCAACACGAGAAACAAATCTGATATTTCCGAGAACCATGTATTTTTCTGTTTATTATGTAAACTACAGTCTTTTCTAGCATTCTAAAAATCCATAAGCTATGAGTGATAGTTGGTTGATCTCACATGCGAGAATATGAGCTTTATATGATATTTTTAATTACAATAATGATAAAATAAGCTTATTGAATGACTCGAATTACCACGACGCGATACAAACCTTCACAGCGATTTCCTTTGTATTCGTTCGTACAAGTACAAGTCACGCCCAGTCCTTTTTCCGTGCATTTCCCGGAATTTTTGCATGGATTGGGATTGCAATAATCCAAGTCTAAAATTAACAACCGTCAATAACCGTTAATGGAACTTTATTCCCTATTTACGATCTAAATAAGATCCAGCATTTTCTACCTAAACATTAAATTTAGTTAATTAGTAATCATTAAATTAGTAATTAGATTACAAGCTCGAGATAGTTGATAAGGGCGAAGCCAGGATCAACTATCCCCGCATAGAAATTTGGGGTGGGTAATCTAATTGTTTTAGTAGGATCAGAGATAAATTTAAAGGAGTTTCTTTAAAACAACACTGCAAACTTAGAGTAGCTAATATATGAGAGCACTTGCAATGGTACGATTAATATATATGATGGTACGATTCCATTGTTTAACAATTAGATTACGAGCTCGAGATTTCTATGCGGTGACAGTTGATGAGGGAGAAGCCCAATTTACCATATAAAGATTGAGAATGAGTAATCTAATTGTTTTAGAAGAATCAGATATGAAAAATTGGATTTAAGCCATTTTGTTAAAAACGTACTACAAATTATTTTTGAACTGAAAAAATAAACCATGAAAATTATAGTTTTGCTTCTCGCTATCTATCGAGGAATAGATAGCGAGTAGAGTAGCCAATCAAATGACAGCAGATTATTCTACTAATTAAAGATACATTAGGATTTCTAATAACGCTGTTAATATCTATTTAACATCTACAAAGGAAATTTAGACGTTCTTACCGGCGCAGAATTTTCCTTTATAACCTACAGAACAAATGCAGCGAAGACCGCTGACCAGGTCCAAACAAGTTGCGCCGTGTTTGCAAGGATTCTTTGCGCACGTGTTCGGGACTAAAAGTTGAAACACTCGTAATAGCATTTTTCAATTTTGTTCGTGCGGATGGACACGAAACAAATTGAAAATCTACAGTATGGAAGTGTCTTCTAAACTATGGATTTTACAATTTTGTCCTGCCATGGGCGTAAATAAAGTGTTATGTGCGTGTGTGTGTGTGTGTGTGGGGGGGGGGGGGTGTATTCATAAATTCGCATCCTGCCCGACGGATTTCGTTTGAAATCCAATAAATTTTAAAAGAAATTCCTAGAGCAGAACATGAGTACATGAATAAGTGTAGGGAACACATAAACACAGTATAGGGAATGAACACTATTTTTGTTTTTACTGTCACATTAATATTTGGTGATAATTTTAAAAGTAACTGGGCAACAATCCTTTCCTAACCTGTTCTTCCCCCCCCCCTCCCTCCACTTGGTGCTGAGCTGTGCAATATGTCCTACTATTCTTATGCAATTGACAGGCCAGAATAATGGCGGAACAGCCAGCTCAGCGTTTCTGTTGGTCAGAAAATGCAGTTGACTCACTAGAGTCTGCACAATGATCATGTTTAATACGACACTCGCGACATAATGCGACGGTGTTTATTCATATATTCGCTCGACGACTATCTTTTGAAGTCCAATCGATTTCAAAAGAAATTCGTCGGGCATAACGCCGATATATGGATATAAATCAACGCATTGCCGCTCGGACAATAGCATTATAAGAATTTTCACACCTTCGCATTTCAGTCCCCGGAATTTCTGACTGCATTTGCACTGAAAGTGCGTCACATGATCGATACAGTTCCCGCCATTTTTACAGGGATTTGGAAAACAAGGATCGTTTGCTGAAACGAGAAACTGGAGTTAGAGCTGGAGTTACACGAGTGCTTGAAAGACAAGCTGCAGGAGTTAGGGGAAAGTATACATTTAATATAGCTTACAGGTTATCATTTTAGAAGCAGAGAGTAAAGTTGAAGAGTGGGGTTTGACATGGGTGGAAGGAGATCAATGCCCAACATAATGCTTTGAGTAAAGCCATAAAAGCAAGATTTAAAATAGAAAATATTATTATATAAAGACATCTTCAGACAAGTGGATAATATTACATACAAAATTTGAATATGTATCTAGGCTAATAGTGTTATATTTACAAGGTGTAAAATTACAAGAGACAATTAGGTATAACCAGAAAAAGATGTGGACGTGTGATGGTGGATATGACATTACAAACACACACAACATATACGAGGTTAAGACGAAACGTCACATAATAAATATTTTCTATTTTAAATCTAGCTTTTATGGCTTTACTCAAAGCATTATGTTAGGCATTGATGTTTATTATAAGAATATGCTCTACGCCTGGCACGTCTCTGGCTAAAGTCTGATACAACAGGCTTGATGCAAGTTGTTTTAACACCTTAGAGGAAGTCTGCAAATGTAAAGTTGCATCAAGTTGGATTGATGAAGCCAAAAGGCTTCATAAGCAACGTCATGACAAGCTTGTATCAAGCAGGTGAAATCCACAAGTTGCATTAAGGACGCGCCGGCAGTTTCTATTTGTGAAGGTTTGAGAAAACGCTGAAAACTCATTACCCTGACAATGCTTTCCTTTGAACGGCTTGCGACAAATGCATGAGTATCCTCCCGGAGTCTGAACGACCAGCCCGCCATTCTGGCATGGGTTAACTACAAGAAAAGAGAAGTTAAAAGTTTGTCCTTAGTTTTCATTAATTTTAACTAGTTGAAAGGAAATGCCAGAAAAAAATCAAATGTTCAAGGGTGTGTTATACATATTTGCAATGCAATTCCGACCTAGGCTTATGTTAATTTATGTGGAGTCGTGCAGGGCGGGGGTGGGGGGCAGGGTTTTTCCAAAGGCAAGGCTTGAAGCTGCAAGTGGTCATAGACAGCCACCCACTTGAACGTAGTTGAAACAGGAGGTATTGCTTGAAGCGAAAAGAGCGAATGGTAGGGTCTGCTGTGCGTAGTACAAACTCCGCTGGGCTATATATCCAGTATTTCAAAATATTTCGCCACCGACTAATTTACTAATTCTAAGATGTTCTTTTTAGCTGTCATGAAATATTTTGTTTATACTGTCAGGATCAAACTTTAGTCTGACATGGCAATTGTCTATTGCAGTATCTCTACGAAAAACATGGAAAGTATTTTTATCTTGGGAAGAAAGTCTTGCTTATCAGGAGGTGCGCGAACAGGGAGCAATGATACAGGGAACATTGAACAGGAGACACAATACGTGGCCAGCAATATTTCCTAGTTTCGCGAGAAATTTAAGGGCGTCAATTTAGGGTCGCTATTCGACAAACTCACCTCCTTGTTCGAGATGAACATGTGACACGTGAACGTCTGGCTTTCTGGAATAAGGCAACTTGACTAACTTGGGCACCAAACGAATCTCAGGCTTATCGTACGGGACAGGCAATGGCTTTTCCGTTTCGATTCCATTTGGCAGAAAACTATGATTTAGCATTGGTAAATTTGGTGCGGTCAAACCGCCTTCTATAAGTGGATTTGCATCATCTGCAAGTCGATTTAGGCTTATCCCCGGCGGCGACCCCGTTGGAGCTATGTACTGTCGACTTGGCAAAGTTGTGGTGTCGGCAGCACCGGCCTCGGGACTTAAAGATGTCGGACTATGCGAATTAGCTAACGTTTCTTGTATCTGGGATGAATCCTGGGAAGGTAGAGTTTGTTCGGGGCTCAAAACGACCTGTGATTCTCGAGGTAAATTACTGCCTTTCAGAAACTGTCTTCTGTCTCCCGATTCTGTTACATTAATCTTGGATCCACGAAGTTTGTCCAAACTGAGTTCTCGTGTGGTCGAGTCTTTTTGAATGATATTTGAATTGTGCTTGCTTCTTGATTTGGGAGTTGTAACTTTTCCATCTGTTTGATGTAAACTCAGTAAGATATAAACCAAGGTAAATTGTAAGATAGGATAATTGGGCAACATTATTGGGCTCAGTTCAAATTTAATTGAAATCCGCTGCGACTTTTTAAGTGCAATTAAAAATTAACAGGTTTTCTGATTTAGATACAATCCCACCACCAGCAATTAAACAAAGAAGCTGCCAAAGGTTAAACAATGTTCTTGTTAGAGATAGTTTGCGACCGGTTGCATTAAAGGCGTTTAGCTTAAACGGGGAATAAGTCGATATAAAACCCCCGTTAAATTCAGATCGTTTGATTTGTTGATTATGGTTCTCTGATATTGGTTAGAATGTCCCACTTGCCAAGAGTGCAATGGTGCATGTACTATAATTGCGCTTTCTACAGTGCAATAGTATTTGCTTTACTATACTCTTTATGTCTTCAATAAATCCTATCCGTTAAAACGCTAAACAAACTATTAATAAACTGTTCGGAAAAAGCAATAGCTAATATTGGCATAATTACATAAAACAAATAATGAATGTTTTTATTCGACGCGCAGTGGTAGGAATATTATCATTAGATGAAAGATGGACGTTAGAAAACCTCCTTAAAAAATAAATTAAGTTTGCTAAATACCTCAAAAGTTGGGATTTATGTCATATTAAGCCCTCACCATTGATGGATTTTCTTGTCGTAACTGAATTCAACCTATGGTCTAACACAGTCTAGATGCAGTAAAGCACGCATACAAGCATGACTTTGATGGTTCAAGTGAATGTGTTCACTCAGGAACGTACAACTAAAAGCTAAAGAAGATCAGCTTAACCCGAATTAACTCAAAATTGAAAACAAATTTTCCAAGAGCTTATTTGTAAAATTGAAAATATTTTTTCATAAATCTTGCCTGGATTGACTGAAGTTTACTTTTCTCAAGTTTTAAAAGAAATGGATGTGTTGAAATACACACTAAACAGTGAGTTAAATTTTAATCCAGGGTTAACGCTAAACCAGCTTTTCATGAAGAACTTTACCATAAATCGCGGAATTTCGCGGAGAATTTAGCCAACAACGCAAATTTAGCCAACATCATTTCCAACTTTTCCCCTGAATATACAAAATATTTAATACTCTACATGTACTCTGACACAAAGGAACATTTACTAAAGGTCTTGCTACATCTGTAGAATTCCTCCTTTCTTAACTAGCTCTAATGCAGTAAACTCTGCAACTGTAAACTGGGTAAACTACAAGTGAAGGAGGAGACTTCAATTTTGGTAATCTTGATTAAAATATGGCTCCATATTACAAGTTTATTTTTAGTTAACATATTCGTTTACACTTGCATTTACCTTTATTGCAGTTTATAGAAGTGATTTTAAATCTATCGACATTGTTATTTAGCACTTTTTATTACGTAAATTTACATCAGATTTTCGCTATCAAAACGATATTATTCTCCAATAGACCGTAAAAGAACTGCGAAGAGAAAATCAAAGCGAAGCTGGTGAGACTTCCTAAGGCAGGAGGACATTTGCCGCGTATACGATACAAAATCAGTCTCTGCACATCCTTCCCCAGGAAGGCTCAATGGCATCGCTTAAATAGTCTTGTCCCAGTTTTTTTCCGCGATGATACCTTTATGAATAAGGTATTTACTTGAGCTTAATCAAGCTGGTTGAAAATCAAGCTGTGGTAGTGAATACAACGCAACCGTCGTTATATTATTTGGTGTATTTTTGTTAGCCACGTTATTCGTTCGTCTAATTAGTTTAGTCTGTATTTAATGGATGACTGCTAAAATAAACAAAAATAAAACTTTTAAGTACTCACTTTTAATTAGAATTCATACCTAAGTTTATATATTAAAGTTCATCTTAGGTTCTAATAAATTTCATTACATCTGAAGATGACTTGGCGGTTTAAAAGTGTCTTGTCATTACTAGCTGCTAATTATTCTCGTATCTCAGCCACCTTGAACTAGTGGACAAGAACTGAACGAGAACATTCTATAATAGTTTATGGAATTAACCGAGACCACAGCCAGAACAAATTTCGCTTCATTAGAACGTTCTACTTCACAAAAAAGTTTTCACGAAAAAGAATGAATCACGAATGCGCATACTTTGCCGCCTATTTTCTAAATTGTGCCTAAAGAATTTCAAGAATAATGAAACCCTTGTCAACCTTGACATACACAAACGCACGACTTGCATTATGGTTGAGCATGCTTCTTTAATCTTGTTTAGGTTCAAAATTTGGGAAAATTAGAGGGAAAGGAAAAACACTTACGAATGCAGTTTCTCTTTTCCATAACGTAACCTTGGCGACACTGACACACACCAGAACTGCAAACCGTATTTGCGGGACATTTGTAACACGAAGAATCTGAAATCACATTAAGATTAAGAATGTATTAGCAAGACCAGGGGTCAAAAGAGAGAAAGCAATATGCAAATGAAATATGAAAACAAGAAAGTGAATGAGAAATATTAATTATATATTGCTTGGATAATGTAGAAAACTTGAATTCATCCATGAGACTGGCCTATACTTGTTTTGTATACTAGTCCAGTTAGAGGGACTTATATCACAGAATAGAGAATGAACTGTACAGCCACAGACTCCAGTTGGTACCTTCGAAGTTTTGACGGTGGCCTCACACACATACCAGTATTTACTAGCAAGTCAATCCGCGATTACGGAAAAGATGGCGGATGTACATTTTCCCGGTAATGCATTGCGGTCGGAAATATTTAAAGAGAGCGAATGGATGTCTTTTGAATGAAACACGTAAGTCAGGAAGTCGATTTGTTTACTGTGCTAAAGTTTCTCATTATTAGGTGATCTTGTGTCATCTTTATTCAGCAATTTCCACTCAACGTTGACAATGCAATCTAGGAAAATGTACATGCCGCCATCTTTTACGTAATCGTGGATTGCATTTTCTGGCCAATATGAAAATTAACGGCATAAAATAGGGACTCACGTTGCACTGCTGACTGACCCTTCTACTTATTCCTACTATTCTGCAATCGATTGATAACATATTGCATACATATATAAATGTAGTTCAATATATGTATATTGTATGAATAGCGGTAAAATGTTGAGCTCCCAGTTAGAAATAATTTGCAGGCTTGCATACCTGATTTCTCAAGCTCGACAATACAATTGTAACCATTTCCCACGAAGTTTTCTTTACATGTACACACGCCTTGAATGCAGTTGGCATCCTGGTGACATTTCAAACATTTATCAACTAAAATTCATAACAGAAACAAAGCTATCATCCTAAGATATCAAGTCTCTTCTGGTAATTCCCCAAATGACTCAAGATGTAATAGTTTTGAGTTCGCAGGGAGGTGTGGCTTGAAGAAGATACTTCCACAACGGCAACTTCTTCATTACGTTTCACTAAACTTTGTTTACTCACCTTCACAGTGAGGTCCTGTGAACTGGGGTGTACATTGACAATCGTAACCTTGTTTCAGTTCTACGCACGTCCCGCTATTCTTACACGGATTTTGAAGACACGGACCAGAATCTAAAAGTGAACACGGATTAAGGTAAAACTGCAACAGCGGTAGATGCCAACAGTGGATGATGACTACTCATAACTACTGTTCACTGCTTTTCCAAGTGTTGTCCATGCTGATATAGCATTTACCGTTAGATAATATCTCTAACTAGCTAATCGCACCTTTAGGTAAAGATATTTATACCCCCCTCCCGTTTAAAACATCGCTAAAACCTTAAATCATTAAACATTGTTACAATAAATATTACACAGTCACGTTATCATATAATTTCAACAATAAAGGCATCCTTGAAAAGGTCTTGAAATTACTGACAAGTGTCCGCGAAAGGCTTAACACAGAGATTGCGGTACCCTACCAAAGCAAACAAATAAAACTGATGCAACATACATAGAGTGACTTCTTTCTCACAGAATGGCTGTCTAAATCCCTGCAGACAATTACATTTGATTCTGCCAAAACTTTCTTCACACGTTCCGCGGTTCTTGCAGGGGTTAGGGACACACTGACGACCAGTTTCTACATAATTTTAAACGTTAGTCGAGTTACTAGTTTTATAGCATACTTCCTGAACGTAGACAGTTCAGAAAACATTGTTTCCTAGTCATACAAGGCCAGACAGACAAGGAAGCATCGTTTGGTAGGCATGTTTCTGAAGATGGACAATTGCAAACCAAAAAACATTGTTTCTTAGCAATGTCTCCTGAAGGTGGACAAACCAAGAAACAATTTGTTTCCTAGCCATGTTTGATTCTTGAAGGCGAACAAACCGAGAAACATTTATTTTTTAGCCCTGTTTCCTGAAAGTGAACAATTATGGAAACATTATTTCCTAGCCATACTTTCTAAAGGTGGAAAAACAAGGGAACGTAATTTTTTGCTACTTTGGTTACCAGCCAAAGAACACGGGCCGTAAAATGACCAAGTTATGACAAAATATTGCTTACTAGTCTCACATCTTGGTCCAGTATAACCAGAGGGGCATCGACAGATACAGGTAGCCCCAGATCTTTCTGTTTTGCCACCATTTTGACAGAAAAAATATAGACAAGGATCTGTCCCTAGAGAAACAATCATTCGCAATACCATACACAGAGTTAGTACTTTCGGTTATGATTGTTTTTGTTTTGCTCTAGTTGTTGTTGATAATCGCAATGGACAGTTTGCATGTTCGGAATAAATTTTGATCTTTTACAACAGCTAGAAAGAGCATAATGAAATTAGTTAAATTGCATTAGCAAAAGGTTTGGTGGCGAAATATTGTAAAGTATGGAAAATATAGCCGTGCGAAGTTTTCAAATCTTGTAAATATTTGTATTACGCGGGGAGAAAGTTGCCATTTTCGCAGCTGAAATGGTAAATTTTTCCTCACGTAATACAAATGCATGCAAGCTTCGCGAAGACTACATCTTCCATATTTTACAACATTTCTCAAACAAGCTTTACCATTTTACTAATTTTAAGATGCTCTTTCTAAAAGTGATGATATCATTCATCTTCCGTTCATGGGTCAAAATTTACTCAAATTTATGCAGATTGTCCATTGTTTGCTGTTGTAGTGCACAGCTGTTGCTTTTAGCTTGTTACCGTTGTTGCCGTCGTTCTTGTCTAAAGAGCAATTCTAAACATAATTTCTTTCAACATCAATTTGAAAAGAATATTCGAAATAGGGAGCCACTGCATTTGCATACATAATCGTGCGATGTAAAGTACAATTTGGGATTAATAGTGCGAGTAATGTTTGGAAATTTTGCCAAAATTGGACGAGCCGCCGGGACAGGTCCAATTCGGGGCGAGTTCTACTTGGCAAAATTTCCACATATCACGAGTACTATTTTAAAATCCCCAAATTGTACGAACAATATCGCATGACTATTTGTTTATTATTACCAGGACAGCTTATGAAGGGCTTTATACAGTTCTCGTGGAAGACAATTTTTGATATCAACATCGTAATAAAAATTTTGTAGCTTTTGTGCGTATTTTATACAGTTCTTTTGCCTCAATTCTTATCGATCAGTTAATTTTTGGAAAATCATTAATATTGCACTAATGTACTGCAGTACAATTAATGAAATAATTGTACTACTTTCAACCAATGAGAATTCAGTAATTTTGTCAGATAAACGAGGTAGTACTCACTTGCTACAACACATCCCTTTCCGGGCACGTAGTTCTTTGAAGTATCAGGACAGACGCAGTCTCCATCTGCATCACAAACTGGGTCGACCGCACTTGCGTCGATATTCTTGTTTGCTGGCTCACAAGAGCAGGCTGCGGTGCGAATCAAAAGAATTACACAAGTGGAGAGGAAAAAATAATTTCTGGAAACACAGCCCAGGAGATAAACATTCCCTAAGAAGATTTGAAGTGTACAAGCACATAAACAGACACATACCACAATTTGGTGGAACAAATTTATTCGTCTTGCAGATACAAAATGGCGGCTTTGTTTGATCCTCGGGTTCTTTGCATGTTCCACCATTTTGACAAAACGTAGGAGTACACTTCTGTCTCTTCACTAAATATGGACACATTAAAAATAAAGCTCAACATAACGTATATTAAGTTTGGCTTGCTACTTAGTCATTTAAAATCGTATTTATTTATGATTTATCTTTCTTTTTTCAGTTAAAAAGTTCGGGAAACAAACAAACAAAACGTTTTTGCTAACCCTATCGATACTGGAGACGTTAGTTCGAGATATTGCAAATATCTAGCCCTATATTTACCATACCTTCTTCACAGTCGGGTCCTGCTTTTCCCGGTGGGCAAATGCATCTGTATCCGCCACCTGCTGCTACGCAAGTGGCTCCATTTTTACATGGATTTGGATCACACAAAGTCACAGCTGCAAAACGTAATGAACAGTTATTCTCAGTCTTAGGTTTAAATGTAATCATCTAAAAACTAATCTAGTACAGCTTAAATTGCTTACAAACGTATCGTTGTAATTCAGCAAAGGTTGTTTCGGTCCAGCTTATGTGACGCAGACTTGAAATTCTGACCGTGAAAAGTTATTGTCAGCGCAAGAAAACAATCACATTATCAAGATCAACAAACTTACTTTCACAGAGGGGACCAGTAAATCCCTTCACACAGACACAGTCGAAGGAATCCTTTGGAGCATGGACACATTTCCCTGCGTTCTTGCATGGGTTTGGGGAACAGATGTCTGACGTTTCTAGCATAAAATACATGCATACAAAATTTATAATGTTGAGCAACTTTACTTAAACTGAGGTATCAGTTTTAAAGTGCTCAAAACTTTTCGTGTTTGGTAGAATGAACGAATAACTGGGTTAGTTGATTAACAAAATTACAATAAAAAACAGCGCATTACACAAAATAGATAATAAATCATTTGAATTCATGAGCCAAACACAAAAGTACTCTACTTTAAAAAATCGGAGGAAAAGTAAAAGTACCAATGAACTGTATAAATACTGGAGCGAGAACTTTAGGTAAAAAGCCCATGTTTTGGGTAAAGCCAAGATGACGGCAAAAACTAGAAATGTCATAAGCAGTCTTAGTTCCATTTTCCCAACTGAAACAAAAAATACTGAATCAAAAAATAAGTTATGAGTTCGTAACCTTAACATTGCTTTTTAAGTCAAACATTGAACCTCAACACATTCCTGGCAAAATGATGACAACAGCGCCGACAAAAGCAATAAAAATTGACGTGAAACTTCAAAACTAAGGAGTTTAGAAGCTTGTTCAAATATGTAAACTTCGGACTTTACTGGCAAAGCCCTCCGTCTCGTATTTAAACTGCTGTACAAAGATGGTCGTTTGGCAGTTATCTCAGCCATCATTCAAGACTTATGTTATGCCGTTATTGCATTGTACTTACTTTTACAGATCTTCCCATTGCCTACAAAACCATTTTTACAGATGCATTGTCCATACAGACATACAGCATCCTTATGGCATTTGTCACAAACGCTACCTACAAAAGAAAACAATGCAAATAGTAAAAAATAATCCTGTTAAAAACCATAGAAATGATGGATACAGAATGTTTGCTCCTATCGCATGCCAGTTAAAAAATGACGTCGCATTTGACAAGCACAATAAGATCGAAATCTGGTCTAAATTATTTGTCTCCTATAACATTTCAGCATACGTTCACAGTTTTCGCCTTGGAAACCATCTTTACAAACACAAAGGTATCCACTGAGTGGCAGGTCGACGTGATAGTTACTGGCATCATCAATGCATACCCCATTCTTGCATAAGTTTAGTGAACAACGATTTCGAACTGAAAGAGACAAAACAAAGACATAGATGTTCACCGGACCGGCTAGAATTAAGATTTTACATGCTCAGGGCTGAAAATAACGGCTGGTTACCGGTCAATAGCTGGGCAGTTTCTCGGTGACTGGTGACTTGTCAGAATTTCTGGTTGATTTTTCATTAAAGTAGTCAATTACTTTTGCTGATAGTTGCTAGTTGAAGAACTTGATGTAAAACATTGTCTATTATGTGATTGTATGCTTCAGTTGCATTGTATCGTCATTGGCAGTCAAAGAAGAGGCAGTACCCGAAAATGGAAGATAAACCAGGGTGTGACAAAAAAAGCTAACCATAGCACGCTTGTATAAAAGGTATACCAAAACTCCGTAACTATTAAAATAGTATATATTATTATATATTCTTATTATAAATGATTATATATATTCTTTAAAATTATATATATTAATTATTTATACTAATTATATGATCATGGTTCCTAATGTAGGTTTAATGCAAGTAAATTACACTGCATGTATCAGGAACAGAGTAAAAATTTTCTCCAACTCATACTTACTCTCGCATCGTTTTCCCTTGAACGTCGATGGGCACTGACAATTATATATCCAGGTTTTGTCTGGTTTGATTGCAACCAGACATTTTGCTTTATTAAAGCATGGATTTGGCTGGCATACGTTGTCTGAAATTGGAATAGATTAACAAAGAAATGTCAGAAGATACCCTGTAAAGAAAATATTAAGTAGAGCAAAGGAAAGGAAAGGATTTTAGAATCAAATGTGAGAAGATACCCCGCAGAGAAAAGATAAAGTAAGCAAAGCAAAGAATTTTACAATCATGAAACTAGAAAATGTTGGGTGCCACGAAATTTTCATGTATTAAAATTTGCGTTATGATCATCAGCATTATCATATTTGCTGCCTTATACATCTGTTTCAAAACTTATTTATCCCTTGAACACAATTTGAGTGACTCACCTAAATATTCTTGGACACAACCCCATTATCACAATTAGCACCTTTACCATCAACTCAACCTCATCAGTATTACTTCAATGACCATCATAACCATCACAATCTAACATTTACCAGCATTACCTCATTATTATGAGCAAGATCATCCAACTTTTCTTTCCATCACCACAATCATCAAAACAACCCATACCATCAGCTCAAACTGTACATTACTCAACATTTATCAGTATTACCATGAGTATTTTTACTAGGTTGGGTCACATCAGCAATATCACCCAATATTTCTCCCCATCCAACCACAACCAGTCAATTGTCCTGAACATCAACCCACATCAACTCCAACCAATCATTATTGCTTCAACTATCACAGCATCACCACCACAACCTCGCATTGATCAGTATCACCATCTCATGTCATCTCGCATACATCTCACTCATTTCAATTAGCTCCACCACAACTACACATTCAGTGCGTTCATCCACAATCATACTACCAATATTGCCATACTTACCTTGACAATAAGTACCATAGAACCCAACTCGACACTTGCAGATTGTCGCTGCCTGTCCTTCTATACACTGGCCACCATTGCGACATGGATTCACAAGACAACGCCGAGGAACTGTGAAAGTAAGATGGGATACACAGGTTTTAGTTCAATTTGGCTCGGTCGAGTTTAATTTTTAGGTGAGTTGGGTTAAGTTGAGCTCAAGTTGGGTTAACTCAAACGAGTTCAGGGGTCAGTTATACGAAAGTTGCTGGATAGCGCTACCAAAGGGATAGTTATTTTTTAACTTCTGCAGAAAGGTATAAAAAGCAGTGATACCGGGGGTATTGAGCTCGCAAGAGATAAAATGCTGAACTTTAATATGGGTTTTACCAGTTACTGAACATGTTTAGAGTGTCTGAGAAAATCACTATCCGGTGGATAGCGCTATACATATTTACCTCAGATAGCGCTATTAACCTTTCGTATAATCGACCTCAGATGAGATAAGGTTTAGTGAAGACTATTGAATTTATGCACTCACTCTCACAAACAGATCCTTTCCAATCTTGTACACAAGAGCAGACAAATTTTCCATCGTTCTCTTTGCAGGTTCCACCATTAAGGCAGGGATTAGGATCACAGTGCTCAATCTCTAGAAAATACTATTACATTTTTCTAGAGATTCAATGTAATAAAATATCAAAGGAAAATGATAAAACTAGCACCTTTTTTGATCATATCAAATTATATGCAAACAGAAGTAAGTTTGAGCATGTACTAAAACTCGAAACGTCGAAACGAAACCACCGAAACTAGACGGCCCAAACGAAATGACCAAAACGAAATGATGCAATAAAATAACTTGTTATGGTATATCAGCATACGTGTTTGCCTCGTTCTTTCAAAAAACCCCTATCAAACTGTCAAAAACTTATCAAAGTTTATACGTTGACAGATTTTTTTTTGAAAGAACGCGGCAAACAAGTATAATTATGTACATTACAAGTTATTTTATTGCATTGTTTCTGTTGTTTCGTTTTGGTCTTTTCTTTCCGTCGTTTCTTTTTGGCGGTTTCGTTTCGACGTTTTGGGCTTTCGTACATGCCGCAAGTTTGAGCAACTTTCCTTCGAACTTTACCTTCACATGTGGTCCCCTTGAACCCAATAGGACAACTACACTGTACTTTAGATCCACCAAGATCCACACAAGTACCTCCATGCTTACAAACATTCTGAGCACACGGATCCTTTTCTACACAGAGATTTAGTGAATGGAACGTTTTACAAAATAAATTAGAACGTAATTTTGTTGTTTTACTGGGTTCATTGTCATGTTAAACAAGGTTTTAGATTATTAGAATTACCTAAGTAATATATTTATTTTTTTACAATGTGTAAATGAATCAAAGAGAAGGAGAGATTAATTTGTTTCACATGTATATCCAATACAATTATAGAAAATTTCAAGTGAAGAACACATTTCTTTCTATACACATGACCATTCCTTTTCAGGTGTGTTAAATTATACACCATAACTGTGTGGGCAATGACAGGTCGCCTGAATAAAACATATTTTAGGCAAAAAGTTTGTTAATTCAACACTCTTTTGGAAAAGAAACGACTGTATCCTACCTGAGCATGTGGCTCCTTTAAAACCTTTCAAACACTTGCAGACAAAACTATGAGCTCTTTCAACGCAGTTCCCTTTGTTAACACACGGATTGGGATAACAATAGTTCTTTTCTAAAGATTACACATTTAAACATTACAACCTTATATCGATACATGCATATTGCAGTCATTTATAAAATTCTTTGTTAAACCCATTCAAAGGCATTACAATCACACATTACATAGTTCCATTACAATCACACATTATATAAATTACGCTTGTTCTTGTCAGCTACCTCCGTAGCTTAGTGGTCAGAACATTGCGCCTGCATCGCGCATGTATAGGATTCCTGCCGGAGCACCTATACACTCTAAAAAATGGTGTGTAACATTACACTCCTAAGGCGTGTTCAAACACACACCTTTGGCGAAAACATATGCAGTTTTACACATTGTTTTCATTATTCAAGAAAGGATGTGTAATAATACACACCTTTACATGATGATATTTTTCTCAACCTTTCCCGGCTTAAATGTCGACCTCATAGATATCTCATATACACTAGATAGCGCATCTGTATATCAAAAGTGAAGCCAAAATCTCAGCGGTATCCCCTCATAACAATAAGCGGCGGCCATATTGGTCGTTCCCACTCATTAAAGAATTCTACAGAAAACCCTATACTTTTCTGTACTTGTTTATTAAATACTTTCTAGCTGCATAAAAGAGGACTTACTGTCAACTTTGTCCATTTCCGCAATACAAAATACACAAATTATCATGCTCCGTGTCAACTCCGTGGGAACGACCAGCGCCTGCGATCTGGCTTCAATTTTCCCCTGCGCACAGTGTGAGATGCAGCATCTAGTGTATATGAGATATCTATGGTCGACCTGCGTCTGATTTTCACACACGGAGATTGTCAAACATGGTGTGTAACATTACAGACCTAAAGCGTGTTGAAATTCACACGTTTTGGTGAAAACATGTGCAGTTTTACGCATGGTTTTCATTATTCAAGAAAAGATGTGTAGTAATACACACCTTTACTTGATGATAGTTTTCCTCAACCTTTCCCGGCTAAAATTTCGACCAGCGTCTGATTTTCACGCGCGGCAACACGCCGTGGAGTTTGCCCCATCTTTGATCAAATATTAACTGGGACGCTTTAGATCTGGATAGGCCCAAGCGAACGACTACAAGATTTGGAAAATCAGCTATTGCAAACTTGATAATATTCTCCTGTTGTTTGAAACAATACGTATTCAGCTGACAGATGAGCAGATCCAAAGCGAAAATGAATGCAGGTTTGTAAGAGATAATCTAGGCATTGAAAAATCTCGCACTCGTTCTCGTAGTCATTGTTAAATCTAAAGCTCCTCACTATCTATTGTCGTCGTTCGCATTCATGTTATTGTATTTTTGCTGACCGTATATCCAGTTATAAAAATCACTAAAACTCTGACCAACAAATTGTACACACGTTAAAGTGAAACCAATAATTACATCATACCTTCACAATGCTTTCCTTTGTACTGCTTTTTACACAGACATTCGAATCCACCAAGCGTATGCAGTATAATACCACTGTGCTGGCATGGATTGACTATACATGGATTCAAAATAACATTTAAATTATCTTTAAAATATTGACAACGGTCTGTGAATCATAATTAACGTAGCTTGTAAGAAAGTCAGCAGAGTCATGAAGATGATACATAAAGAAGTATACGAAGATGATGTAAATACGAAGAGTGCTCAATGATAATGAATTAAAAGAGAAAACATATTTATTTATTCATTCAATATCTTAATAATATTTGCAAATCGCTACTCGGAGTTTCACACTAATGCGATTATCAAGCGATTGTCAACTACCAATATGGTAGTTGACAATATCCAGTGAGCTCTTCCAAACAAAACAGACTCGCATAAATAGGCCCTAAGTTATGAATTGTAAAGAAGCACTTGTACTACGCAGCCTTGTGACACGTCCACGACATTATAATTTGTTATAAAATTATAAAAAATGGCATTTCTGACCTCCATTATGGACATGAACATGATTTATGTAAACATCAGGTTTCTTGCTGTAAGGCAGGGGTCTGGCGACATCGGCGGTGTGGTAATGAACACGGGGGAAAGGAACTGGAATGTTAACCGAATTATGTCTTGGCTCTGCCGCCGAAGCCGAAGTCTTTGAACTCTCAGTATCTTTATCAGACGAGCTTGAGATATCATAACTTTCAGACAACAGGTCCTTTGCATGGAGATTTAGTGATCTGGCGTTAGCTGTCCGCTGTTCATCTGTCTGAACGAAGGAGAGGACGTTTAGAGCGATGCATAGAATTAAAATGTCACCGCTACATTTCATTTTAGTAACAAGGTCATCGATAAATTGATCCACATAAGCGTTTTTTCTTTTTTAAATTTGAATTGAAGGTGTTATTAATATTTGAGTGGACGGAGCGGGTGCCCAGTTTGATCGCCACTTTAAACTGTAAACAAGCAAGAGTGTTGTATAGAGAGCAAGGCAGTAGAACTGACTTAAATGTGAAGATTTTTATACAAATTTGTTTGAAAATTTAAATTAAAGCACGTGCAAATTCGCCATGAACAGAAGGGACTATAACGGTTGATCGGTTATTTTTAACACGCGCCGATTTTTTTAGCAATATTTTTAAATCTCAACAAACGATGAAAATATTTCGCGTGGCTGCTCACAAGCGCGCGATCCGATAGTTTGAAAAATCGTCAAAGTTGATCGTGATAGTTTAAACAATTTGAATATTTCTGTCAACAATGTTACCTTTCGTGAAGCTGTCTCAACTGAAAAAAAAACACGACACAACGAACCGCTATCTACCTAGTGCGATACTACAATCCGACCAGATTTAGCGGTATTTCCGCCCGTCTCGTCATGTTTAATAAATACTTGGCTTGTTTGTTGCCACGAAAATCGCCCTAAAATTGCAAAAAATTGCGAGTAAAAAATCGCTACCCGATGCTTTACAAAAATCAAACGAAATCTCCAAAGGTCTTGTCATAGGTTTAAGTAGTCCTTGTCTAGATGAACAGTAGTCTAATGTGGTCGAAAGGTTTTGTGACACCGTGTAAAATTTTACTAAATGGCAGCGCCGGTGGCAGTGCAAAAGCAAAATTACGGGAAAAGATAACACTTTTTAAGACCTACTCTTTATAATTGATCGTGATGAAAAAGATGGCGTTCAGGTAATGTTGAATGCTATAATATCCGCATTGAAATATATGTTTATTAAGAATAATATATATATATATATATATATATATATATATATATATATATATATATATATATATATATATATTTATATATATATATTAAGAATATATATATATATTAAGAATATATAAGTAACAATAAGGAAGGCAAATTCACGCGCTTAGGCGATCATCAGAATAAGATTAAAACGAATATAAGAATAAGATTAAAACAAATTTGAAATATTACAATTAGATTTTAATTCACTACAAATTTGTTTCGTATAACAGGCAGAACAGGGTTCTCACTACAGACATTTCGGATTCCTGGACCTCTGAACAACGAGTAAGTTTTTATTGTAAGAGTGGAAAAACACGACTACGTAATATAAAACATTTTGTCGGGCTTTCTGAAATAATGATGACCATTATTCATGAATCGTTCTTTAATTAAAAAAGGAATTTTATGGTTTCGTTGTCTTTATTGACAGTGAGCCTTTGCTAGATGTCTGTCGTGGGCACTGATAGGCATTAAAGGCTGGATAGCACATCTATTGCTGGGATTGAAGCCGTAAGTAAGTGCGTCATATTTTTAGACTTGCGCCATGTATGTTGGATGGCCCCACTTGAGCAGGAATGCTATAGGTTTCTATTACAGTATGTAATGTATAGTTTTCATTTTGAAATAAAAAAATACGTTTTACGGCAAAAGATTTCAAAGAAATCAATTTTCAAACAGAAACTGCGTTGATTCACTCATTATGTGGGGCCATTCAAAATGGCCGCCGATTTCAAAATATGACGTGTTTCCGGCTTCAATTTTATTTGGGTGTTGTATTACGATGCACTATCCAGTCTTAATACATATCAATGGTCGTGAGCGGAATTGATGGCGCAAGAACAAACAGACTGACAGAGTTAGCAATGATAACTTCTTACCCTCATGAATGTGTAGTAAATTCCAGCAAAAATTTTGAAAAACTAGCTTGGATTAAACTGTTTATTTCACGGTCACTATTTTCTCATCTCACCTCTTGCGGTGCCAGTCAACTGTCTTCACGACGCATTCCAAGTTGCGTGTCACATATGAGAAACAATTATGTGTGATTTGCCGGACCGGCATTAGAATTTACCGAATCCGGCACACCATAAAACCTCGAAGGATCAGTGTATGTCGTCGGAATAGCTGGTCTCCTTGTCAATTCGTACACCCTGTTCATCATCAATGCATTTCTTCACACATATGTGTACCCAAACTGCCGTACCACATTTGTGAAGGAAAATGTTCTGCCTGACGCCCGGTTTGAAAATGAGCTAAAACAAAGAGCTTAGTCCATTTACATTAGATTCGGCACATGAAAAGTTCGACGTCTAAACCGGGCGTGATATGATGTAGAAAATTAAAATTAACAGCAAATCCAGTAATCATATGAGCTTCACGAATCGGGATATTAAAAATTTTACCTGGTAAAACCACGCGGTAAAGCAAAAAGAATTCCAAGGTAATGTCCTAACCACAGTGGTATGATTCATCAACTAAATATTCACCTTATCCTACTGCTCAAGCTAAAAATAAAGATCTTTTTGGTGCTTCATTTGCAACATTATATGTGACATAGTCTTATTGAGGTGTTTCCACATAACCCGTCGATCGTTTACTGTTTCGCAGGTGTAAGACAGTACGGCTCGGCGGGAGAGATGGAGTGTTTATACTGAGAACAAAGACGCTGGAATGAAGCCATGTCTAAGTAATTAAAATGGCATAAACAATGGATCGCACGCGCGTGTATGAAAAACGCTCTGTGTTATTCAATGTTGAATAGCGAGGTTCAGATTTGACTAGGACTACAGCTACCTCAATCTATCTTTTTAGCCAATCAGATATATTGCATCGTTCCAATTAGCCAATCAGGTTCCTTGTAAGTCGGGAAAAGGTCGCTAGCGTACTCAGTAGTGAAGTCAAATCTGAACCTCACTAATATGTTAACTGGAAAGTTGTCAACTCTTTGATAAATTCGATTTTACTATGATCATACAAATACCTGATGGTTCCGTGTTTAGATCACTGATCTGAAAATAGATAACCTGGATAGAGTTTCTATACCTACAAAAATCGTGGCCACTTTTGATGTCGAACACCCGATTCTTGGGACCACTTATGGCATCTGAACAAGGCGTGCATTCGTAGCTGTATGCCTGTATCCGAGCAATTTGCACTGTTTTGAGCTAGTAGATTCGAATTTAAGTAGAAAACATGCAGAGCACTGGTTATTTTGCCACTATTTACCGATTTGGGGTGCTCATTTGTGGTCCCAAGAATCGGGTGTTCGACATCAAAAGTGGCCACGATTTTTGTAGGTATAGAAACTCTATCCAGGTTATCTATTTTCAGATCAATGGTTTAGAGTGGCCAGATCCAAACACGCTTGGGATATTGCTACAGTTGAGAAAATATCTCACTAGGATTGCTTTGATGTTCTCGTCCTAGTTCTTTCCGCGATGGTCGCCATTATGAATTAGGTCTATGTTATTATATACATATTGGTTAAGGACACGGGATTTTTACGGATCCCGCACGCAGAGTTGCAAAAAAGCCACGGGTATGCGAGTGTTACCCGTGAGGAAGGTTTGCAAAATGGGCAGTCAGTGAGGAAGGTTTCATGTCACACGTACTACAAAATGTATCCCAAACACTAACATAACAAAAAAATAGGTACGCTATGCGTACATGTATCTGCGCAATGCGCATTATTCTAACGCTGGATATTATACCCAGCCGTCTGTTTAGATTCTATGTAATTGTGACGTACAAGTGAAAAGGTCCATTGCAGTCTAAAAAAGTGAATAGTAAAGTACTTATTTGTCTATACCAATTAGGTATATACCAACTGATATTTAGGTCGTAGCAAAAATGGTGATGCATGTAGAGGAAACAGGAAATTATGCATTGCTAAACTTGCTAAGAGTTTTTTTTTTCTTTGATATATGGTCAAGATAAAAAATTATGCATAAGGTGTACAGGGTGCTGAATATACATGAGACATAAGTTCGAAATTCTAGAAACTGTGGCGAAACACGAAACATTCCAGAAACAAAATATACAACTTAATGCAAACAATATAAGAAATATTAAACTGGTAATTCAAAAGATGAGTATTATTAAAAATTATATTTTTTTACATATAATATCACAGATATACTTCTAGTTTTTTCCATGATGATAATATATGATAACTGTACACATGCCAATATTACTCAACAAGAGTGCATAAAATTCCACAAACAAACACAAGTTCTATAATTGTAAAGTAACAAATGTGTATTGAGATATGTTATTTTGTCGCCTGCCTGTAGGACGATAGCTGATGTTACAATAAAATATTGGATGAAAATTTGGCACTACATTTATAGGCATAAGGCATATTCTACAGTAGTCATAAACAAATTGTTGACAAAGTGCCATGCAATTTCCGTCCATGTAAAGCAAATAACATAGCAAACATTCTTAATGATAACAACAAAACCATACATAAAGACACGTACTGTACTCAGATAGCATTAAAACAGATAATCCCAAACACTGAACACTTTCATGAATATTTCGCTAAATAACGACTGAAATACATCAATTTAAACCACGGTACATTGCTTGACCATTCCTGTACACCATACATACTAAAACGTTCGAATAACTCACCTCAACGAACCCCAATCGCCTCATATATTAGTGTTAAAATCAGTGGTTAAAACGCGCTAATAGTTTCAGCCGCCATTTTGTTTAGCTTGCGAATCTCTATCACGGGCGTTCTGTACCGTGAGGTACAAATTCCGGTGTTAACACACACATATACACACATATACACACACACACACACACAAGGTGATAACAATATATCTACTGCGCAGATACAAAAATTAATAGATGATGATCTATTCCAGAAATCATTCCTTCTTTCAGAAAAAAATAGTAGTTCATTCTCAAGGTTTATTCTGATCTTCAGTTTGGAAAGCCCAATTTTACAACAGTTTGAGGAAGGTTTGCAAACTTCCGGAGGAAGGTTCAAGGCTTTTTGCAACTCTGCCCGCACGTCGACCAATCTAAACCCGAGGTTCCGACCACATCACGTGCCACAACAAATACTTCAAATCAACTTTGAATCAACCGATAGTGATGTCTAGTTTGGCCAATTGTTCTCGCTTTGCACGAGCTAATGGTTGTTTAAGCAATAAAGCAAAAATAAAATAAGCATGGTGACGAGATATAGGAACCTATTTTTGCATAAGCCTGGAAAGTAACATTGATAATGAGTTGTAATGTTCTGTAACTTAGCCTCCAAACCATGCATAATTCTAGTACTTACTACACCATTTGCAAGCTACCGTTCACCGTGCATTGAAAACAACGTTTTAAAAAGTTATGAAGAGCATGTTAGTCAGTTCAAACTTATTAGTTTCAGCTGTCAAACTTGTAAGTTTTGAACGCGTAACTTGTAGTTTTGTGCGCGTAACTTGAAGTTTTGGTGCCGTAACTTGTAGTTTTGATGCCATAACTTGTAGTTTTGATGCCATAACTTGTAGTTTTGATGCCGTAACTTGTAGTTTTGAAGTTACGACAAGTTACGACATCAAAACTACAAGTTATGGCATCAAAACTACAAGTTATGGCATCAAAACTACAAGTTACGGCACCAAAACTTCAAGTTACGCGCACAAAACTACAAGTTACGCGGTCAAAACTTACAAGTTTGACAGCTGAAACTAATAAGTTTGAACTGACTAACATGCTCTTCATAACTTTTTAAAACGTTGTTTTCAATGCACGGTGAACGGTAGCTTGCAAATGTTTGTATGCGTCGACCACTTTGCAAAGTAAGCTGACTGAAACTTGATTTGCTACTTTTACCTTTAGGTTATTACCCTGCGCGTGGCAGCCTTGCGCAATAAGACGACAATTAAGACCCCGCCAATTTATTTATAATTTAAATACTTTTACATTCACTACATTCTATTTACATTAACACTGCGAGGTAAATACTTGATTTGACTGAAAAGTCTAACACAGCAGTTAAAATGCATACGCATGCACGACTTTTGAAGAAATACCTAAACGTATTGATAAATTTTTCAGACGAGCTTACCGACACGGATACGCTTTAAAAGAATATAAAATGTCTGAACTGATAGAAGGGCAAGACAAAACATTATTTAATAAAATTGTGAATAATCCTGATCATTGTGATGACCTTGTATGATCTACTACCGGAAAAGAGACACAGGTTTTAAGAGAATGGGGACACCCATTTACTCTTCCTAAAGTTAAAACTGAACGCTTTAAACGGTCTTATTTTAACAGATGTTTATTCGATTATTTTTAAGAACTAGGTATTGGTGTTGTATGCAGATTAACCAAATTAACACTTTTTATCTATTTTTAACTTATTATATAATAATTTAGAGTTAATTAGTAATAATAATTAATTAACTTGTAAAGCCACACGCATGTTGTGATGCTATTTTTTTATAATAAAGACTTGTTGCACCATACGCGGAAAGAAAAATTAATAAGAACATTGCGAAAAAATTCTCAAACTTTTTGTCGATAGACTGTCTAGCTCTTGTTTTCTGTGCTTTTCTAAAAAAATTTCGTCACAGCCCACGTGCATAACATTTGATTGTTATTTTTTCCGCCGCCCTGTCATACATTCATGATTCATAGGGAACAGATTAATTTTGGGAAAGTTTTCAGGAAAAGTTTTAAACATGGCTTGAGGTGAAGAGAAAGGCAAGACCTTGGCTCCTGGCCTATTATTTGCAGCGAACGCCACGACATCAATCACTGTATTGAAATTATCCGCCAAGATACAGCATGCACCGGTCCACATGATATCCGGAAGAACAATTCTGTACTCACCATTCTTTGGAATGCGCGACTGGCCTAGGAAGTTACTAAATCCAGGAGCACCATAAAACCTCGGACTTTTCATGTACGTTGATGGTATCACTCCTACAACAACAAAAATTCTCGCCACCAATTTCTTTTCGGCCGCTTTGTCTTGACACCTTGCACCCCATGGTCCAACAATCTGTCCTTCAGCCCATTTCCATTCGCCATTGTTCAAACTTTTAAACTGTGGTACCACATTTGTGTAGGAAAAAGTAGCGTTCATCCTATCCTTATCTGCTGTAGCGTACCTAGCAGCAATCATATGTCCTCTTTCGATCGGGGCAGAAGGATCTGTATATGAGCATATTTTTGATCCGTCCCAGTTTCGAAAACATCCCGTTTCTTTGTCCTCATAGCAAGGTACATCTTTGCTTGACCCCGTATAATCACTGTTTTTTGCGTGAAAGGTTTCGTCAAGCGTAGAACTGCGATGAAAGGTCATTCCCTCACGTCCAACATCTCCTGTTTTAATCTCTGTGGCAGCGTACAGCGGAATTCTCGCGTCGCAATCATACAAAATAGCAATTGCACCACGTTCACATAAGAAAGCAAAACTCGGAAAAAGATTTTTTCTAAACGCAAACTCCCAAATATTTTCGGGGGCTATATCAAAAGTTTGTAATCCACCAGTAGGATTACCATTGACATCACATCCACCTACAAAATTACATCGACACTCATTCAAGCCATTACCTTGACAGGATTGTTGTGTGCTAAATTTTACATAAGCAACTGCTGTGAGCAACGTGACGAAAGCAAAAGAAATTTTCATGTTTTCTGAAAAGCAACAAAACATCTTTTATTGGGCTGTCAATGGGCCATCCTGAGATTTTTTAAAAATCTTTTAGAAAGACTGCAGATGATACAATGTAGGGAGTGATCATGATCGTAAATGTTTCAAAGTAAAATAAAGTACCGTGTGGGGCAAAAAGTACGACCACTCACAAACTAAAAGTTAGACATAAATAGGTCACCATATTTGATAAACCATTTTTCCTAATTCCTTTCAAAAAATCTTCTCCGGTTTGATAAACATTTGTTTTTCAATGGCATGGAAATGTGCATATATGCCACAAAAAATCAAAATTTAAGTTAGATATCGCTGATAACTTGTTTCAGTGTCATCCTTGATTGCTGTTTTAGTTAAGTTCAGTCGTACTTTTTCGCCCACACCAACACAAAACAACCTCAACATAAAAGTTCAATGAAAACAATACGAGATATGATTTAAGAGTTATTATTTTTCAAATTATTACAAATTCATCATTGAGTTTAGAGAATTCATATTCGCTACGTTTTCGTGACGTAAGACTGACTTCGTAAGACTGACTTCGTAAGACTGACTTTCGTGACTTAATGTGTTATGCTAGGTTAAAAAATGTCAGTCTTGTGTCAACTGTTTGTTTGGTACAGCGCTCATAAAATTTGAATTGACATGACACTTAAACCTATCAGGCTATGTTCTATTTTGCAAAATTAGGTTTCGCCCAGCAAAAATGAGTAAAATTTTACCTGGTAAAGATAATTAAAACAATCCAAAAGTAAACTTCACGCTTTGACTTTTCCTGTTCGGCAACTGCTGTGATGTGATATACCAACTAAATATTCACCTTATCCTATTACTCGTGCTAAGAACAAAAATAGTTTTGGTGCTCTATTCACAATTACATTATATGTGACATAGCCTTATCGAGGCGTTTTCAAGCAACCCGTCGATCGGCGGGAGAGATAGAGTGTTTGTGCCGAGAACAAAGACGCTGGAATGAAGTCATGTCTAAGCGATTAGATTGGCATTGATCGCATGCGCGCGCATGCAAAACGCTTTGTTCATTTTGTACAATGTTAAAAACAGTAATAACTAGGCAGACGGGTAGCATCATGATACAATCGATTTCACTATGATTTCATAATACAATGTTAACCTACTTGATTTTGTTGTTGCTATTGTTATCGCGCCCGTTGTTGTTAAAAGCGTAATCAAAATACTTTAGTAAACATGTAGTTCACTGAGGTTTTACGGACACACTGCATTGTGATTGCAGTCAGTTGGTACAACACACAATTTAGAAGTGATAAAAGTAGATTAAAAAGATGCATCCACGATTCAGTCTGTGAAACGAATGTGTTCTTCTTGTAGCTTTGAAATTACGGCTTTGTTTCATCACCAGGTTTTTACATGCTTTTTTCAAGCAATCATGTAGTCATCTAATTAAATAAATATTTTCAAAATGCCCATGTATCTATCAGTTATTCAGTGACAACCATAATCTTGTGCAAAAGTGCAGGTTTTAAAAAATTCAAAAAAGTCTTTAAGAGCAACATATTTTGACAGTGCTACCTTAGTACTACCTTATATCAATGTGAGATCTAATAGGATGCGTAAAAGTGCAGTATACATAGTGTACAAGTACCCATTATATTCAATGTCAGAGGCTGCTACAAAAGTTACATATCAGATCTGCTGAACTTGATATATTTTCATGGTTGCTGCACCAAGCATGAACAGCAGAGCCACATTGAGTGCAAATGTGCTCACCACTAACACGAATGCTAGAAAGCATACAGGGTGGGTGAAACACTTTACAATCGAGATTGGTAAACTAGTGGTCCTCACAATAATATAGGAGTATTTATGTAGGATACAGAATCATAGAAATTTATATTTTGTAAACTGTGCAATGGTTTAGTGTAAAAGATACTGAGTGTAAAAAACTTTGCCCCCAATTTTTAATAAAGGGCTATTTATTACAACTTAAGGAATTGTTTATTAAGCAAATTGTGGTCAAAATTTTGTGGGAATACCAAACAGAATATTAACAAAATATACATCAGCCACAACCGTAAATAATCAAAACGCGAAATTCTGGTTAGCAATAGACAAAATTGGCAAACGTCTGTTTGTATTCAATTCACATTTTAATATCACTTACATGCCTAGTTACTATTATATTAGCTTGCGGCAGCGTAATGGAGAACAAAAGTAACTACGCATTTAAAAGTATGGACATGAGTGAATAACTCGTATTCATCATTCATATGCCTGGTTACTTTTGTCTCATTGTACTCTTCCGCAAACCAGAACAATGGTACTCCAAATATGCATGGGAGTTGAATGGCAACGGTGTAAACCATTGATTTAAAAAAAGATAACCTGGATAGAGTTTCTATAAAAATCGTGGCCACTTTCGATGTCGCACACTCGATTCTTGAGACCACTTACGTCGTCTAAACAAGGAGTGCATTCGATCCGATTCGATGCTGTATCTGAGCAATTTGCACTGTTTTGAGCTAGTTAACGTTCAAATTTAAGCAGTAAATGTTTAGAGCAGTAGATATTTTGTTAATATTTACCGACTTTGGCTCATCATTTGGGGCCACAAGTGGTCCCAAGAATCGGTTGTTCGACATCAAAAGTGGCCACGATTTTTGTAGGTGTAGAAACTCTATCCAGGTTATCTATTTTCAGATCAATGGTGTAAACAAACGTTAGGCGGTTGTGCCTTTGCAGGATTTTTTCCAATGATACTGTTAGCGACTGTGTAATTTAAAATTTGCATTGCACGACCAAAATGCCAGGCTGACCTCGCCACTGCTGGCAAACAGCTGACTGTTATACGCGCCCTGAAATCTAGCATTAAGAGTGTAGAATGCTAATTCAATGAACGCAGATATCCAGCGTAGGCAATGTCCTTATAAAAAAGTTACTTCGAACATTTTGTCAAGCTGACTGAAACTTGATTTTCTTTAGGCTGCGGCGGCAGCGTCACACAAGACAAACATGGCTCAATGTATTTCTATTTTTAATATTCCTACATTCACATTTCATTTACTTTCAAATTAACACTGTGAGGTAATTACCTGATTTGACTGGAAAGAGTTTAATTAAAATATTTATTAATAACATTCACATAAAGTAGTCGTTAATTTCGCGGTCTAACGCTGCAAGTCGCTTGTAAGAATCTCCACCAAACGGAAAGGAACATTACGAGACAATAAATAAAGTAAACTTTTTGCGGTAAATTTTGTTCATCCTGACCGGTCGGTAAAACATTTAAGGCCCACTCATACATTTAGCATTTGCAGGGAACAAATTAATAATATATTCGGGTTTAGGTCTATACTTATTCACTTCGCGGGCAAGCATATCATCAGGTGATTTGAAGTATCTGACAGGGTATTTTCTTGGGGAATTCTCTCGAGCAAATGCCATGACATCGACTACTGTGTTATCTTCCAAGGTGCAGCACGCTGCGGTCCACATCAGATACGGAACAACAATTCTGTATTCGCCATTTTTTAGAATGTGGGATTCGCCTTCGAAGTTACTGAATCCAGGTGCACCATAAAACCTCGGTTGTTTAGTGCGCGTCGACGGTATCGCTCCGACAACAATAAAAACTCTCGTCCTCATTCCTTTCAACACCTTAGCTTGACACTTTACACCCCATGCCCGAATGTATTTTTCAGCTTGCGCCCATGCGCCTCGATTGAATGCTGCAAATTGCGGCACCACGTTTGTGTAGGAAAAGGTATCATACATCCGATCTTTATCTGCTGTGGCGTACCCAGCAGCAATCATATGACCTTTATCGATCGGGGAATCAGGATATAGATATGGGCATGGTTTTAACCCGTCCCAGTTTAGAAAATTACCCGTTTTTTCGTCCTCATAGCAAAATACATTTTTGCTTGACCCCGTATAATCACTGTCTTCTGCCTGAAAGGTTCTGTCAAGCGCACAACTGCGACTAAAGGTCATTCCTTCACGTTCAACCTCTCCTGCTTTAATCTCTGTGGCAGCGTACAGCGGAATTCTCGCGTCACAATCATACAAAATAGCAATTGTGCCACCTTCACATAGGAAAGCATATCCCGGAAAATAACCTTTGTCATACGCAAACTGCCAAATATTTTGGGGGGCTATAGAATAAGTTGATCCTATAGTAGGATTACCATTGACATCACATCCTCCCACAAAATTACATCGACACTTTTCGAAGCCATTACCTTTACATGTTTGCGTGCTAAATTCTACATGAGCAAGCACTGTGAGCAACGTGACGAGAGCAGAAGAAGTTTTCATGTTTTCTGAAAAGCAACAAAACCTTTTTTATTGAGCTGTCAATGTACCATCCTGAGATTTTTAAAAGAATATTTTATACTGCACATGACACAATGTAGGGAGTGATCATGGTCGTAAAGGGTTTAAGGTAAAGTAAAGTACCGGGTGGGGCAAGAAAACTACGACCACTCATAAACTAAAAGAGCTATTACATTTAAATGGTCACTGTATATCCTGCGATGTTTAACTTAAATTTTGATACATGTATGTATAAATTTTTATGCAATGCTGAGTGAGATAACTGTGTTTAAACTTCAGCTAATATTTCTAAAACTGCCCAGAATTAGTTGAGAAAAATCAACTGAATAACCTTACCATTTTAATTAACGCAATTATTGTTTCGGGGAAATTAGGTTGAAGTTAGAAATGTACTTGAAAGATAGATCAAGTTTTTATTTTGAAACATACGATCTAAACATAAGAGCTAAGTGCCTATAATGATCAGTAGCCACACAATTTGGCAATTTCGTGAAGTGAATGTTACAGCAACCATAATAGGTCATGTGAGGTGGCTTTAGACCTGATAAAGTGCTAATCAGGATAACACTTTATACAGTGTATCATAATGGGATTTAATTCTTTGAATGGGCTTATCAAAGAATGAAAAGCGTTCAAATTAATTCAAATTAGAACGTGCGTTTATTGAGACACACTGTATAATCTGTCACGTTCATAATCATTAGTATTCTTTGTACAATGTTCAATTATTAGCTACAATTAGCATTAAAATGTGGCGTACTTGAAGTCATTTAATGCACTCAAACTCGCGTTTTATCATTGCGTCTCGCGTTTCATATCTTATAAAGCACTCCTGCTCTAAATATTACATATTTGATACACCAATTTTGCAAATTTCTTCCAAAACATTTTCTCAGCCCGGTTAGATAAATATATCGTTTTCAATATGGCATGCATGAAAGCATGCATATATGGCATACAAAATCAAAACATAAGCTGGAACATCGCTGATAAATTGTTTTAGTGTCCTTGCTGTTTTCGTTCTCAACTCAGTCGTACATTTTCGCCTCGCCCGATGTAAAACAACTTAAAATAAAAGTTACATGAAACAAGATATGATTCAATTGTTCTTTTTCGAATTATTACAAACTCATCATTTACAAAATTTACTAAGAGAAAATGAACTAAATATGTTATGTCAGATTAAAAAAAAATCAATCTTGTTTCGACTGATTGGTAACATTGCATAGTACTTGAACTTGAACTGAACTCTTTTAAGTCATGGTGCCACTTTTGTACAGCTAAAATGAGTAAAATTTTACCTGGTAAAGCTAAAACAAGCCAAAAGTATAGTTCGCGCTTCGACCTTTCCTGCTCGACAACTGCTGTGGTATGGTGCACTTATCATATCATTCATGCTAATAATAAAAATATTTTTGGTGCTCCATTCACAACATATACCTGACATGGTCTTATTGAGGCGTTTCCAAACAACCCGTTAACTGTTTACTGTTTCGCAGGTGTAAAGCCCGTTTTCCACTTGGCGAATTTGTTCGCGCGACGCGAAGCGAAAACAAGAATTCGGCAACGTGATTGGTTAAAATTGGTTGGCGAAAAAATTCGCCGCGAACAAGTAGGAACCGTTCCTACTTTTTTTTCTGTTCGCGCGAACAAATTCGCCAAGTGGAAAACGGGCTTAAGGCAGTACGACACGGCGGGAGAGATGGCGTGTTGATACCGAGAACAAAGACGCTGGAATGAAGTCATTTTAAAGTGATTAGATTGGCATTAACGGTTGATCGCGTTCCCGCACATGCAAAACGCCCCGTTAATTTTAAACAGTGTTGAACACAATAAACATTTGGAGACGCATAGCATCATGGAGTGATCCTTACAGTTGATTTCGCTATAATTTCAGAATCGCCTAGGTGAAAAATGAAAATTTCCTACTCTGATTGGTTTCACTAGAGGTGATTATGACACCTAAGTCGTTTTTCAAATGACCACCAATCGTTTTGTCAGTGAAACAGATGCTGTTTTGAAATATGAAACACATTTTTGTCCTTTTTCACCCATGTGATCATACTAAAATAATTATTATTCACCTCAGCCTCAGTGATTATCGCCGAATATTCACCTCGACTTGGTCTCTGTGAATGTTCACCGATAATCACTTTGCCTTCAGCGAATAATTATTTAATAAAGAAAGCTATGTTTTTGGCATAATCGATAGAAAATTTACATTACTGGCTATTACTGACTTGGGTCGATAATGAACTGCGCTCATTCGTAAAATAATTGTTTTCACCACTCGAAGATAAGATGCATATCTTCACACTGCCGTGTAATGTCCTATATTTAAACACTGTATAAATACCATTTAAATCTTTGAATGCCGTAATTTAGGTGACAGACAACAATTGCAAAAATAAAAATCAGCAAACGTAAACAAAATGTATGTACTAGTCTAAGACGACGAAAGTTATTCTGCGTACTTTCCGTGCGACGAGTTCTTTATTGTTATTTTCCCAACCCCCCATCAAAATTCAATGATCGATCCTTAACGACCAAAGAACCGCGGAAGATTTATAAGTGTGTATGTGGGGAGGGGGTGCATGGGGAGGATATGGTCAATATTAATTAATATATCCGTGTTCTCCGTCAATTTCTTTTAAAATCCTGCATAAGGGAACCAAGCCTGCCACATTTCCATGTGGGAGAAAAAGAGATTGCAGGGAGAAAATGTTCAGTTTTTGTATTTTTCTAAAAATGTCAAACATTGTAAATTTTGAATGGAAGACCACATTAAGCAGAGCGTTTTTATTTGAGGACTGTGTTCGAGTTACATTGAGGGGCCCATACCGGAATAACGTTTTTGTCCAAATAGAAAGACATGCCACAATGTTTTCGTTTGTGCAGATTGAAAGTGAAATGAGTTAGTAAATGTTTTCTATATCTTTTACTGGGTCTATTTAAATTACATAGAATCTATGTAATAAAAAAATATATCTTATTCTTTAAATTTAGCTTTTTCTAGTTATCAATTTTATGAATAACTATAATTTTTTTTCATCATATATTTATTTATGAACAAAAGTTATAATTACCGAGCAAACTAATTTTTATTTTCAGGCTTTATATTGTGGACCATTTCTAGTTAACAAATAAATTGTCTAGTTAACTAGTTAGCTAACGTTTATAAATAATGACCAGTTTTCTTCACATTTGTGTCAGAGCCTTTTAATGATACTTTCATTCGCCTGACCACGTTAATTATAGAAGTAGTTGTGGCTGCCACATCTGTTTAATAGTATAAAATATCAGTATATATTTGCTTCCAACGAAGTATTTTTTATGAACGATTTTCGGTTGACATTAACTTTTTGTTAGGTTTTTATACTTTGGTGAAGTAAAAAAGTTTTAAGTTGTTCTCAAAACGAAGTCAGCGGTGAGCAGACTATTGAGAATGTGCTTGGCTCAGCCAGGCTATGGCTCAGGGCTGTTACCTCCGGTTTACTTAAATTTCAGTAGTACTTTTACTTCTTTTACTTTTTTCAAATAAACTATTTGTCAGTACTTTGACAGCCCCTCAAGTAAATGTAACTTTTAATTTTACATAGGTAAAAATTTGTGTACTCTGTTCAACACATATAGCCTGCAAGTTAATAAATTTGTGTGAACGATCGAACGGTTCAAATTTAAGCAGTAAATGTTTAGAGCAGTGGATATTTTGTTAATATTTACCGACTTTGGGTCATCATTTGGGTCATCAAAAGTGGCCACGATTTTTGTAGGTATAGAAACTCTATCCAGGTTATCTATTTTCAGATCAATGGTGTAAACAAACGTTATGCGATTGGGTCTTTGCAGGATTGTTTTCCAATGATACTTTTAGCGACTGTGTAATTTACAATTTGAATAGCACGACCAAAATGCCAGGCTGGCCTCGCCACTGCTGGCAAACAGCTGACTGTTATATGCGCCCTGAAATCTAGCATTAAGAGTGTAGAATGCTAATTCAATGAACGCAGATATCCAGTGTAGTCAATGTGAAACTGACTGAAACTTGATTTTCTTTACCTTGTGGCCGCGGCGCTTATTTACAACCGTAGACGGTCGGTAGCATCATTGGTCTCGTTCCCAGACTGCTCTCGTCTCGATTAGATGAAGTTTTATTATAAATAGAAATTGTTTTGACGGTTTTTCAGCAAGCTCGTTGTTAGCTCAGTCCTCTAGGCGTGTGATTTCTAGTACAGCAGGCAACGGTTCGAACCCGCGCCTGCCGCTTTTTTATTTTTAAAGTTCCTCCAACTTTTTTTCTTAACTTATTTCACTTTTAAACGATTTTGGTAAGGGTTAGGTTTAGGGTTTGGGATTGGATTTTTTAAAATTTTAAAACGCAAAATCTATTAGTTTTATCAGACACTTCGGCTTGGGAACGAGATCAATGATGCTACCAGCATTAAAGATGCTGCCGACCGTCTACGGAATCTAAATCTGCTGCGGCGGCAGCGTTACACAAGACAACAACACTCAATGTATTTCTATTTTGAATATTCCTACATTCGCATTTCATTTACTTTCAAATTAACACTGTGAGGTAATTACCTGATTTGACTGGAAAGAGTTTAATTAAAATATTCATTAATAACATTCACATAATGTAGTCGTTAATTGCGCGGTCTAACGCTGCAAGTCGCTTGTAAGAATCTCCACCAAACGGAAAGGAACATTACGAGACAATAAATAAACTTTTTGCGATAAATTTTGTTCATCCTGACCGGTCGGTAAATATTAAGGCCCCATCATACATTTAGCATTTGCAGGGAACAAATTAATAAATTCGGGTTTAGTTCCATACTCATACACTTCACTGACAAGCATAAGCTGAGGTGATTTGAAATATCTGACAGAGGTTTTGCTTGGGGAATTCTCTCGAGCAAATGCCGTGACACCGACTACTGTGTTATATTTATCTGCCAAGGTACAACACGCTGCGGTCCACATCAGATACGGAACAACAATTCTGTATTCGCCATTTTTTAGAATGTGGGATTCGCCTTCGAAGTTACTGAATCCAGGTGCACCATAAAACCTCGGTTGTTTAGTGCGCGTCGACGGTATCGCTCCGACAACAATAAAAACTCTCGTCCTCATTCCTTTCAACACCTTAGCTTGACACTTTACACCCCATGCCCGAATGTATTTTTCAGCTTGCGCCCATGCGCCTCGATTGAATGCTCCAAATTGTGGTACCACGTTTGTGTAGGAAAAGGTATCATACATCATGTCATAATTTGAAGCATACTTAGCAGCAATCATATGACCTTTATCGATCCGAGAAAATTTTTCTGTACACGAGCATTTATTTGACCCAGTTTCGAAAACATCCCGTTTTTCTATCCTCATAGCAAAGTACATTTTTGCTTGACGCCGTATAATCACTGTTTTTTGCCTGAAACTTTCGATGTAGTTGTTTGACGGAACTCGGATGAAAGCTGCCGGAACGTGGATCAATTCCTGCTTTAATTTCTGTGGCAGCGTTCAGCGGAATCCTGGCGTTACAATCATACAAAATAGCAATGTTGCCACCTTCACATAGGCGAGCATATTTAGGGGAAAAACTTTTTTTAAACGCAAACTGCTCAATACTTTGGGGGGCTATAAAATAATTTAATCCACCAGTAGGTTCACCATCGACATCACATCCTCCCACAAAATTACATCGACAGTTATCGAAGCCATTACCTAGACAGAATTGTTGCGTGCTAAATTTTACATGAGCAAGCGTTGTGAGAAACGTGACGAGAGCAGAAGTTTTCATGTTTTCTGAAAAGCAACAAACATTTTTTATTGAGCTGTCAATGTACCATCCTGAGATTTTTAACAAAAAGTTTAGACTGCACATGACACAATGTAGGGAGTGATCATGGTTGTAAAGGGTTCAAGGTAAAGTAAGGTAGCGCGTGGGGCAAGAAAGCTACGACCACTCATAAACTAAAAGAGCTATACATTTAAGTGGTCACTGTATATCCTGGATGTTTAACTTAAATTTTGATACAGTATGATGCATTGTTGAGTGAGATAACTGTGCCTAAACTGAAGCAAATATTTTTAAAACTGCCCAGAATTATTTGAGAAGGCCCAGGGAAAATCAACTGAATAACCTTACCATCTTAACGCGATAATTGTTTCAGTGAAATTAGGTTCAAGTTAGAAATGTACTTGAAAGATAAATCAACTTTTTATTTTGAAACATACGATCTAAACATAAGAGCTAATAAGTGCCTATGATGATCAGTAGCCACACAACTTGGCAATTTCGTGAAGTGAATGTCACAGCAACCATAATAAGTCATGTGAGGTGGTTTTAGACCTGATAAAGTGCTAATCAGGATAACACTTTATAGCTACAGTGTATCCCAATGGAATTTAATTCTTTGAATGGGCTTATCAAAGAATGAAAAGCATTCAAATTAAAACGTCTAGTACTAGCGCTTGAATTTAAAAGGTAGCCTTTTTATTGAGACATATACCGTATAATCTGTCATGTTCATTAGTATTCTTTGTACAATGTTCAATTATTAGCATGCAATTAGCATTAAAATGTGGCGTACTTGAAGTCATTAAATGCACTCAAACTCGCGTTTTCTCATTATCTAAAACGCTCGGCTGCGTCTCGCGTTTTATATCTCATACAGCACTCCTGCTCGTATAACGGTATATTACATATTTGATACACCATTTTGGCTAATTTCTTCCAAAATTTTTCTCAGTCCGGTTAGATAAATATATCGTTTTCAACATGGCATGAAAGCATTGCATATGTGGCATACAAAATGAAAACATGAGCTTGGACATCGCTGATAACTTGTTTTAGTGTCATTGCTGTTTTCGTCCCACCCGATATAAAACAACTTAAAATAAAAGTTACAAGAAACAAGAAAATTTACAAGAAACAAGAAAATTTACTAAGAGAAAATGAACTTAATATGTTATGTCAGATATAAAAAAATCAGTCTTGTTTCCACTGATTGGTAACGAACTTATGCATAGTACTTGAATTGGTTAATTGAACTTTATCAAGTCATTTTCCAATTTCCAGTTTTGTACAGCTAAAACGAGTTAAATTTTACCTGCTAAAGCTAAAACAATGCAAAAGTTTAATTCGCACTTTGACTTTTTTCTACTCGACAACTGCTGTGGTATGATGGATTTATCATGTCATTCATGCCAATAATAAAAATATTTTTGGTGCTCCATTCACAACATGTACCTAACATGGTCTTATTGAGGCGTTTCCAAACAACCCGTTAACTGTTTACTGTTTCGCGGGTATAAGGCAGTACGACACGGCGGGAGAGATGGCGTGTTTATACCGAGAACAAAGACGCTGAAATGAAGTCATTTTAAAGTGATTAGATTGGCATTAACGGTTGATACGATCGCGTTCCCGCGCATGCAAAACGCTCCGTTAATTTTATACAGTGTTGAACACAATAAAAATTTGGAGATGCATAGCATCATGGAGTGATCCTAACAGTTGATTTCGCTATAATTTCAAAATCACCTAGGTGAAAAATGAAAATTCTCTACTCTGATTGGTTTTCCCAGAGGTGATAATGACACCTAAATCGTTTTTCAAATGGCCACCAATCGTTTTGTCATTGAGACAGATGCTGTTTTGAAATATGAAACGCATTTTGTCCCTTTTCACCCATGTGATCATACTAAAATAATTATTCACCTCAGCCTCAGTGATTATCGCCGAATATTCACCTCCACTTCGTCTCTGTGAATGTTCATCGATAATCACTTTACCTTCAACGGATAATCATTAAATTACTTGAAATAAAGTTACGTTTTTAGCATTATCGATAAAAAAATTAACATTACTGGCTATTACTGACTTGGGTCGATAATGAGCTGCGCTCATTCGTAAAATAATTGTTTCCACCACTCGAAGATAAAATGCATATCTTCACACTGCTGTGTAATATCCTTTATTTAAACACTGTATAAATATCAATAAAATCTTTCAATGCCGTAACTTAGGTGACAGACAACAATCGCAGAAATAAAAATCAGCAAACGTAAACAAAATGTATATGCTAGTCTAAGATGATGAAAGACATTCTGCGTACTTTCCGTGCTGCCAGTTTTTTATTGTTATTTTCCCAACCCTTCTAACAAAAATTTAATGATCGGTCCTTAACGACCAAAGAACCGCTGAAGACTTATAAGTGTGTATGTGGGGGGGGGGGGGGGGGAGGATATGGTCAATATTAGCTAATTAATATATCTGTGTTCTCCGTCAATTTCTTTTAAAATCCTACATAAGGAACCAAGCCTGCCACATTTCCATGTGAGAGAAAACCAAATTGCACGGAGAAAATGCTCAGTTTTTGTATTTTTCTAAAAATGGCAAATATTGTAAATTTTGAGTGGAAGACCACATTAACCAGAGCGTTTCTATTTGAGGACTGTGTTCGAGTTACATTGAGAGGCACATATCGGAATAACATTTTTGGTCCAAATAGAAAGACATGCCACAACGTTTTCGTTTGTGCCGATTGAAAGTGAAATGATTTAGTAAATGTTTTTTATATCTTTTACTGGGTCTATTTAAATTACATAGAATCTATGTAATAAAAAATTATATCTAATTCTTTAAATTTAGTTTTTTTCAGTTATCAATTTTATGAATAACTAATTATTTTTTCATCATATATTTATTTATGTACAAAAGTTATATTTAACAAGCACCCTAATTTTTATTTTCAGAATTTATATATATTGTAGACCATTTCTAGTTTGACCATTTCTTGTATTGTAGACCAGTTCTAAATTATTGTCTAGTTAACTAGTTGGCTAAATAATGACCAGTTTTCTTCACATTTGTGTCAGAGCCTTTTATTAATGATACTTTTGTTCGCCTGACCACGTTAATTATAGAAGTAGTTGTGGCTGCCACATCTGTTTAATAGCATAAAATATCAGTATATATTTACTTCTAACGAAGTATTTTTTACGAACGGTTTTTAGTCGACATTAACTTTTTGTTATGTTTTTATACTTTGAAGTAAAAAAGTTTAAAGCTGTTCTCAAAGCGAAGTCAGCGGTGAGCAGACTAGTGAGAATGTGCTTGGCTCAGCCAGGCTATGACTCAGGGCTGTTGTTTCCGGTTTACTTAAATTTCAGTAGTACTTCTATTTCTTTTAGTTTTTTCAAATAAACTATTTGTCAGTACTTTGACAGCCCCTCAAGTAAATATTGAGGTGTTAAAATTTTACACGGGTATAAATTTGTGTACTCTTTTGAACACATATAGCCTGCGAGTTATTAAATTTGTGTGAACGATCGAACGGTAAAAATTTGCTAAGGTTGAGTAGTATCCCTAAAAAGAACATACATAGCATGCGTACGTCTCCATAATTATTTGTCTCCATAAAATAGCGGATTTCGTGGAACAATTCGTCTCGTCTTCGAGAATCACGCGCGGTTATGAGCTTTTTGCACGAGGAGCAAATCCAACATGGCGGATTTCGAAGAGCACGCTCAGCAAAAAGTGGAGACATGATTCGTGACCAAGTACATATGCTGTATCAATTATTTCTATAGTAGTATCGTTGCTAACATCCCAAATGAAGTGCATGTGCTAAAACTCAGCAAGCCGAAACAAAACCATCTAAACCGAACGACCAAAACTTAACCAACCAAAACGACCAAAACAGAAAAAATATCGATGTACCACATACTATTATTCACTCTCGAGATTTTTTGTCACTCATTCTGGTGGTTTCGTGTTTTTGTTTCAGTTGTCTTAGTCGATAAGCTAAGGAGCAACTCATGAGGCTCACCTGGTGATTTCGGAACGCAAACTTTTCCATCCCCAACGTAACCTGGTTTACACACACATTTCCCATTGAAACAATGAGCGACATTCCAGTTACACTTATCTTTACAATCATCCATGAGAACTGAAAGAAATGTTAGCAAGTATTAGCAAGTATGGATGGCAGCATAATGCATTACACATGGCGACTAATTTCAGAACCATCCTCAGAGATATGAAAAACTAGATTCATATTAATCTGACACTGCAGAGAATAACGAAAAATTCGTTGAATAGAATTGAAACACTGCGCATCCTCAAAGACAAGCGTTAAGTCGTCACGAAAATATTTGGTGCGCTTAAATTGGATAAGACTCGAATCCAATCCCAGTTGACTCGATAGCTCAATTGGTAGAGCGGCGGTCTAGAAACTCTAAGATGCGAGTTCGAATCCCGCTTGAGACAACAAATTTTTCGTTGTTCTCTGCAGTGTCAGATTAACATGGTGACTAATGTAGGTGGAATAACACTGTACACCAAGGGTGTACGGAAGGTGATAGATGGATACGAGTTTTGAGAGGTAATAGCGGATACAAGAGGTAAAAGTGCATACGAAGAGGTGATAATGGATATAGGTGATCGTGATACTAGAAACAAGAGCCAAGAGGTGTTAGTGGATGGCGATTTTTGAGAGGTAATAGTGGATACAAAAGGTGAAAGGGCATAACGATTTTGGAAGGTAATAGTTGATACGAGAGGTGATAGTAGATAGCGTTTTTTGAGAGGTAACAGTTTGGGAGCGTAGATTAAGCAATTTCGCCTACTTTGGCAATGTGTTCCAGTGAAGTGTTTCTTGCACTTGCAGAAGTAGCTGCCGTCTTTCTCAACGCATTCACCATCGAACAAACAAGGGTTGGGATAACACTTGCTCACACCCGGAGCTGCGTGAAAGAAAATGATAATTGGTAAATTGCACAAGATTCCACACAAATGGATACAAAGGGCTGTCGAGGGTTAACCAATATCATTCACGAAGGTGACAGAAATGACAGAATCAGAGCGGCACTTATTTCGGCCCAAATTTAATCAAACCCTCAGCGGACAACCACAGCATCACACTTTCTGCATGTGAGTAGAGTTTCTGCAGTACAATAGTCGTGAAAGGGGACTTATTTTGAGAGTGACGTACGCGGTCTCAAACAGTAGGGTCGGACATAACCAGATTTGCAATGGCAAACAGCGACACCTTTCGAAGCTTTGCAAACACCTCCGTTTTTACAAGGGTTCCGTAAACATGGGTCAGGAAGCTCTGAAAATTGAAAAAAATGATTCATTAAGAAACTGAATTGGTAGTGTTGACAAGGGTATGACTAGAAAAAAGAAACCTCTTGGAGGAGGGGTTGAGTCACCCTCCCTCTTTCGAACTCAAGGGGCTTCGTAGAGGGAAAAAAACCTTATTTGTTTTAATTGTCTCATTATATTTGCATGCTATATGGTAAATTCGCGATGTAAATATGTAAGTCATGTTTTATATTTCGCAAAACCGACGAGCATATTGACATAAATTGGTTACTATTCATCTTGTAGCGAAAATACAACGTCATCGCTGAACACGTACGTGTTATTGCTTTCACCATGTTGTACTCATCAAACAAGCACCACCCCCTGTCCTTTAAAAAAATTAGTTCTACAGCACAGCGTGAATATGTCAAGGTGACCGATGTGATAGAGTATGTGCACAGATCTACACTTAATATATCTGATTTAAAAGCAGCTCATATAAAGGAAAGGATACATCTAGGCTATATCACATCGTCGAAGATGACTAATCACTTACACAGTGAGTATATCACAATACATAATTCGAGGATTAGTAAAGCTGTAAAGAGTAACACTGCAGAAAACGTAATCCTGACGCATGATCTTTACTGGACCTCTAAGAAGAACAACTCATAAAGTAAAGAACAGATGGCTGATCAAGAGCTATCTAGTATGACTAAAGTCACGTTTAGTAACACTTCATCACTAAAGCATGGCTTCTTCCAGACTAGCCTTCAGTCATACCAACTTGTTCGCAGTCAACTAGTAATTAACTTACTTATTTCACATTGTGAGCCTGTGAAGCCAATTGCACAGCGGCAGCCGTAACTGCGATCATTCTGTGTCAGCAGCGAAGTGCTAATGTTAAAGCAGGTGGCGTTGTTCATGCACGGCCTTGCACTACACGGGTCGTCCACTAAAATAGATCATGAAAGTTTTTTTTGTTTATTTAGCTCCCTCACAAGGACTGGGTCACCACAACAGCGTGAAGCAATTGTTGTGGGCCCGTATAAACTATCCCACCCAGGCAACTTTCTCTGTGGGAGGAAACCGGAGTGCCCGGAGGAAACCGCGTTGACTTGTACTTTTTTCAACTGAGGGCTGGATTCGAGCTACATTGAGAGTACTCCACTGAGAATCGAACCCACGACCTTACAGGTAAAAGGCAAGTGGTTTAACTACTTTGCCACCGAAGTCCCCAAATCTGTTCCGCTACTATAGGCTAAAGCCTTGGTCAAAAGAGATGTTTTCCTTTCATCTTTGACGCCCAGATAAAACGAAAAGAACTGCACGAGCTGACGAGGGCTATTAAGATAATACATATTGATGCTACAAGCCGCGATGCGGGCAAGAAATTGTAGTGTTAATGGTAGTCACTGATAATGAAGACTCTGGTTCTTTCATAACTACCCTACTACGAAACGAACTGCTTATAACGCGGTGTTTTGTATAGGTGTTTTTTATTTTCTTTCCAAATAAACTTACTTAACTGAGAGGGCACGCATCCCCAAGGTGTCAAATACATTTTACTTCGCGGACAAATGCACTCTCCTTTCTTATCACAAAATGAATTGATGCTGTGTTTCTGTCGTATCGTGTTAGCTTTGGGACAGTTACAATCTAAGGGAAGATTGTACAATTGAATCAGGAATTACATGAATTACACCACAAACAACAGTTATTTAACTGAACAAAAAATTGCCTTCAGGTACTGGGTCTCCACGGAGTAGAGTTTAAACCTCACAGAGCTACCATATAGCTCCATAACTAAAGTTTAAATTTTGTCCAGTAGTGACACGGGATCAAGGAAGAACATTTTATAACTAATAGAGGTACCCAGTACAAGAGAGGTTGATTTAGCTTAAGTTTCCTCCTGTAGTGCTGCAATAAGGCTAGATCAATAAGAGATGATCCTTATTAGATTTCTAGGAAGAACAGGTTAGGACTGATAGAGCTATTCAGTATAAATATAAATAAATCAATTAGTTTAGTTTTGGTTTCGTCCAGTGTGGTAACATTAGATCAAGAAGAGATGATTTTTACTACACCTCTAGGAAGAACAGTTTAGGGCTGTTAGAGCTATCTAGTAGAGTGAAGTTAGTGTAGTTTAGGTTTCCTCCTGTAGTAAAACTGGATAAATAAGAGATGATCCTTACGCATACTTTAGGAAGAACAGTTGAGAACTGATAGAGCTATCCAGTATAAATAAAGTTAGTTTACTTTAGGTTTCCTCCAGAGTAACATTAAATCAATAAGACTTGATCCTTACTGGACCTCTAGGAAGAAAAGTTTAGGACTGATAGAGCTATCTGGTATAGTAAAGTTAGTTTACATGTAGTTTAGGTTTCCTCCTGTAGTAATATTAGATCAATAAGAGGCGATGGTTACAGGTACTCCAGGAAAAATAGTTCAGATCTTATGAAACTATCAACTAGTTGAAATGAAGTTAGTTTAGGTCACAATTTTCAAAATCAATTAGAGGTGGGATATCTGTACCAAACAGCTTAGAATTGATGCAATTATGCTAGTTATTTTCAGAATGCTTACCACAGAAAGGAGCTTTGAACCTGTACGTAAGACACTGGCAAAATGCTCGTCTACCGTCTTCAGATGTCCTGCATACACCATTATTTTTACATGGATTTGGAGTACATTTATCGTGCATGATAACAGCTGAAATAAAGATATTACTAGTCATGCATTACAGTAGGCATCAACGTAATTACTCTTGTGTTGAAATGCTGGTGTCCTTGTAGACATGGTGACGTCGTAGGCTTTAAGCTCTTCAATTTAAAACAAAGACCTTTAGAACTACATACGGTTTGAACAATCTTTTCCTGTGAACGTTTTGCCACAAACACATCGAAATGTTTTTCCATTCTCAAAACATACACCACCATTCTTGCACGGGTTTGGAACACATCTTAACCGAGCTACAAAGCATAAAAATAAGGCGGTGTTAGTCAAACCTAAGTTTTTAAATTTTTCCGAGTCTATCAATGACACAAACATTGGAATTTGCATTCCAGTAATCTAAGTTTGCACACTTACTTTCGCAATTCGGCCCGGTATATTTCGCCGAACATCGACAGTCATAAGTTCTTTCATCTAAGTTCACACAAACCCCGTTGTTCCGACAGGGTTTCATGGAGCAAGGGCCAGTACGATCTATATAGAATCATATTAAAATTGATGCGCGGTTCATTAATAGTTATTGGAAAATATGGTTAGGAAAGTCATTTAGTTTTGCCCTTGTTCATGAACATTTGTGCACCATCATAGTGAGTGGAGTTTTTCTCGAGAATTAGAATGATTATGAAATGAATCGATTGTAATTGAAATATTTGTTATTGACTTATTAATATATGCTTACAACCTTTCTTTTTCAATTATCGATAGTAAATACGTTATTACCATGACACGATTACTGGACGCGAAATGGTTAAGAGCAATACATTAATGATTTCAAAACAAACATAATGCCGGAAAGGTATTTCAACAAACGGAACTTTTTCAGATGAATTAAGGTAAAAGTACTGGATGAAATACAAAGAAAAGTTCCAAAATTTTGGTTTAAAAAGAAAATCAGATGTTGACATTGAAAAATTGTTTTCAACAAGAGTTAGATAAAGTGTTTCAAAAGCTTTTCAAACGTTGAACATTTGAAGTGTGGTAATAATAAAAAACATCATGCGATGTTGCTCGTACAATTTAATAGTACTCGTGATGTTTTGAAATTTTGCCAGGAACGACTCGCCCCGGCGGCTCGTACAATTTTAGCAAAAATTTTCAAACATTACTCGTACTATTATCGTCGATTTCACTGCAATATTCCGAACTTCGTTGAGAAGTTCAGAACTTCGTCGCGAAGTTCAAGAGCTCATTTGAAAATTCGTAAGCCGGTTTGTAAACAAAGACTGTGATTGGCCCCTGAACTCACAGCCAATTAAATGCTTAGTTTACTAACGGCCTGCGAACTCTAAGATGAACTTTTGAACTTCGCAACGAAGTTCGGAATGTTACGGGGAAAAGTTAGCTGAAATCGACTGTAATCCCAAATTGTACTCTCGACTTTGTATGATTACCTATACATAGCAAATTCGTTATGGCGATCAGTAGTTAACATACGAGTTCTCAAGTCAGGTGCTCTGTGAATGTAACACAATTTGAAATGTGCATGAAAACTTGTACACTGCAAGCGAGGGTGTGTCACTGCCTATCATGCATTGTAAAGACCCGTTTACACAAGTGATTTTTGCTCCAAATTTAGGTGGGATGTTCTACGTTTGATTGATGCGAAAACGTGGAATAGCGGTGAATGTGTTTGAAGACTGATCCTGATATTAAAATTTGCAACCCATCCACCCGTTTACATCGCCCAAAAGGAATAATCGCATTAGAAATTGCGACAAAAATTGCCTTGGCAGATCGAAAATTACAACGACTTACACACGAGTCTGCAGGTCAGTCCGTTTCCAAAAAAGCCAGCATTGCAAACGCAGTGAGTACCATGACATTTCGCATTTTTATGACAATTGTCACAGATCTTCTCTGCAATAAAATGTTAAAATGATGTATTCAGGATTTAGAAGAAGCGGGCGAATATTTCATGATGTTTGTCGTTATTGTTCGTCAAGTTTATTTGATTAACTTTTAATGGCCACTTTTGATGGTTTATCTGTGACCTACCGGGAAATTAACACCGTTTTTATATTTAAAATACCTTTTTCAGGTGGCTTAAACACAAACGAGGACATCCTATTGTAGAATACTACCCACACTGGACTACCACGTTTGAGATATCTTTTCAGGTACCTTAGACACAAACCACGACAGCTTATTGTAGAATACTACCTACACTGGACCACCACGTTTGAGATATCTTTTTCAGGTAGTTCAAACACAAACCACAACATCTTATTGTAGGATACTACCTACACTGGGCCACCACGTTTGAGATATCTTTTTTAGGACGTTCAGACACAAACAACGACAGCTTATTTTAGAATACTACCTACACTGGACCACCACGTTTGAGATATCTTTTCAGATAGTTCGGACACAAATGACGACAACTTATTGTAGAATATACGTAATACACAGTCCCCCACTAATTTATTTCAAACTAATTCCATTTCCTTACAATACTTACTTCTACAGTTCTTTCCAGTATATCCTTTCTCACAGAGACAGAGATAGCCTCCAGGAAGCTGCGAATAACGCGGATCATTTGTCGCATCAATACAACGACCATGCATACAAGGTCGAGCCACGCAAGGCTGGGCAACTGATGAAAAAAAATAGAATATTCTAGCGATACAAATTTACTACCTACGTAACGTCAAGGCACATACCCTTAGCGCGTTGTCTCTCACCACGTTGAAAGGCTAAGCTCAGCCAGGACCGGATTTTCGTTTCATGTGAGTCAAGTTGGGCTTATTAATCTTCCATGTGCTTCGAGTACTATGGTTTTAGCAGTACGCGTGAGAAAATGGCGTATGTGCAACTGCGTATGCAGCAGAGCAGTTTATACAATTATTATAGGATTTTTTATTCAGTTTCGCTACAAGGGTATTAGGGCAAGGGCAGTTACTGTGCGTCCGTAATACCTGGCTCATCCTGTCGACTCTCCCACTCGAAGAAACCCGAAGTACCCGAAGGAAACCCACGACTTTCGACAGAGCGTTAACTATCACTCTACTCACACACCGCGCTCAAATTACATTGGGAGGACCCAAATGAGAATCGGACCCACGACCTTATGAGTAAATGGCAAGTGGTGTAATAGTACCCACTGCGCCCCTTTCCTCTTGCTGCTACCATTTTTTGTATGCACTAGTATTGAGAAAGATTAATAAATAAATAAGAAATAAGAAATTCCACGAAATATTGCATGCAAGCTTTTAGAGATGAAGGCGCTTTCTCTTCCTCCGACGACAGTGTTACGAGATTATTTGATCCGAAACTCGAACAAGGATTACCTTCACATTTGCTTCCAGTAAATTGTTTCGGACACGAGCACTGGAATCGCCAAGTTTCTCCTTTCTTACCCACTTTACAGACCCCACTATGCAGACAGGGGTTTGGTTTACAAACATGGTCTGAAAAAGCAAAAATAAAAAAGTGCTTATTTTCAATGGAACATTGGTCAAACATTATAGTAGACACTATCAAACGACCCCAAGCAAACGACCTTAGATAAGCTTGCAGGTTCAAAAATTCTATATGCACTGTCATGCACTGTTTTTAACCCATATTCCTTTGACAGAGATGCTCTTCTTGTGCTGTGCATTGTTTTAAACAACCCGGACATTGGATGGTTTTTCTAAACCAATCTCAATAATATATCTTATAATATAATATAATACATCTTTCATTCATTTCTTAATAAAATTCTATAATCTTGAGTTGGAACTTAGAACTAGCAGTGGTTTAAAGACAACTAAATTTTTAATATCACCCATTACTACCTACATGACCACCATTTCATATTTTGTTTTTCAACTTACCTTGACAAAACTCAGCCACAAAACCTTCGCGACACAGACAAACTGGTTTCCTCTCGTCATTCGAACAAATCCCACCATTCCTGCAAGGATTTACAAGACAACGATTGCGTTCTAAAGAAAATTAATAAATGATCTATAATCACGAAACTCTTTCACCAAATCGTTCGGTAATAAAGAATAAAAAGTGGTCAATTACATTTATTTGTACTTATTTGCTTAAATCAACATACACTTCAGCCATGTAAACTTATTAGAAAATCCCAGAATTTTGATTTCACAGCAGCTTGTTGGTAAGCTTGGAAATATTTCTTCAGAAATCATGTCTGGATCAATAGTAGTTTTAATATCTGAGGTTTAATTTGTAATAAACGGACACGCAGAAATTCAGAAACGAAAACAACAAGTTAAACTTTAACCCATATAGTACCCCAACCTATTAACGGTTTTGTTTTTTATGTTAACAATTAGCCCTACAGTCGATTGACGTATGCCGTGTAGTATGCTAGCCATAAACGTTCGACGTCTAGGCACTAGGACGTTTGCATAAATGTATTTTTGAAATGGCGAAATTCAGCTATTAACTTACAAAATCATGAATAATTTACGACGAAAACACAACAGAAATACGTATTTAGTCAGATTTTGTCCTGATTTACATAAACTTTGAGTTTGACCAAATATAATTTATTTCTTTGAGACTATGAAAGAATACGAACGTTTCATCCAGACATTTTATAAGTACGATAAAGCATTCGCCATCGATCTTTATCTGATCTACAACCGCTGGCCTTCGGCTCGCATTGGTTACATATTAAGGTCTATTTACACGATACGATTTGTCGCATACGATTTTTACTCTGGCGTATGGGAACGAGCGCTGATGTCAGATTTTTACTCGTTTGCTGATGGCGAAATTTGAAATCTGGCGTTTTAACGCGTGTTTACTCGATCACATATACCAGAGTAAGAATCGTATGCAACAAATCGTATTGTGTAGATAGGCCTTAAACTTTGTATGTTTGATAGCAATTTCTGCACTTTGTTAAAGCTATTCACCCACATGCACCTAATAACTGTGACTTTCCTTTCGTAGCAGATGACTTTTATTCAGTCCCCTTTTTGACAACGGTATGGTTAATCAATTTAATCAGGTGGATCACATCAATCACACCAAGAGTCGACTCACTTCGACAGAATGTTCCATTATATTCAGGCAAACATTTGCAAAAGAACTGGTTCTTGCCCAACTGGACGCAAGTTCCCCCATTTCTGCACGGGTTTATTTCACATTTATCCATTTCTGGCAAGAAAAATAGATAGAAGTGCTGGTTTAGTCAATACCAATGTCTACTATTGATTTTCCCATTTATGCTTTGGACACAGAGTAGGAACTATGCTTCGGACACAGTATAGGAAATGAACAGAAAAGCCGCTCGAGCTGTGTCCCTACGTATGTCGTATTACGCATGTTCATTATGCAGGTTCTGGCCAGTCATTGCCTTTCCTGGCCAATAGAAACGCTGAACTAATTGTCCACCATTACTCTTGGGTATGGAGAGGGGGAGAGCACACTTGTGTTTTACCCTACTGTCTATTTTCTACATATACTGTGCTCTAGAGTAAAATAGCAAAAAAGCAAAACCTACCCGTACAGTTGACTCCCTTGAACCCACGCTGACAACTACACTGCACCAGCCCTTTTCTAACATGGCAGATTCCTGCATTTCGACATGGGTTGGGATAACAGTTGTCTCTGACTTGAAATAAGAAAACACAACAAACAGTAAAATGTAAAATAGCATAATTAGCCGGTTCATCTACCTTGGTACCTTTAGTGCTTAGGTAGAGAGTGAATGTAGGACGTCGTAAGCAAACACCATCCCGAAAATAAGAGAGAAGCCCCCTTTCCTAACCATGGGAGTCGCATTCATCTATATCTTATTGTTTAAAACGCAGTAACTGTGTGAATTTGCGGACGAACTAAACTAGTTACACAATTCTATGAAGGTTAACATGCTATCTAGGGCTTATCCCAACCCACATTGTCTAAATTTGTAGCAGTAAGCAACCGGAGCGCCTGGAGAAAACCAAATTAAAGGCTTTCGATATAGAGCACAGAAACACACAGTTGCACTCACAGGTCTGTCGAAACTTGACAAGTGCTCAACACAGTATTGACCAAAATCTTTGTTTCGAGTGGGCCATCGGTGTAACAAAATCGAAAGTGAAAAGATGTGGAAACGTTTCAAGGTTAGGTGACAGATAACCAAATGATGTTGAACGATCGCCTTTTTTACAGTCGCGAGTTCAAATTAAATGTCGACTTTCCGATTTAGAGAAAACGCGTGCTCTGAATACTGTATCGCCGTAGCCCCACACTACATTAACTGTCTTACCTTCGCATTTTAAGCCTTTGAAACCATTTCTACAATGACATTCGTATCTAGTCTTGTGATCCACGCAAGTCGCGTTGTTTAAACACGGTTTGGCATAACAATGATCCGTGTCTTGACAGTGGATTCCCTTGAAACCAGGTTTGCACACACAGTGTGAGCCAAGCAATGTCAAAACAAGTGTCGCGCCGTTACGACATGGATTTTCTGAAGGGGAAAACATTCAGTCAAGTGGAATATCTCGTTTGCAAAACATATCTATATACTGACATAAATATCATTAAAATGCTGCAATACATCTTGATCATCGTGTCTGCTCTAAGTTTCCTTTCTCGGAGCAGCAGTCCTATCCAATAAGAACTGCTATTTTCACTTAAACTAATTTAATTCATATTGCATAACTTTTGCCTTTAAATTCTAGCAAGGATCAAATGTTTTTGGCCATTTTTTCGACTTCTTCAGACATCTATCATCTAAAAGAATGTACATGCAGACTGGTTTTGTGGCCAAAGATCGGCTAAATAAAACGATTAGCCGCACGCTGTTCGTATCCTGGCATATGTGATTTAGTGTTGAACAGAAAAATGTCGCATTTCGGATAATCGTCGTTGAATGAAAATGAACGATAAACGCGCGAATTGTAGCTTTACAACACCATAACGGTAATCGTATACGATGACAGTTAAGGTACGATATTGTTGTACGATAATGTACTGAATAGGGATCGAAAAAACAGTTTATCAAATCTTTGCCCCGCTATTTTTTATTGTCTAAAAAAGCTCCGCCATGCATGTGGCAGGTGGCACACTGTAAGCTTACAAACCTGTGAAAACGTGTATGTGCGCAGTTTCTTTCTCCTTATTTGAATCGAGCTGTAAACTCTTTGTTGCATTTTGCACACCTCCATCTTTAGTTCCTCTCGTAGCATCTTGCACAGAGGCGTTGGAATAAGCTTTTTGTGTACTTGAAAGATCAATATTTCTTGTGGAAAGTACGCTTTTTGAAGGCTCGCTAGTTGATTTGCTCTCTTCGGCGGTTGTCGACTTGTTATTGTAAGCGTTTTCAACTTCATTTACTTGCAAACTCGAGACGCCTCCATTTTGGACGGGTGTCACAGAAGGTTCCGAAGACACGTTGTTGAGAAGCTGCAGTAAAAATACAATTACTTTTAAGTTTTTTACATATTTTACATGCTTGATCTTCGTTGACATTTTAGGAGGTTATATAATTTCCACGCATCGCTGAGTCGTAAAGTTTTTTTATTGTTGACTAAAACAACAGGTCCTGCGTGCGCGATCAAATTTAACAATGAGTTATAGAGCTTTTTGATACGTACTTGGCCATAAACTTAAATTATAGGCAACCAAAGGAATGAATTGGAAACGCGAGCTAACAACCAGCGCTGAATGTTTGCCTTATCTTTGAGTGCCGAGAAATATCGCCACTGGTGTTGTCAAAGTTTTACGAAAACATTCATTTGTGATTTCCAGTCTGTTTACTCCCCCCCCCCCCCCCCCACCCCTCCCAAAAAGTTTTAAAAGTCGATAGCTCCGTAAGCACTGCTGCTTTTGTTTAAAACGCGTAAATACAAAGTCCTGAAATACACTTAAGGTGACGCTGCAGGGTTTAAAGCAAAGTGTATCAGGCTGTATATATTACGGGTGTCGCGGCGCTTTAGCTCGCGTTTCTAGTCCATTCCTTTCATTATCTATGCTAAAACTCACCTGTGGGAGGTCAGTTAATATTATAAAAGTAATAGTTGTGTGTTTATATGCGAGACGAGCCATTTTCCTTTGGAAAATCCATGGCAAGATATTTCTTTTACTCCCACATGACTAAATTGGACATTTTTTGGACCGATTTTTAATTATATTAGCATCTTAAAGTGTCATCAAAAAATTGTCCATCCGATTTTGGCAATCAAGCATTATACAAAGAAAGTAAATAGAGAATAATACATGGGTGCGCGGAGATACCAGATTTATTTCGAGTGTTGAACATGATATCTCACGAGTGAGCACAGCGAACGAGTGAGAAGTATCATGTTCAACACGAGAAACCAATGTGGTATTTCCAAATATCATTCATTTTTTTATTATGAAAGAATACGAACGTTTACTTTCCACCCAGACATTTTATATAAGTACGATAAAGCATTCGCATCCTATCTGTGTCTGATCTACAACCCCTCGCCTTCAGCTTGCGTTTGTAAATCAAAAACAGATCGGCTGCTCCTGCCATTACATAAATCATGCCTACTCTTGCCAGTGCCCAAAACATTGCATCGGCATCGCTAAGAAATAGGTTCGTTTCATAACGAAAGACCTATATAGTTGATGATATTTTTCTTAACCGTTCACGGCTTGAATTTGACATGTGTATTTATTCCCACTGGAGATAAGAAAAATTTAACCATTTAACCATTGAAGGGCCACAAAAGCGTAAATGATTTAGTGTACCTTCATTAAAACTGGTTTAATAATACAAATATATACAATTTTATTTAATAAAATGAATAAATTAGAAAATAGAAATGTTTAACAGAATGCCGGTTTCGTAACATTCCAATCATTACAGTAAATTAAAGAAACCATTTAGAATTTTAAGTTTCATGGTTATTATTTACACAAATATTATTTACAACGTAAGGATCCCAAATCTACTATTTTATTTTATTTGCACCGTCGCCTTGTTAGCGTAAATCGTTTAATTGAAGTCAAGTAATGGGTCGTAGGTCAAAAAGAGGTGAAGTCAAAGATACAGTAGGTGGGAGAAAGTTACAGGTCCCATAGTTTTAGGCGGGAGAGGAAAGGTCAGGGTGGCTTGTTAGAAGAACTTCTAGTAAAACAAGGAATACGACGGGGGTAATGGTGGTGGGGCCAGGGATGTGGCTGGTGGTGGCGATGAAGGCAGAGCTCCCGCAGTGGCAGGTGGGGATGGACCTGGTCCTGATGTTGATGGTGTCAGTGGTGGAGGGGCAGGGGGAGGAGCTACTAAAGGCGAAGAAGGGGGTGGAGGGAGATTTGGAGGAAGTGGAGGAGGAGGAGGGAGGGGTGAAGGAGGAGGTGGAGGAGGAGGTGGTGGAGGAGGTGTTGGAGGAGGCGGTGGAGGTGGAGGAGGAGGTGTTGATGGTGAAGTTGGGGGCGGTGGAAGGGGAGGAGGGGGTGCAGGTGGGAGCGGAGGGGGAGGTGAAGGAGGTTGGGGTAGAGTAGGGTTTGGGACAGATGGAGGGTTGGGAGGAGGGGTAGGTATAATAGGAGGGCCAGTGGGAAAAGTGCTGGAAGGTGTAGGCGTGGGTGAGGTATTAGGAGTAATGGAAGTAGGGTTTGTGACTGGTGGGGTAGTTGGCGATGTAGTTGTTTGAGTTGTTGGATATGTTGTCTCTGTTTTAGTACCTTGTTCTGTATCCGTTATTACGAGTGCTAGCAAGAAGAAAAGTGAATGTAAAAATCATATTTTATTAAAAACAATATTACGTTTTATTTTATCATTTCATTGATGCGGTACATTTTTTTAGTTGTTTCTTGTCACTACAAATTGATTTTAAATTTTTATGTTGACATCAAACAGTTCCAGTTTTTAAAACCTTTCCAAAAGTTGCGGGAAATTTGTTGGAATTTTGTCTAACAGACAATGAACTATACTTCATGTTTATATGAAATTTTATATGTTCTCAAAGATGTAATTTATATTTTCCAGGAATTAATTCCATGATATAAACCATTGTCAGTCATATCTGTTATTTCTAAGTTAGTATCTTCATTGATTTGATGACATGAATCAACCAACTTGGACGGAAGCTACATCAAAATGTTTAATTAAACAGATTCAAATTATGTGTTAAGATTATTCCTTTAATGCTTCAAATACTCTATGATTAATCGTTTGTTGTCACTGTTTTACTTTTTATTTCTCGTAGAGGAAAATGAAAGATGTAAAATGGCAAAGGTAAAATCCTGTCATTCAGAAATAAATGACTAATCCAAAATGGAATATTTTTCATGTTTTTGTGTGGAGCGGAAAAGTTGAAAGAAAATTCTTTGGGGAGGGGGAGGGGGAGGGGCATCTAATGAAACTAAGGCACGTCTAAGATATTTTAGTTTTAAAGGCAGAACTGGGCGGGGTCACAAGAACATTTTTTTCATTATTTTCCTGTGGAATAGAAATAATTTAAGAAAACCAATTGTCTTTGAAAATTAAATGATAATCATCCCTAATAGTTCCTATATATCACTATAATACAACCAAATGTTGGTTAGATCTGCACTTCCATGATCGTTTATTCATTATTAAGAGCCCGTAGAAAAAGCTACTTGCACATTCCCCAGTGTCCCTCCTGTTCCTATTCTGTAGAGAACCCACCAGTACCTTACCTACGCATTGATCTCCCGAAAAAGTATAACCGTCGGTGCACTGGCACACATTTTGGAAGCACTTTGCATTTGACGGGCACGTCTTGCAGCTTGAAGATTCGGTGGCTACAAAAAAAATGAATTCGGAAAGGCGGGCGATTATTAAGGACTCAATTCTACAAAAACTACAGTTTATTTAATATGTTTCTATGTTTTCTCTAACTATCCAGGTGATCTGAAAACACGGAAAAGCGCTGACGCTGAGTTGTCAAATAGAAATCCGTTTTTCGACCCAAACTACTAAACTCATCATGACATACAATTTACTTTGTTTTCAAATTTTTTGGAGCAAATTTGTTTCTTAAACACGATTACTAAATATCAAAACAAGTTTCAAAAAGGGAAATAAAAGATAGACGTAATTAGAAACAGCAAAATGGATCTCAATTTGGCAGCTAGTTCCAGGTCTTTTACTAACGGTAAGATCAGCTAGATGGTTAAATGCATGAGCGTATACCTTCAACACAGTTGAATCCAGTCCCTATATACCCTTTCTTACACCGACATCTTCCAGCAATACACACAGCCTGCGCGTCACACTTGGAACACTTGTCCACTGAAAAATGCAAACACAACCGTTTCTTGCAATGGTTGGTTTAAATGCCTGAACAGCTCATGAAAGTCCGTATATAATAGAGCCTTTCAATTTAAAGCTTGTTTGCATGAGACGAAAACGAAATAAAACCGGGACGATCTCATTTCTATCCTAATATTTTTTAGTAGATTTTTACAGGTCATTTTGCTCGGTCGACCGGACATGAAATGAATAAAAGAGCACGGCAGAGTCGAGGAAAACAAAATTGAACACTTTTTAACTGCTAACATTGTTCAATGTTGTCAACAATATTGTTCAGCATTGTTCGGCCTAAATTAGCCTGCAATCAGGTGCAATAATGCTGAGGGATCGGTTGTACGACATGTGGGTAGCTGCTTCTTTAACTGTCACAGAAAGGCGTACAAAAGGCGCAAAAAGCAATGATACCAGGGATATTGGACTTGCAAGAGATAAAATGTGACTTTAACTCAAAACTACTGAACTTTAATATGCGTTTTATCAGTTACTGAACATGTTAAGAAAGTTTGAGAAAATCACTTCTCGGTGCATAACGCTATTCACCTTTGGTACAAACAATCCCTGAACAATATTGTTGGCAACCATGTTGATAATGCTGTTTTTTTTTCAACCCCTAAAGGTTCTACGTTTTTTACACGTGTATATGATAAAGTTTGATTTTTATTTCCAAACCTTCACAATGAGCGCCAGTGAATTGGTCAGGGCAGTTACAATCATATCCTCCAATAACCACTCTGCATATTCCTCCATTTTGACAAGGGTTGGGATGACAAACCTCTTTAGGTGGCGATCTAGCAACTGGTGGAAATAGGTTTAATATTATAACTTTTTGTTTTACTTTGAATGCTGCAGGAAATTCATAGGATTAGTGAAGAACGAGTGGCGTCAGGCATGCACAATAGAGTCCAACGCGACGAAGGCGGCTAGTACTGCAAATTTAAAACTTTTAATTAAGAAAGACTATGTTTTGCTCACGTTAAAACCTCAAAACATATACTTTTACGGTGTATGTACATCGTTGGCACTCCAAACTGCGAGGATGGTGGACAGACACATTTTCCTAAACTAGAACTTTTTTGAATAAGAAAACAACGTTTCTTATCATCTCAAGCGATATTGAAATCACATCATCAAGAACAAACGACAAGCTACATCGAGTCAGTGACTGAAGGTATCAGGGAATGGAAGAGACTGGTTTCCAGAAGATATACTTGGACGGAAGCATTGGGAGACAATAGAAGGCCTAGCATTCATCGCTTGCCTTTTCATTATCAGGCCTAGGTCCCAGCATGCTGCGATAAAAATTCGTCTTCACTTTATATGTTTTCGTATCAAATACTTTTCACGTCTTACCCGCAGAGGGATCCACTTCACAACGAGGTCCTGAATACGGCAATTTACAATGACATTTCCTCAACTTATCTTCGACGAAACATTGACCACCATTCAAACAAGGGTTTGGCGAACAACCGTCTGAAATGCAGTACACACGTGACGTGAAGGACTATATTTTTGCATAAAGGTTGATCAACTTAATAATGTTGCTGTACCATTATTCTTATGAGTTTCCAAACTACCCCTTTGATTAGGTACAAAAATACTAATGATAACAAACGTGATGTGTATAATAAACAAACGCATACGTACTTGTCTCACAGCTATTTCCAAGCCAAGGTGAAGGACAAACACACTCGTACTGGCTATTACTGATCCGCCTGCACGTCCCGCCGTTTTTACATGGCTTATTCATGCACGGGGAAAACGCTCCTGGGTAAAGAGAAATACAACTCGTTAGGACGGTTGATAGCCGCCAATCTTCACCTAATGAAAACTAGCATTTCTTAGTTTGGGAAACAGGGAAACATTGATAAGAAAACAATGTTTTCACGATGATGATTTCTCGTTTCCTCGGCGTTTAACTTACTTGCTGACACACACTGCCCTTTGGGACTTAGGTTATATCCTCCGGGGCAAACACATTCCCCAACAGCGTCACAAACTAACTCCGCAGTATTCGGACCCGAAGCCTTCGGGCAGTCACAAGCTGAAAGATCAAAATAAGGTCCCAGTTATTTCCCACGCGGCTAAACTAACAATTCTTTAGAAAGGCTACTTGTCCAAGGTAATAATTGTTGTATTGAAGAAATCTACCTAAAACCGTATCTATCTTCATATCGAAGGTTCCCAGGTTGCACAATATGAACGCGAAAAGAACGATGGGAATAGTCATAAGATGAATACTGCGACAGGCTTTTGGGATTACAATATAAAAGACATGAGAATATGATGCTAAAATACATATTTGTAATCTAATGTTTTAATCGTATCTACAACTTTATTTATTCCCAGTATTTTCCCGCTTATTTAGCGTATTTGACGATTGTCGATGACAACCGTTTTGGAATTAGCTGCAACGTTCACAAATATAAGAAACTGGTGATTTTAAAAAACTTTCTTGTTACATTAATTTACAACAGCAGCATTTCTGACAAGTTACGGGATATTTTTATCCAATTACTAAACGCGCATTACTTTTAACTGGTTTCAAACAAGCGAAAATCTTACTTTCACAAAACTGTCCACTAAAACGTCCCTTGCATTTGCACACAGGTTTGCCGTCTTCGTTAATGCATTCACCGTCATTCAAACAGGGATTCGGAAGACAAGATTCGGTGACTGAAAGGTTTACAGAAAAGTCGAGTTTGTTTGCATGAACTTGAACTGATGTTGGAACGAAGGATTTCACAGTGAGTGTTTGGAACATATCTTGATGGATAATGGTCATGTCAAGTGATAGATTAGAATTAGATCATTATTGGTTTAGTTTTAGGTTCAGATGTAAAATACTCTTCTCTCTTGACTAAAATGATTGAAATTTTATTTGGTCAGACTGGCTTATAAGACAACCTTTTTGATCGAAAAATCTAATACACTGACTGCTTTAATCGAAGAGAATATCGATTTTATCTATCGATACAATTCTTCAATCTAAAATCATGCTGAAAATATTTCAATTCACAGAAAGGTTAAAATTTTTGTTATCTTCAAAATGAAGAGATTTAACTACAAAAAAATTGTTTAGAGCTTAGCAAAACTGGAGTCAACATATTGGTGTTAAAGAATGATTCTTATCACCAACAGAGCTTGGGTGGTGCCAAAGTCTACGGTTCAGCACGCAAGCTTGCCTTACTTTTTTCACAGTCTTTTCCACTGTATCTGGACGAGTGACATATGCATCTGTAGTCTGCATTCTGTACAGCAACACATTTACTATTATGTCGGCAAGGACTTGGTATACATGGGTTCTTTTCTATAAGGAATGTTCAACCATTTAATGATTATGATTATAGTACAATACAATTTAAATGACAGTACAAGTTTATGTGATTGAAAGGAAACGCTTCTATATCAAGTTAAAAGACAATGTCTTTCTTATCCTAACCAACCAACTCTCCAGTTACGGTCCTGCAACTGGTAGGCAGGTAGGTAGAGTTTTATTTCAGCACGTTTAGCCACTTCAACTAATAGTTTGTTTCCAAGTGGGACGTTAGCAAAAGCTACAAATATTAACATGGTAATAAATAAGGAAAACTAAGTACCACTATATACAAAACTATGATATATTACACAAATGTAACAAATTACACAAACTATGATATATTACACAAATATATTACACAATAATTGGATTAATAACTAATTAGTAGAAATTGTCATTTGACCATTACTTTTCCTGCACTCCTATTGGTCGAGATTTTGTGACCAAAAAGTGATAGCCCCTTCCGCAAGTGGGAGCTATCACTTTTTCAAAATGGCTTCTTCGCGAGCAGCTCATTTTTTGAACAAAAGGTTTTTTGCGGATTATTTCAAGTCATAAAGCGGAAAAATTCATTCTAAATTGAATGAGGACAAACGGCTAACATATTTCAAGGTAAGCGATAAAAAATCCCTTGGTTTTCTTGCAACTATTGCGTGTTTCGTCGCTGAAATGGACATGTAAATAAACTTTTTCCCGTTTGGCCAAACCAGTATGGTTTTTGTTTTCAAACTGTTCGTATGTTATTGATATTGTTATGTTTCGCTGAAAGTTTGCTGTGATATATTTTTAGAACCTTTATTTTTGAGCCTTTCTAAGACCTACATTTTCTCATGCATTTTTTATTTTGCTTTAAAATGTGTTTTACCCGCATATTTCGCAGTGTTTTTCTCGCCGTAAACTGAAATCTAAATGAGTTTCACTGGGAATTACAATATATTATTCTGTTTTATCTATAAATCAATGCTGTTTATTGAAACTATTGCATATTTCCGACTGTTTTCGAGAGCTGTTGTTTTGTTTTGAATGTGCATATATTTGTTTTGTTGTTGCAAAGCGGATGGCGAAAGTTTTAATAGGGCTCTTAATCACTTTTTTAATCACTGTTTCGTAGTTAAATAGTGATTAAGTACAAAATACGTTGTTCTGATTGGTTGACGTTTCCACTAATCATAGTTAACTTTAATCACTTTTTTACACAACCGGCCCCTGATTGTTAGACTGTATATAGTCTCTTCGATTGATTTCATAATATGTGTATTGTTTTTCTTCCCACAATTTCTACTAATACAATTAGTCGCCTCAGGCTTGGTGATTCTAAGCCTACCTGTACAGTCACTTTGCTTTCGGCTCAGTGACTATAGGCTTGCAATCACCTCGCCTTCGACGACTAATTGTTAATTATTAATCTCAAAGTCACTTTCAGTCTATCGATTGTTCGTATACGATTAAGGAAAACTTGTACTTACCTTCGCATTTCGCTCCGGAATAACCACCTACGCAGAGGCAGTCATAGCCTCCCTGAGGACTTTCTTTGCACTTAGCACCATTTTTACATGGGTTGGGATGACACAACCGAGCCTCACCTGATGGAAAAAAATATGGAATAAACCGTGTTGTAAATCATATTTTATTCACATATAATTGCATGAAGGAATGGACTGGAGACGACTGGTTAATTTTTCAGGTTGACAAGTAAATGTATGCATTATACTATACACTAGAACGATGAATTGGGTCAAGTACTGATCATCTATTTTGGGTGAGTTATGATTTCACTTTACATGTATTTCAGGACTTTATATTTATATTTTCAACAAGGACGGTAATGTGTATGCAACTATAGACTTTTCAAACCTTTTCCAGGGGTATATAAACAAAGCCGAAAATCACCATTAAATGTTCTGGTAAAATTTGTTTTCACTAAAATCCAAATATGGCGATATTTCTGTAGTCAAAAATAACGCAAACATTCAATTATGGCTTTTTGCTTTGTTTTGACACAAATATGGTTTGAAAGTCGATAGTTGCATACGTATCGCTAGGTGCACATTTTGAATTTGAAGGAAAAATCAGTAGTTACTAATAACAGTACAATCTTCTGTGAACTTACGTTCGCAATGAAATCCGTCACCTTTATAGCCAGGATTACATATGCACGTGTTGTTAATACACTTGGCATACGGATCACAGTTCTTGCATACATCGACTGAAAGAAAACGATGGGGGAGTAAACGTGAGATCAACATAGTTATGTGACAAACATATGAAACAGTTTTATACCTTCGCAATTCAACCCGGAATAGCCAGGACGACAGATGCAAAGGTAATGCAACGATCCATGATTCCATTTTGAGGGATAACCATTGTACCCGCTGAATGAGTCGACGCACAGCGCACCGTTGAGACATGGCCTGATGTGGCAAGGATGTGGAACTGGAAGAAAAATTAATAAAACAGCAATGTTATATCAAGATGATAATATCTCGACCAGTGTCGGTGGTGCAATCCAAATCATACAAAGACATATTAAAATCTGTGACGACCAGAAGCGGTATATACAGAATTCGACGTTTGGAGCAAAGAATCTTTGTCGGGGATTAAGAAGCTCCCACGAAGGGCCTTCGTTCAAAACGTCCAGTCCCTGTTTTTATCGTTAGCGAGAAACCTGTGTGCTAAAATATCAAGGTATATGGCAATGCAAAGAGCAAAATAAAGGCAGTAATGATGTTCACTAGAAACGATTTAAAAAGGATAATCAATTATTTGATATTTTTGGAGTTATTCACTCAGGCGACAAAAACGTTTGTGAGTCTTTATGCACACCGGGCAAGCTCAAAAAATTGCCTGACCACCGCGGCAATCACCCTAGTATTTCCTCATTCATAAATTGGACATATCATTTACCATTGAAATTAAAAACTGGAGAAGATTTAAGGCCAGATTGCACCAGAACTTGGAGCAATATGACCATATATGCAATTTTTTACCAAAGCTGCTTAGATTTGGTGGGACCACCCCCTTCTGTTCTAAATGTTGCAAATCTTTAAAGCAGGGGGGAATGTCCAAGCCCATCCAACTGGATCTGGTAATAATATACCAGATCTGGTCACGCTGTCTTGGAGAGAGAGAGAAAACTCGCTGATGACTTTGATACTGGTATTACTAGCAAGCATTTCAAATAACGCTAGAAGATATTAACTCAAACAGACAGTACTTACTTTCACAGACATCGCCTTTGAAAAGTGGAGGGCATAAACACTTGAAGTGACCAGACTCCACAGAACAGCGTCCCTCGTGCATACAAGGACTTGGGTGGCATACGTGCTCTGCAACAAAGGATAGAAGCAGAGATTATAAAACACAGATTAAAAAGTTTTAAACAGCACTGGAAAGAGAAAACATAAGAACTTCCGTCAGTAGGGGTTATTGTCAAAAATTGTCCCCCCCCCCTCCCCAACTCCTCTTGTTCTAAACCTCGTTATTGACAGGCCTTATTTTGAAACGTGAGTGTCATCAACCCAGTCTGGCGTTCCTGATTTTAAATATGAAAGGGCTCAAGATCGACTTACCTCCACAAAACTCGCCTGTGAATCCAGCAGGGCACGTGCAATTGAATCCCTCCTCATGCTCCAAGCACGTGGCACCATTCAAACATGGTTGCTGGAAACATTGTCTCTCCTCTGAAAATTATTAGAAAATTATTTATAACTTTGAAATATTAAAAGGAACCATTTTATTGCCGTTAAGAAACACCTGCACGTTTTTGCCAAGTATAAGCTCGTGTCATGCAAAGATGAAAGTTTATCAAAGTTGATGAGAATTGGCAGTCACGCGATCTTGCTTTGCCGCTATACTAGATGTGTTCCAACACAATCATGTATATTACTGAAGTTAAAACACGCCCAAAATAATCTTCTCTATTACTTCAGTGTGAAGCTTAAATGTCCTCTGTGACCATTTGTGACTGCCAGTTCTCATCTACTCTCATTTTGGTTTGAACCGGCTCAGAAATAAGCTCTCCAGTTACCCTAAACAAAGCGACCAGTATAACTCCGAGAGAAAACTATTCCAGTTACCTTGACAGGTCGGTCCTTTATATTCAGGTGTACATAAACAAACTGACTTCCCTTCTCTCTCTTCACAAGTTCCACCATTTTTACAAGGACTAGGTTTGCATTTGTCAACCACTAGACAACAAATAAAGTGATAAAAATTCAGAATACGTTCCGTCATGTGTTAAAATAGACCGCCAGAAACGGCATAAACCTATTGCCAGTTTTGGAATTTACCAGGCTGATTCAAGTTGTGGATTTTAGTGCAAGTTCGCCATTAAGTTGCGTCAATCCTCTTGGCTTCACCAAGTTGAATCAAGTCATGCGAAAGTCACCCTTGATGCAACTAGATATTTGCGGACTTGCTGTATCAAGCTTGTAGATAAAACGTCTTGCATCAAGCCTATTGACAACTTGCAGCAGAACCGAAGCAAGCACATAGAAATGCATATTCTGTTAATCTAGGATATTGAATCTAACAAATCTTACATTCGCAACGTTTTCCTTTGTTTCCTGAATTGCAGATACACTGGAAGCCCTCATCCTCATCGGAGATTGTACAGGAACCACCAGACTTGCACGGGTTGGGCTGGCAAGGATTTTTCTCTGAAAAATAGGTACATGCTCTCTTCAGAATATCAGGTCTCCACTGTCATGACTACTCCGATCCGACACATAATCTGACATCATTTACCTTCACAGTGATTTCCCATGAAGCCTCGCGAACACAGGCATTTATAACCGTTCACCAACTCTTCGCATGCGCCATTGTTCTTACAGGGGCCTGAAGAGCAGTAGTTCCTGTCTGTACGAGGAACAACAGAATGTAAATACGAAAAAGGTGGAGAAGTTCGCTTGCGAGGGAGCTATGGAGAATCGTCGAGGAGGGAACACGTTGAACATTAGTTGACCTTAGCAAGGAGGCCAGAACATTCTTTAAGCACGTTGTTTTTTTAAATTTTGTGTCATTTTATGTCACCATATTGACCTCTTCTGCAGTTTTTTTATATCTTTCTTCGAATACGCAACCCCTATTTCCGGAAGGACAAAACGCCACAATGAGGGATATCTGGTATACACACACAAAAAACTCCTTTTTATCTGCTTTCTTAGTTTTTTTTCAGGAATAACAAAAAAAAATGGAAAGAAATACCTTGACAATTTTTGCCACGAAATTCTTTCGGACAAATACAAATGTAATCATGATGGACAACAGCATATATTCCGCCATTTAGACATGGATTACGATGCACTAAAACAAGAAGATTAAGAGATTAACACTTCCGTACATCAATCGTTTCTACGACTACTGAAATACTAGTGTAACAGCACCGGACTAACAAGCAACTATCTCGCTGAAGCTTTAGATAGCAAGGCACAATTACAGAGTTATTTAGTCAAAAAAGCATGGCTCTGGTCTCCTACATTGGTAAAGATAACTTCGCTAGAACTCCTGAGAAAGTATCTTAGAACTTATAGAACTATCCTGCATAGCCGTAATAATAGCTATATTAGCTTAGTTCAGGATTCCCTCTGTGCTAAAACCAGATCAAAAATTATTGGACGTCTATAAACAACAGTTTAAAACTGAAAGGGCTCGCGGTATAAGTAATGTTGATTTATATTAGAATTCATGCTGATGCTGCAGCAACAATGGATCAATAAGACGTGATACTTTTAGATCTCTGGGAAGAACATTTCTAGAACTGATACAGGTTATTCAGCATAAATAGAGCTTAGTTTATGTTTCCTCCTGTGGTAACGCTGGGTTAATAAAAGACCTTTCCTGGACCTCTGATAAGAACATTTTTACAAATGGTGGAGCTTTTCAGTATAAATTAAGTTAGTCTAGATTATTATACGTACGGTTTATCAATAGGCTCTAGCGTATAGCAAAATACCAAGTACTCACAATCTTTGTGAACATGAAAATGCTGCACTCTCAGTTGATTTGGAACCTCAATAGGGACAGCAATGGGATTGGCTACATACTCCACATGTGACACAGGATAAGGTTGTGGAACATAGTTGGTACGCCGATCCAAATATGGCTGTTCTTCAAACTTATTTACCGGATAAGGTTCAGGTATCGTCACAAAGTTGTCTCTCTTCTGACCGTTTTTGTCCACGTAAGCTTTCTTCAATAAATTCGCCCGCTTTTTAGCTTTCGCATACAACGAAGACGTAACCTTCTTCAGTTTTGTAACGTCTTGACCTTTTGAACTCGAAGAAGATTTGTGTTTTAAACCGTTCGCTTTGGCATTATGCTTTGAACTTTTCACATCGGTTGCACAGCATTTGTAACACGGCATCAAAAGCACACAAAATACAACGAAGTATCCAATAAGATACAGGTTTAATTTTCGAGTATTCCTCAGGAATCCAACCATTATCGAATCGAGCAAATTATCACGACAATTTCAGAAGATCACTTTCCATTATCCGCCTTTGTCTGCGTCAATGATTTCAGAAGTGTGTCGCATCTAATCCATATCAATATCGCATTCCTGAGAAAACAATTAACTTAAATTGCATCAAACTATCCAAACGCTCGACTCCAAAGACAAAATATACGTTAATTAGCAAAGGGACAGACAAATTGTGAATTGTATCGAATAAGTTCAGGCCAATGAAAACGTGTTGTAATTGTTTTTACTGGTAAAATTTAAGAACAACACATAGCAACAGGTACTAGCTTTTGCGAACCGTTTAAAAGCAGTCGGCCTTTGAAATTATTGTTGACATGTATGTTTAAACGATTTATCTTGAGTAAAAGCAAATACAATTTATTGAGCCTCTTAGTAACGTGTGCTGTGTTGACAAACTGGGAAATATTCGTCGTGCGATAACTGGCCTGGGAGCTGTTAACCATAATTATTTTAATTGTGTTAAGATCTTTAATTGCATGTGCGCGCTTTTTGACAATACTACCGGATGTCTTGAACGGAAATATATCTGTGTTTTGTATTGTTGTTTTTCGCAGTTCCAACAAAATTTACAGGAATAGACATCACTAACATGTTAAAATTCAACAGCATATTCTACGAAAGAAGAACATATATTTAAAAAAAGAAGGCTCGTATATTCTCATAGTAAATTTATAACAAATTCGAAATATTGGTTTAGACAGCACGGGCAGGTTAGTGTAATTGATCATGCTTAAAAATTAACATTACGCTGTGTTAACTTTAACTCTATTACATTATAGTGAAATCACTGAAATTCTAAAAGATTTTATTTAAGATGGAATCTGTTGTTGAATCGAATCAATATGGGTCCGTAGAATTAGGTCCACGTTTTCTCAATAATATAGAGCTCAGTATGTAGGACAAGCTATATCTGACTTCAAATATATCCCGCGGCGATTTTATCTACATGCGATTCTAAAGTAAAAATAATGATTCACGGTTGTGATCTTTTGCCTGATATTTTGCTCGTTTAGTGAGTGCAAACGATCGATAACTTATGAAAGTTGAAAAAATTCTCATCCAAGCTCTCGTTTCTCAACACTCACCAACTCTTATTTTCCTTTGACCACGAAATGCATCTCTAGTCTCTTTTCACAACTCTTATGAGAGTTAAAATATTTCATGCAAACTCTTCTTTCTCAACTCTCATCAAATTTCATCTTCGCTTGACCAGAACACAAGTCTTGAGAAAACTCATGCAAACATTTCTTTCTTAACGCTCGTCAACTTTCATCTTCGCTTGACCAGAACATAAGTCTTGAGAAGACTCTCATACAAACTCTTCTTTGTCAACTCTCGCCAACTTTCATCTTCGCTTGACCAGAACATGAGCCTTGAGAAAACTCTCACGCAAACCCTTGTTTCTCAACTCTCGCCATTTCGTTTGAAAAAAGCTTAGCATATAAAGTGGATTAGAGTACTAAGATGTTGGTGCAGAGCTGGAATTCTGAGATGCGTAATCCACGATTATTCACGTCAGTGATAACGACACACCAACTGGAACATCCTTCCTCACACTTATTCCTAATTCTCAAAGAAAATTGCAACAAAAGTAGATGGCTCCAGCTATCGCGCGACTAAATTTTGAGCAAGGCAAAAATCTAGCGCCACAGCTAAAAGGCCGTCGTAAAATTAATAAAAATGCAAAGTTTGGTCATGAAATGTTGTAAACTCTGAACGACATCCCCTTGGAAATAAAAAATATACAAAATTTGCGAACTTTAATTTTCAAGGCAATCACTTCTTCAGTTTACGTTTCATACTCAAACTTTGCTTTTCGGCTAATTTTACGACGATGTTTTTAGTTGTAGCCATAGATTTTAATTTTCTTGCCTAGCTCGAAATTTAGTCGATATAGCTGGAATCGGCTATTGCAAGTGCACAAAAAAATTTATGATCGCAAAAAAACACATTGTACGATTGAACTAAGACGAATTCAAGTACTCAATTCAAGTACTCAGTAATTATTCAATATGAATGATATTAAGCATTCAAGAGTATGCCAATTCCAAGGATCAAATTAAGAGCTAAATTTTGGCTAAATTATCGAAATGACCGTCCAAGTTTGAATGACGCCTGCCAAATAGACTGGTCACATTTGGTAGTTAATTTTCTTGCTATTCAAGACCTTACATTGAAAATTAAAGTTGTCTATTACTTTTGCTCATTGCTGCCGATGAAAACACCTCAATGTGTAAACAGGAAGAAGAGACAGAACCCGAAAATTGGCGGATAAACAGTGCGTGTAAAAAGCTAATCACACCACACTAATGTACATGAACAAAATCCATTTTGTGTCATTCCAGTGAATTATACTGCACGTATCAGTAGCAGAATTAATGCAGTCCAATAAGCGTTTTCTTGACAGTTAAGTTCTGCATGCCTGCCTGCCTACATGGTGTGGTAGAATTCCCCCAGTCATGAATTGCGTTTGATCCGTCTCTGGAGAAATTGCTGGTCATCATGACCGTCCTAACGTGGAGCATTATTTTCAGCCCTGCCATTCAATATCCCAACATACCAACAGCACTCTCCTCCACAGAAGATTTTTGATTTCCCAAGATAGTGCCTTTTTATTAGTCTTACATGACGTTTTCTCCTTGAAGTTGACGGAGGATTGTAGGATTAGCATAATCTGAAAATCATTCTTCTTTAATTGCCCCCCACCCAAGTTAGAGTTCACACAAGGTAGATTTTTATTTTTATATTTTAAACTCATCTGTTTATACATGTTTTAAGTGCACAGTTTTTTATCTTCAGCATTCTATTTAGCATCTCGATCTATTATTTACGCATTCTATATTATCAATATTTTTTCCATAGTGACAATCAATGCAACAAGCGGTAGCTATTGTGGGTGTGTTTGAAAGGAATCGCAGTGTAAACTTGCTTTTAGAAAGACTGTTTTTAACAGACAGTCCATGTTAAACCTGTACTGTTTAAGTATTTTGAACTTTTTTCATGATCTAGAATTTGCGGAAACACCACAGAAGTTTATTTTTCGTTCGGTGCATTGACAAAGATTCAGGCTAGCGTATCGTGAGCTCTATACTCTTATAAACAAACGTGGTGTTTCCACAAATTCGAAACTGCTTCAAAATTATCAGGATTTCAAAAGATAGATATTGGATACAAAATATTTATATCAAATATAGCAGTGAATCTATTATAGCACAAAAGTCCATCAAATTCATCATTAAATTCTTCCAACAGCTGCAAATCAAACTATTTGACCGCGAGAAATTCATGTAATTGTCCACAAAGTTTATATTTATCCGTCGGGTCAGTCTCAAGGGGTGATTTAAAAAATTTTAGGGGATCTCGCGGTTTAATTTTTAAAACCATGACCGACAGGGGCAGTTTTTAATGAGAAATGTTTTAAAACAAATTTCGTTTTATGTTTTCTTCGCTCGATGGTGATGATGTTTAGTTTTCGATCTGGCTGCTTTCATAATTTGTGACCTACAAGATTTAAGTTAAGATTTAAAAATGCATCTCAGCTGCTCAAAGCTTATAAAACATGCTTTGTTAAGTACATTTATTTTGTTACTTTTTATCAATTTACTAATATCATTAAGTTATTAAATACAGATTTATTTTGTATATGTTTATTTTGTATTTTGTATAATCCACCCCCATACAGACGGAATACAACCCCATACAGACGGAATTTTTTCTTTGACAAATTTTCTTGACAATTACCGGTGTGTCTGTGTGTGTGGGGGGGGGGGGGGATTTTTTGAACATTTGATGGAAAAGCAGTACATCTACATGTCACTGGAGTCGGTTGTACGAAAGGTGAATAGCGGCATCCACCGAGAAGTGATTTTTACCAACTTCCGCTGAAAGGCATTCAAAGCAGTGACACCAGGGATATTGAACTCACAAGAGATAAAAAGTGAGTTTAATTCAAAAATGCCGAACGTTAATATGGGTTTTGCCAGTTACTGAACATGTTTAGAAGTTTGCGAAAATCACTCCCAGTGGATAGCGCTATTCACGCTAAAGCATAAAAAGCAATAACACTACGATTTTGAAGTCGAAAATGGAAAATGGCAACAAAATTTTTTATTGTCTCCTTTTAAAGAGATTCTTAAATAATATATAGAAGTCTATTACATAATTTTTATATCTGTTTTACTTCGAGAGATTATCACCTAAATCATCGAACTGTCCGCCATCCTGGATTAATTTTCAACCTCATTAACAATGTTTGGTGATAAGCCAATCCTAAATACTTACCACCAATAAAATACTTTTGAAACCTTTTCAGTCCGTGCTGAAATCCGAAACACTTACCATGTGTGCGGTTATTGGAGAATATTAATCATTGTGTCGCAAGAAAAAAAATTGCGTGACCCCAGTTGTGACGTGTCATGTATATCTAAAATATCCAAGATGGCGGACAACAAAAGATTTCAACACTCTTCTCTTCACTAGTCTCTTTCAAATGAGACAATAAAAAATTTTGTTGCCATTTCCCTTTAACTCAAAAATGCCGAACTTTGATGTGGGTTTCACTTGTCTACAAAGTTTGGAAAATCACTTTCTGGAGTATCGCTCTAGAGGATAGCGCTATTTACCTTTAACGTACAATCGAAGCCTAGAATAAAATATAGCACAGAATATAATCATTACCTTTTAGACATACAGATATTACCATAACATTGACTGGGCGGTGGACACGTGGAGTAGGTACACGATGAATAAACAGGCGGCGGCGGCGGTGGTGGTGGTGGTGGTGGTGGTGGTGGCGGGGCTATTTAATGAAAAACACATGAGAGTTTATGAAAGACTTGACAAACAATGGTAGGCACGAGGGAATTCGTCACTCCCGTGAGCATTGCCGCAGAACTATTTGTAGAGGGGAGGGTACTCCTAATGAGTGTTAAAGTCGTGAAATCAATAAAGCATTTGCGCACAGCAGTGGCGTTTGCCAATCAATAAATTCCCCAATCTCGTACCCAGAGCCTGCGTTCCTTTTGGCAAGGACGAGGGGCTCTGGATAACACCGATGAAAAAGTCAGAATAATCATGATTTCGGTACCAGTGCCCTATTCGTAAAACGGCGTTTATTTGTAGCATCCCGCTATTTCGTATTTGCTTATTAGAAATTCGCGCGACTATCGGTGATGCATTGGGGTACTGAGGCAGGAAACAGCATAAACCAATCACATCACATATCCCATCGGCGTTATCCAGAGCCTCTCGTCCTTGCCAAAAGGAACGCAGGCTCTGGGTACGAGATTGTAAATTCCAGTTATCAATTGTGTTTTGTTGAATGGATGTCAATATGCTCGGTTTTGCAAAATATAGAACATGATTTACAGATTTACATCAATGATTTACCATGTAACATTTAAATATAAAGAGACAATTAAAACAAGTATGGTTTTTTTCATCTATGAACGACGTCACTTAAGTGTACAGTCCGTGTTTACAGCACAGTCCGTGAGCACGAGTACCTGCAGTGCAGTGCTGTCAGACTTGTTACAAGGGTGCTTTTACAAGACTGATACAATCAGGATGTAACAATATTCTAGGTGATCTGGCAAATTTCTCATTAAGTATAATTTACTTCGGTTCCAAATTTCTGGTGGACTTCTAATTTTCTTTACTGAACATGATTACAAAGTTTTAGCACGTTTCATAAAGGAAAATAAAAGATATAAGTGATTAAAAACAGGAAAATCGATTTTTATTCGGTAGCTAGTTCCAGGCCTTTTACTCACGGTCAGGTCAGCTGGTTGTTACAAGAGCCTTGTGTTGTCAACTTTGTGGTAATTTTGAAACACACTTACCAAGGGAACAAGTTTGACCGTTACCCACAAACGGGAAAAGGCAAATACACGTTCCCTTCTTGCACGTCGCTTGCGGACTACAGCTCTCACATTCACTGTCTGATTCTAGAAGAAAAACGACCAGGCAATGACAATGACAAGACGCTATCTCCAATAACAATTAGTATAAATTTCCAGGTGACTATTGATTTTCCTGTATTGCGATTGGTCAAGATTCGTTATATCTGAAGTGATAGTCACTGGTCAGTGACTATAGCTTTTTGCTTCTAGCTTTTTTTGCACAGTAACAAATTTGAGGCGAATTTTTATAAAGTTGTGTTTATTATTATTTGTAAACAGCTGGAAATTTATACGAAAACGATTAGTCGCCTCAGGCTCGGTGATTACAAGCCTATATTCACTTCGCCTTCGGCTCAGCGAATACAGGCTTGTAATCACCTCGCCTTCGGTGACTATTTGCTAATTTTTGTCAATCCCTACCTTTCAAACATTTATATCCATTGCCTATGTAACCTGTCCTGCACTTGCAATGACCGCTGACACAAATTGCATGTGGATCGCATTTCTCACACTCATCGACTAAAATGTAAAAAGGCGAGGTGTTTGAATGATTTCACAGCTCGAACGGGCAAACTGAAGCCGCTTTTTCGTACCGGCATCGTGTGAACATAGTCTTATAAACTTCTTCCAGTTACATACCGAATCAGAGGACCTGATATAGAATGGAAAATATGCAAAAAAGCGGTTTGCATATCGGTTTGCCTGCTGTTCGAGCTGTAATATTTATCAACATAAAAGCGGCTAGCCTAATTTCGAGGCAACAAATGGATTTCAATCTTAATTTTAATCAAAACCACTCTCGTACGATCCTAAAAAAAGGAAAAGTAATTAGCTGCACTGAACTGCGCATGCTCACTTACGTTCACAGTGTGGTCCTTTAAATCCAGTGGTACAAATACAGTCGTACCCAGGCCCGTTCTCGCGACACGTTCCAGCATTTTGACAAGGATTTGGATGGCATTGGGACTTGGGCGCTTGAGCTTGATCTGCAGAAAAAAGCCAAATTGGTAAGAGTTCTAATTTTGCATTGTCTGTGCTAATCTTGTCATGAAATAAGATTCATATTATTCTGACACTGCAAAGAGCAACGAAAAATTCGTCGTCTCGAGCGGGATTACCGCTTTCGTCACGAAAATATTTCGTGCATTGGATAAGACTCGTTACCAATCCCAGTTGACCCAAAAATACGAGTTCAAATCCGGCTCTAAGTATAGTTTTTATATCTCTGAGGATGGTTTTGAAGTAAATATAATCTTTATTATTCTACATTTAGTCACCTTGGCAGTAATCTCCAAAGAAACCTTCTGGACATTGACAAGCAGGTTTTTTGCCCACTGTAGTGCAAACGCCTTTGTTTTTGCAAGGATTAGGACTGCAAGGATCTGTCGCTCCGATAGACTGAGTGTCCTCTGAAATAAAATCAAGGAAAAATCCAGGCTATAAATGTATATGATTCATTTTATTGTGAAATCACGAAAATACAAAGTTTTTTTGAAATTTATTGTTTGTATGTAAATTCATATCACAAACTTTATAAACTTTTACTCTCAAGGAGGAAAAAGCGCGTGACGTAAAGTTCAAGGCACAAGCGTTCTTCCAGTTCTATTTTAGCACGTTCTCATCGTTTTTATACCACACAATTATGTTCAACAGTGGATGATGTCATTTGTACTCTGTATCCCTGACACCAACTGTAAATACTTAAAGTGCACATGACACGAAATTTTGGAAGCATGCAATACATTGTGTGGTGATTATCGCAGTGTAATTTGTTTTTAGAAAACATGGTGCTAAGGGGACTACTTAAAGGTTTTAATACATGACCGTGAGGCAAAGACTGTCCCATGCATGGGAACGAATTTGCGCCAAAATGACGTCATAATGACGACGTCAGTGGTTTTACCCAGAGTTAAATTCAATCAATCTTGAGAAAATACCTCTCATCAGTGACGCCATTTTGGTGCAATTTCCCTCTCAGGTATAAGACAGTTTTTTGCATCACTGCCAGGCATTAAAACGTTCAAATAGTTCCCCAGGCATCATGCTGGTTTTTTTAACTTTAAGCATCTTATATGTCATTTTAACGTATCTACGCCATTCAGCTCTAGCTGAAATGTAGTTTTTCAATAAATTCTATTTTACTCCTCTATTCCACAGGTAAATCCTGAATCCCCCGCCCCCCCCCCCCCGCCTCAATTATCAATCTCGCTAGCCACTGCCTTGTGCTTTTTGCCGTCTTCGTTGTTGCTGTTTTTTCACCTACGTGTGTTGTCACCGTCTTGGTTTGTTTGTCATTGTTGTTTACGTTTGTTGTTCCTTTCCTCTCTGTCGTAGGTCTTGTATCAATATTGTTTTTGTTTTCTGTCTTGTTGTTGTTGCTCTCTGCGCTCATCTTCAGAATCTGTTTAATCAATTTCCTACTCTGAAGTAGAGAGAAAACCTTAAGGAACTGTACAAGCAAACCATATTGGATTCGTTCTTTTCATGTCAAACAATACCACTTTCTCAACTACTTGTTCGGTATCTTTCGTCATCATCGTTGTGGGGAAAAAACATAACTTGATGTTACTCTAAGTTTATACCCAAATCAGGCAAGCTGAAAAGTATGCCTGACCACGGTGGGAATTGAAACTACGACCTTTGGAATATCAGCCCAAAGCTGTGTCAACTGAGTTAAGGGGCCAGGTCGGTTCGAGTATGTGATATTTCGGACTAAACCAAGTCTAATTCCTTCGATATCATTGGAATCTTATGTGCAGTCATTCCCGCCGTGGTTTGGCATATTTTTCAGCTTTCTCGGTGTGGAATTCAACTCAGATTAACACCGAAAAACATCATTTTCACCTGAGTACACAACACCAAGATACATAAAATACAAATTACCTTGCTCACAAAATCTGCCATCGTATCCCTCGGGACATTCGCACCGTCCTGGCTGATGACAGATGCCGCCATTTTTGCATCTGTTAGGCGTACACGGGTCAGCGGCTAAAAGAGAGAAATTAATGCTTCTTAGATTACAAGGCTGAATATTACGTGGTGAATATAAATATCTCGATCTACAGCAATTTGCGTCCCATCCCTAAGTGCAAACTTTTTTGCCGTTTTAAACGCGACGTTTGCCGTTATAATTGTTACTGTTTAAAATGATGAAAGCTGAGTCCTTCTCACGTGTAAGAAATGATTATTTACAAGTTTTATCGCTTTTGTATAATTTGAAATGCTAAACATGCTTCCACTCCACGAAATTGGTACGTTTCATAATAAAAACAGATAAAATCTACATCAAAAGAGGACAGTGGCAGTTACAGAACCGTCGGGTTTTGCATCTAAATGCTTCCGTTTCAAACGGCCAAACGTCACGTTATAAATGCAAAAAAAAACCCGCGAAAATGTTTGCGCTTAGTGATTGGATGCAAATTGCTGTAACGTTGTCAGTGTTAAAAAGAAAAACATCATAGGATCTTTTATATTACCTGAGACGATACAAACAGAATTTAACGTTCCGACCAGTACATAATACTTACTTACTGACAGACAAAGGTATAAACTTCTGTTTATATAGTTACAGGTAGTGAAAGGTCTTTTGCGTGTTGAAATTAAGTCACTCGATTTCATTCAGGGAAATTCAATTTTGTGCTGAAAACATTTAATTTTGTACAACCAAAGTGGCCATAGAATGAAAGCGCCTGGTTTAATTCACTAAAGACCAAATAGATATACTTAGCTTCTAGATAGGCTAAATCAACTGGGTTTTTGCCAGCATTTGTTTTTACTTACAAAAACAAGCTTATTTATTTCTTCGAGACCGATTAGGGTCGTAACTAGAGCGTTAATTGGGAAAGGGGGTATGCTTCTATAACCGTGTCTTGCTCGACTAATTTCTTGTCGAATCAACTCTAATAATAACTGATCTCAAAAAGAATTCTTCGGGCAGAACACGAATATATGAATATTTCCTCCCCTTCATTTACCACTTTAGTTACGCCCTGATATTGATGATACCAACCTCCGCCGGGCTCAACCTCGCATCTTTTCTCGGCCGTCTCCAAGTACCCATCATTGCATACACAACGTCCTTGTTCACAACGTGCATTCTCGGCACACTTGGCACATTTATCGACTGAATGAGAAAATGAAAAACAACTCACTCACCAACAGAATGTTAACATGAGGAATATCAGTCAAAATCCACCAAAAAGTCATACAAAGTTGTACGATTATCTTGACTTAACAAAAATTCTTCCATACTTTCACAAATCTTTCCTTCAAACTGTTGCGAGCATGCGCACACTGCGGCGTTGTTCTCCTCGCGACAAGTGCCACCGTTTCTACACGGGTTCGGATTGCATACGTCACCCTCTACAACGAGGAAAGAATGAAACAAAAGAGATCAGAGCATGATAAAAATGAACGCTTGATTATGTTATCCCTATTATTTACATATACATCTGGACTGCTCGCTTGGCTTAAAAAAGCGTTCACCAAGATGGCCGAAAATTTGAGAATGTTTACTCAGACACAAAGTCGAATGCTGAAGAGTTTTTTTGACAATCATAATGCTTTAATTTCATCCAGTATTGTTGACTTGGATTACTCTCATATCCGCCAGCTTCGTGAGTTTCGATTCATAACACAAGTGTCAAGTCAAAAATCACAGGAGTAAGCATTCCAGATATTATGTATGGTCTTCAATCTATATTCTCAACAGTCTTATTTCGTTTACCTGAACAGTCGTCCCCTTTAAAGCCTCGCTTGCAGGAACAGGTGTAAGCTACCGTCGAGGGGACACACACCCCATCATTCTTGCAAGGATTAGGGAGACAAAACTGACGAACTAGCAAAATTATATTAATAAATTTGAGTTGCACAGGATAGCATGGGGATAACAGATTATCTGTAGTGTGTTGCGGTTTTGTACTTAGGCGATTACATGGTTGCTGAGTTTTTGCTTATAACGAAGTATGTAGTTTTCTTGCAGTTAAAATCATCTTGAAAATAATCAATTGGGATTATTTTTCCATATAAAAAAAATCTATATCATAAAGAAATATCACTATATCATAAAGAAAATACAAAAACATCATCTACTGAGTTCAACTGTACAAATTTATAACATATGTGCAAAAATAGTCCTCCTTGTTTAAATTACTCAACATCTCTACAGGGCATGACGCCCCCCCCCCCCCCGCTCTGGTTTATTTACCTCACTACCCTCAGACAACATTACTTCCCCAATTTACTTAAAAAGACAGGGCCGTCGTTAGAACGTTAATTGGGGGGGGGCATATTCATGTATTCATGTTCTGCCCGACGAGTTTCTTTTCCAATCAAATTCAAATTCATCAATTTGAAAAGAAATCTGTCGGGCAAAACATGAATATATGAATAGGCACCCCCCCCCCCCAATTAACGTTCTAGCGATGGCCCTGTAAAAAGAACTTAACTCTGGTTTTTTCAGGCCAATGGTCTGGGCCTGCCGGAAAAAGGAGGGGCTGTATGCTAGGTAGACAAACACTCACCTTGACACAAAGGACCAGTATAGCCCGCAGAACAGTCGCAATCAAAACTATCACCTGCCTCGACACATTTCCCAGCATTCTTGCAGGGATTAGGATGACAAACATTTTCTAGCAATAATGAAAGACCGTTAATTGAAGGTGTATATCAGTGAGATTGTGGTAAAAATGTCACTGATAATGACTGTCTGAATATAAACTCGCTTCGGCACGTGTGACAACACCGTTTGCTTTCTCCAGCTACTCCGGTCCCCACCTTAAGACCTGACAAAAAAGAATGGACCAAGAACTGATCCTAGGTCTATCCAGGTAAAAGTTAGTTCAGTTTGATTTTCTTCATGTAGAAACACTGGACCAATAGAAAATAGACTAAACTGGATCTCTGGACAAAGCGTGAAGCCGATAATCCAATTATACTCACTGTGGCAACGTTTTCCATCGCCATGGTAACCTTGTTTGCAACGACATCTTGTACCAAAACAGTCTGCGAAGAAATGGCAATGACTGCAAGAATCATCTGCAAAGAAGACAATATTAACCTAAAGCTCACTCTCTGAAACTTCAGCTTCAAGGTAGAAGCAGGAATGCCGGAATGATAAAAGGGCAAGGGGAGCAGATCGTTTTTAAAGGGCAATTTTACCGATAATTGGTATGTGATTTTCTATAGGACCGTGAAGGCTTGTGGGTGTTGGCGATCAAGCAATATTTTACGAAACCCTGAAAGTTTGTTTTACGTGAGATATAACGGCATTTAGGAGTCTCCGTTTCTTATACACCATGTACAACGATGAAGTTCGGCATAAATTACTGTGAAATAGGTACTCGCACTGTGCAAACGAAGAGCAAGGCCCAGACAGCCCAACTTGCTTCCTCGCTTTAGCTACGCATGTTCTAATCGTGCTCGGCAACTTTTGAGCAGCATTTTGCGTCTCGGGCAACTTTTTTCGTTTTGAGAAACTTTCAGCAACTTTGATGAAATTTTACCTTCACAGTGTGTCCCTGAATACCCCGACGAACATTTACAATAATATCCATTCGTGTACATAGATGATGGGGATACCATGCTGGCATCGAGATGATGATAGTGGATAGCAGTTGTATCAATGCATGTACCACCATTCAGACAAGGATGGGAGATGCATGGAGTCTCGTCTAAAAACGGACGATAAGACATTAACAAGTTATTTCATTTTTAAAACATTCTACACTAACGATGATGAAACAGGGGAGGTTTTATCAAAGGCGTTTACCTTAAACGATTGTAAAATAAAAAATCTAAACAAGCTTGAACATTGCGTGAACAAACCAACTAAAATATTTCATCTTGGCAAGAACAACTGTGTATAACTAAATATTTATTCGGGAAAACTTTTAACTGAACTCATTCACGTGTAAGATCCATGTATAAGTGATTCTGGGATTCGATTTATCGACCGTTTAAGCCAGACACCTTTGAAACAAGCGACCACAGATGGTTAAGAATTACAATGGCGACATACATTCACAGTTATTGCCATGGTAACCAATGCCACAAACACATCGAAAAGCGCCACGTTCTTCAATGCATGTTCCCGAGTTCTGACATGGAGAAGGATGACATACGTGATCTGAAAAAACCCCAATTCTTATAATCACTATCATCGACTCTAAAAAACTCTGCTTAGAAGCAAAAAGCAGACCTTAACTAACCTAATTTATTTGATATGGATGTAGATTTACATAAGAATTTCAAGCCATTTTTTCTAAAGATACACGCCACTCTACTCTTAGTAATTATAACAGCTGCGACGTTGGTTCCTGCTGTTGATCTTCACTGTGTTTTGAGGGTTTTTCTTTGGCTACTCTGGTTTCCCCCCCCCCCCCCCCTTTATGATCAACGAACGTTGTGAGGACCACCAGTTTAAAGCATTACTTATTGCCACCAAGTAAGGAGAGTTACCTTGTGGAGTGCTGTTTTTATCAACCTTACTTCAGGACTTTTTTGGGGAATTGTGTTAGTACCAACCTTGGCAATTGATTCCACTGTAGTGATATTTACAGTTACATTTATATCCTCCAGGTTCTTCGATACAAGTGCCGCCGTTAAGACAAGGAGTGGAAAAGCAATTACTCCGTTCTGAGAGAAAAAAAATCATCATAAGTTCCAATCTCGCAACATGGACAGCGGCATCAAAAAAGATAATGTCTCAAATTAATGGTAGTGCAGTCAATACGACTATCCACTACCTGAAACGACATAAACAGAATTCAACGTTTCGAAAAAGGTTCTTCGTCGTACAGGTAGTGAATCACCAACTTTCGAGCAAAATGCCTTCCCTCTAAACGTTGAATTCTGCTTAAATCATTTCAAGGAGTAAAAGATCTGAAATGAAAGATCTTCTCTTTGCTAAAACTCCTTGTTCTGTGTTGTTCACTTTGTGCGTTTTATTTTTCTTTAACTTTTATCGGCATATTGTACTTTAAAACAATGTTTAACGAAGGACTTGATTAGAAAATTATAGTAGTTATTCAAATAGGTATGTCATATTCCATCCTGCATTTAACCTTACCTTCACACGTTACTCCTTTGTATCCCAGTGGACAGGTACACTCGTATTTGGTACCTTTTTCAATACACAACGCTCCGTTCTTGCAGGGATTTGGACTGCACTGGTTCACGGCTGAAAATGAAAAGTTTCCGAGTTTAGAAAGGGGTAAAACATGCACGAGAAAATTGTACACAAATTTAAGATATATTTCCTTTTCTGCCTTACCTTCACAACTTTTTCCTTTGTATCCCTCTCTACACGTACATTCAAATCCATCAACGTCATTGGTACCCGTACATATCCCTCCATTACGGCACGGGTTAGGGTGGCATTTGTTTCTATCTGAAAACACACGCGTTTGTTTTTAATCGGAAATTCAACTCCTGAATAGCTATTACTATACATTCATTTGGAGGAGGTAGGAAACGTTTATAGGGAGTTTATAGGTTACTAAGCGTTTATCGGATAATAAATATTTGACACAATTTTCTCGCAACGGAACGTGAAGTAGTATGGCCTCGTCCTTACGTACCTTCACACGTGCTTCCTTTGAAACCAATAGAGCACGTGCACTCGTACCCAGTACCCACATCGTAACATGAGCCGCCATTTTTACACGGGCTGGGTTCACACTGGCTTCGAACTGAAAGGCGAACGCGGGAACGATTTGAATTAGAGCACGATGAGACGAACATATTATAATCAGAAAACGAAAACGGAGTTTAGGAGGGACCAATGACAAATTTGGAACAAGTCTGTAAATGACAAGGTGCAATAAGCCTCATTTTACTAGGCTTGTTGTAACTTAATGTAATCGCCCAGTTTGCTGCAACTTGTTGGCAAATTTGCAACAAGCAGGTAAAATTGAGAACTGGGAACAAGTTTGTAGCATTTTGGCTGTGTAGAGTAACGGAGTTCACATACACAGGCCGTAAGGAACTGTATTTATAAAACAGAATTCATTAAGCTAAAGCACCAGTACAAGGAAAAGTGGAGGAACTCATTTCGTTCTTACATTGTCCTATAACATTTTTCAATTTTACCTTCACAGTGAGATCCCATGAAACCTGCGGGGCACGTGCACTCGTAACCCTTGACAACCACTGTACACGTGCCGGCATTCTGACAGGGGTTAGGATCACATGCTACTGGAACTAGAAATAAATACACGGAAGTTTAATTAGGTATGCTATAGTAAGCGCACAAAAACACGAGATCCATAAATCGTAAGAAAAAAACAGATTCATATTAATCTAGCTTTTTCATATCTCAGAATGGTTATGAAATTCAAAGAGGACACCTTGATGGGAATATCAGACTAGTGCCAAGGTTGTCCTAACAACTTTAACCCTGACCTTTTGTAGCAAGGTTGTCACAAAGTTGTCAATACTAGACGGTGACAACATTGCTCCATCATGACTATATCAGTTCTGTTGAATCTTTGTGGCAAATCTGATAGTTTCATAAAACAATTTGTTTCAAAGTCGTTCCAACAACTTAGAACAAGAAGTGCGAACACAGTGTGATGCCGCGTTTGATGCGCAAGAGAAGGCATAAAACTCTGTCAAGTCCACTCGCACACGGTGAGATATCGGCTGAGGTAATAGATATGAGAGTAACTTCTGCCTAGCCGATAGCTCTCGCGCGCGGCAGGCCTAAAATGCGCCTGGTTACGATGGAAAAACGCTTGATCTAACGTCGCTGATAAGAGGTAAAAATGACGTCTTTTAGGACATCTCTGGGGATATAAATTTTTTTGACGCCAAGGTTTTAGCAACAACAGTATATAGAGCATTGTTTTGGCTGTCTCAATTAAGACCTGTCTGCGCAATACGGTTTCTCGAATATAATTAATTATCATTCTGGCGTATGAAAACGAATGCTGATGTCAAATTTTTGCACATTCGCAGATGGCGAATCTGCGCGTGTTGACTTGAACACATACGCCAGGGAAGAATTATGCCAGGATTACTAAGCACTCAAATTTGTGTTGAAATTTTAACCGCCTCATCGCCCTCATGAAACCGAGATCTCTGGAACTGTTTAATCCCAAAGATTATAAAAAATGATGAAAATATCGGTTACTGATCTTAACTAATGGGCCGTTTACATTAGCGACTTAGATCAATCCGAAATCGGTTGAGAGTCATAACGGGCCAAGTGTGTACGGTCAAAAACGAGTTGAAACCGACCTGAGCTGAACCTAAACAAGACCACCTAGAGATGTGGCGTCGGTTCGGTTCAAATTTTAGATTGATGTGGTTCTTTTTGTGCAGTTATTGTGCAGCTAACTCGGTTAGCTCATCGAAGTTCTAGTGCAAATGTGGACACTTCATTCAATCGGTCCTAGCAAACGACCTCGGTTCGAGATCGGTCTAAATTAGATCGTACCAAAGTGTGAACGGCCTCTTCCAAATATAACCCACATACTAACCAGCATGATGATGGACGACGAAATGACGTATTGGAGGCGGTTTCAAAATTGGATAATTTGTGATGCCGTCCGGTCGATACAAAAATTGTCTTTTAGTAACCTCCGGCGAATCATCTTTCGAGCCCAAATCTAACTTCTTATTGCTAGTGTCTCTGAGACTGTTTCGCTTTCTTTGTAATCTGTTGCCCTTCTTCGTGTTCACGTGCTTGCCTTCGACGTTCGCGCGTAAAACCAGTAGTGCAGTTAAGCCATAAAGCAACCAGGGCAAATTCATAGCGAGGTCTAAAATGTAGACCTAAAAAAATGCCAGAGAATCACATTTGAATCTTGGGAAAAATATAATGCGAGCCGGATTACTTAGTCGGTTCATTAATTTATTCATCGACTATTGATTGTGGTTTACAAGGGGTAAATCAGGCGTGTAGCGACTCGATAAACGCAAAAATGGTGGAAAAATCTTGTGTCCAAAGTCTTACCAAAGTTCCGAGGAAGTTTAAGTTGCGTTAAGGCTAATTTTTATTTCATTATCGGCGTATATAGGTGGATTTCCCTTGACATATATCTTTTCTCGACAAGAAACGAGTATTTTAAGGCTCTACCGGTTGTTTATACGGGTGACAGATTGTTATAGATAATAAACTTAACGATTTAAAGTGTTCTTCGTATTATTAACCTGCCTTGCTTTATCAAGAACTCTAATTACTCAATTTTCTTGACGCGTATGTTTAATGAAGATAATATAGTTGCGATCAGTCAGTCTTATCGGATTGTCTCACAATATCCTGGTTCACACATGTCGTAAGAGTCGGTGATTTTCTTCTTCTCGTGTATGTGAATGAATATTTGAACAAACTAAAGTACACGGAAAATATTAGATTGCTTTCGCGATGGAATAGAACTCACTTAATCACATCGGCCAGAAGAAGTTATCCTCGAATTAATCTTAGGACAAGTGTGAACCAAGCTTAAACCCTGGATTTAGTTTTTCATAAGTGTCGTGAAAATATCAAAGTGTACCAACACAAATCTGCAGTAAACAATGAACTGTATAAACACTACATGGAAGGATAACTCCAGGTGAAAGCCTCATGTTTGGGTGAAGCCAAGATGGCAGAAATTAACCATCACCAGCAATGATTTTTCTAAACAGTTTTAATACCTTCTTAGTTCCTGACCTATTTCCCTTTTAACCAAAAAATTGTATCGAAAATGAAGATAAAAGTTCATAAACCATAACATTACTTTTTAAGTCAAAGTAAAAACATTAAATCTCTGCACTTTCTTCCCAAAATGATGTCAAGCACGCCAAGAAAAAAAAACAACGGAAAGGGATTGGCACTTACTGGCGTAAACTTTGATTTGAAGATGGCGGTCAAGTTATCTCTCCAGTCGTATATAGAGTTCACTCGTAAGACATAACATTAGTGGACCTTCATCAGTGTTAGTAATGAACCATCGCAGTCAACATTATTAGCATCAATAATATTATTATGCATCATTATTACAATTATTATAAATATACAAGGAAAGGTGTCTGGACTGTGATTGGTCAAATTCAGTGCAGTTAATCCCGAATAGGAGTGCAGAAATCTGTAACAACAGTGCAAAAATCTGTAACAACAGAAGAACCACTCAAATTTAATGACGTAGGAACGGGAATGCAAATTTTCTGAACGAAAAAAAAAACCAAACATTGCGGATGAAATTTGAGAGCGATCGCTGTCAAATTTAGCTGGGTTTTTAACGAACTCTGTTCATTTAAATAAAATACATCGCTATTGGGAAGTTCCGACTACTTTACACGTATTTACCACGACGTTATGGGCGTAAATTTAAAGTTTTTTTAAGAAGGGGAGCGATCGCGATGTAAGTACCGTAGTATTGCGTGTATTCTTGTTTCGAATATTATTAACAAGTATATTATTAGCAAGTAATAGCATGGTTTCGAGTGCAATTTTGAAATAACATGCACTTGTCATTGAAAAACGCAGTAGTACATGTTATTTCCAAATTGCTCTCAAAACCATGCTATTACCTATACTTATCATCAGCATCATCATTATTACTATGATTATTATTAACATTATTATTAGTATCATCATTATTAGTTATCATTATAATTTTCACAATGATTATTATCATCATTCTCTATCACCAGTATTAACACTGATATAATGATCCGAGCTTCTGGATAGCAAGGCTTGCGATGAGAAATTTACGTGCCTAATTTCCTTGTTCCAGTTTCAAGTTCAACGGATGCTTCGCAGCTGAATGAAAATTGAAAAACGGCCGATCCATCACACACAAACCAAGAAAACTTCTGGTAATAAAAAGCATCAACGCTAATAGTCCTGATATACAGCACCAGTCAAGAAGTTAAGATAAACAATGAGAACGACAGGTGGATTCGCTTTAACAGCGTGAGACGAAGAAACTTCGAAACACTGACAATTTTAAATGGTTTTTTTCCATCAGGATGAGACGGGAAAACTTTCCATAACATAAGCATGGACTTCAATGGGATCGTTATTTTGAACGGTAAACGGACAAAATGGCGGTGGATATATTTAGCTTGGTTGATTTTATCAGGGTTAGTTAATAATAGAGTTGAGTCAAGGCAAACTGTATATAAACACGATCAAAGAGCGATTGTCAATAATGAAAATCAAGAGAAGGAGAAACGATATGTACTTTATAACTTCGCGTCGGACCGACCTCGTCCAAGTTTATCTCCTTTACATCAGCCTACCGCCAACCCTAGAAGCAATAGCCGAACTTTAGTAGCACAAAAACAACATTTAGCTCAACTACTGAAGTACCGGCAGTATTTGAGCAAGCTATACGCCAAACGAAGGTCGGATATTGATTCGCCGATAATACAAGGCGACATTTCCGACTATAAGGATAAAGAATACGAGAATTCGCCTGAACTTGTTACTGAGAATGAATTGAAGAGCTACGAAACCGTCCCGGATATTAACAAGAAATACGACTCCAGGATGGTGGGATTAAATTATTACACAAAAGATGTGTTACCGGCGGATCACGTTATGATTCCACAACAAGACTACCACAGTCCGGTTGAAAACAACCTCGGCACGTTGTCTGGATACTCACAGTATTCTCAGGCGAGCGACGAGAGTGTTAGTCAAGGGGCTTTGCCAAAAGATGATTCCGTCGTTGAACGGCTTATCGAACTGGAGAAATTGAGAGAGCTCGAGGAATTGAGAGGTACATCGTTTAAGATGTTCATTGTAATTGTATATAGAGATAGTGCATGACCATTCGCGCATTAAAAGCACTTTATTTCATAAAAAAGCAGTTTTAATAGAGTTTAGACTGATGAAATTCCGGGTTTAGAGCTCAAACTAATTCACACTAGCAATGTAGATCGATGGAAGATTAATACATGTTTGTATCCAAGTCTTCTTCTTTTTCGCCTACACCTTGCCCCCCCCCCAGTCTATGGTCGATTGCCATCATCCTTCTTCTCCATTTTTCACTGTCCTGGGCATTCTTGTTTTTAATGGCCCAGTTCTACCAATATCGCTATTTCAATCCTTTTTTCCACCTCTTTAGCTCTAGTCCTCTAATCCTCTTCCTCTTAGCACGTACTATGTCCTCCTCTTCGTTCTCAGAAAATGACCATACCAACGAAGTTTACCTCGTTCAACGGTCGTCAACACGCTACTGGTTACTGTATCCTTCACTTGTCTTCCTCATTTCTCAACTTGTCCTTCATGGTCACAGACAACATCATTCTCAGCATTTTCATCTCTGTTGTATTTAAATCTTCTTTAAACCATACGTCATCACCAGCCTGATCGCAGATCTTGATCTCATCCATAGAGATTATAAAAGAATAGAGGGGGCATCGAAGGATAAATTAAGTCAAACGAAAGGGACAAATTGAACCTTGCTAATGGGGGACAAATTTAAGACCCGGATGTATTGTTGTGCGCCTATTGGCTGGTTATCGACTTTTCACAACAAGAGATCGAGAAAGCTCGAGAAAAAGTTTTTTCCGATTTTTTCACACTCAAATTTTTTTTATGTAAAACAAAGGCGAAGATGTTAAAGATTAGAGCGGGATTGCCTTGAACGTTTTGAATTTTGTGTTTTGAATGCAGGATAAAGTTGGGTATGTTTAATATTGAGTATTTGTGAGCGAAAATGCAATTTTTGTATTCGAATAATCAGATGAACACACTAGAAAAGTCCTTAAAGTTTAAATACATCGCAGTATTGTGGTTGTACACCTTGTTGCACCTCTAAAACAATTTTGATAACTGTTTGAAGGCAAACAAGTTCAATTTGTGTCCAGATGTGGGATAATTTAGCAGATATTTTGCAAAACCTCGCTGCAAAAAGCCGGTCAAAAACTGGTTGCTAGGGAGAACCTAAGGTTGAAAAACTCCAATATTTACACAAAAATCTGGCTGTCTGCACCTAAAATTACAAAAACTGGAAAGCTACAACATATTTTCTTATTATAGCCGATATCTGCGTGCATGATGGTCATAAAAACAAGCAAAAATTGGCAAAAACTGTGTGTTTTCAGTATACCTCCGGGACTTAAATGCCGGGGGCCCCATTAGATTTGTTCAATTTGTCCCGCGATTCGTCATCCGATGCCGCCTCTATTCTTTTATAATCTCTATAATCTCATCAGCATCCTTTTGTCATTCATCTCCCCCTATTTCATGTATCCTTTCTTGTTGATCAGTGATCCCAAACACTTTGCACCTGTTTCAGCCCTCCCCAGGTACGTCTGTAATGCTCACTTGCTTTTACTGTTCTATCTAAGGGCACAGGGAAAAATTAACGGAGATCAATTTTAGATTTTGATCGCGGTTAGTTTTCCATCATTACTGCAGTTGACTTATTATCTATGAGCGAGTGTATAACTCCGCGCAATGTCCTACCAAAAACGAATTTTCGACAGAGAAATTCCCAAGTTTGCAAACAAGTTCTTGGTCTATTTTTAATCCAACCATAACCGAAGTTCAAGTTCGCTGCCTTACGAACAAATCGCCTCGGAAAAGAATATTTTCGATTTAGGGCTGCTTCGATTCATCGCAAAACCAACTCGCAAACTCAATGCTAGTACTTGAATAAATTGAATTTATATAAAATGTAATCATGTAAAATGTAATCATCCACTGTAATCATGATTTTTATTGCGTCTTGCACTCATGTGAAGATGATGTTTGTGGTGTTGTTACTCGAAAATTTTGTCTCCGCAACAATGTTTCCTGAAGTGGGCAAACTGGGAAACATAATAGGAAACAAAATGTTTCCGAAACAATATTTATTAGCCCAGAGCTTAACACATAAAACATTGTTTGGGTTCGAATGGGCTCTTGCGGTAATTTCACTTTTTTTGCTGTAAAGATATTTATTTCTCCTCTTTTAGATCAAGCGTACAGACATCTTCGTCTCCATCCATGTCAAGCACACACATGCCAACATGGTCACTGTATATCAACAGGACGCGGACGATATAAATGTTCCTGCAAGCCAGGTTACACGGGGCTGCGGTGCCAGTTTGGTGAGGACAACTTAATATCCACATTCACGAAATCCGTACGCGGTGCAGATTCTATCTGTTATCTTTGCTTTTATCTATCTGGTTTTATTCTTTTGGATTCTATCTGGGGTTTTTCTCTTTTGCAGCGCAACACAGAGCATGCACCCCGAATCCATGCATGAACGACGGCGTGTGTACACAAGTGGAAACTGGATACGAGTGTTCGTGTGCATCTGGATATCGAGGAAAGACGTGTCAAGGTAATCATAACGAGTTGATCGGTCGTACAAGCCAAAGAATGATTTTGCTAGTCTTCTGGCACCACACCGTTGAAGCTCGGTTAGCGCTAATACTGGGTTAAAATTTAACACACTGTTTTAGTTTATGTATGTCTACACGCCTAAAGCAAAGCACATTTTAAAGTTTAAGATTAATGAATATCTCAAAGCATATTGAAAAGCTGCAGGTAGATTTCTTTTATATTTTACGACGACCCAATAACCGAAATATCTGGCCCCTATTTTAGACGCTGACTAGAAGGTTTCAAAACTATCCCCTGAGGAAAATAAATTGCCGATACTTCGAAAATTCTTATAATTCTTCAAAACTTAGAATTTACCTATACCACAAAAACCAGTATTCTTGTGGGAATCGTTAATGTTTAGGTTTCTTTGTGCCTCCTAACCCACAAAAGTATTTTTTGAGCTATAGATAACTGCATTCACTTAATATAATGTTAAAGAGGTACTTTATCATTGCAAATACTTTACAAATGTGTGCCCAACATACCATGTTAATAGACCGTAACGAAAAAGATGGCGGATCTACATTTTACCAGAATGCATTACGGTTGTAAATCGTTTCAAAAACAAAATTGACGTCTGTAGAAGGACAAGCACAAGAGAGGAGGTTATTTTCTTCGTTTTGCTGAAGTTTTATGTTCTTATTAGATGTTTTTCTTGGCATCTTTTTTCAATCTTTTTTGCTTGACGCCTGGAAAGCATTCTGGTAAAATGTACATCCTGTCATCTTTTTCGTTATGGTCAATTACTTGTACGTTTAATACCAGGGCTTTCATCCCAAGACTATCTTAATTTATGTTATTTTTATTCCAGAGCAACTCCAATGCGAAAATGAGCCGTGTGAAAATGGTGGAACGTGCACAGAGATCAACAGTGGATTCGTCTGCACATGCGCAAGAGGATATCGGGGGAAAACATGTGAACGTATGAAATTTAGCGCACATTTTATGAATGTATACTGATGCTTATGATATAAGTCTTATTACGTCATATAAGCAATCCGGCAAGCTGCGAAATCTAGCTGGCTATGGTGAGAATCGAATCTATAGCCCAATGCTCTTGCAAATGAATAGCGCGGTCAGATTGATTCGAGTATCTGATAATTCTCGAGTCTATTTCATTCGATATGCAATCTGAAGTGTAATCATGATATAATCGCATTAATATTTGGACCCATAGTAACACCACAAACACCATTTTCACAAAACACCAACTAAGACCAGCCGATCCGAACATTGTAACCCAGTAAAATTACTGGTTACAACGTTCAACAATTCCAATACTTCTTATTGGAATTTTCTTTCATCCACACAAAATTAACCCTGATCCAACCCTAACCGTAACAACCCCAATAATTTATTGGATACAACAATCTCGGGTGCATTGATCCATTTAAATGAATATATACCGAGATAGCAAGATGGCATTATGTATCTCACCATTTCATTTCAGTCGAAAATCCGTGTTTCGTAAATCCATGTCAAAATGGCGGGAAATGTGTTGAAGTCGCAGGAGGATATACATGTTCCTGTAGAGCTGGATGGAAATGTAACGACTGCAGCTGCAAAGGTGAAAACAAAATCACAATACCATGCTTTTTACTCACAATGCCGCGTGCAAGTGATTTTTTAAATTGCATATGACACGAATTTTTCTATTTCAGAATCATAGCATACTTTTTGCTGTGATTCATTATCGCAGTGGAATTTTTATAGAATTCTCCTAAAATGTTTAAGTGTTTTTATTTTTTTGAAGGTTCTGAACGTTGTACATTAAATGCAACTTTTTCAATAGCCGCAATATGCAATACATCCTAATCTTCGTCGGAAGTAGTTGAAAGCTCAGAAAACTTTTAATTGATCTGGCTTCACTCTCACCACGCCCGTCCATCTTCCTTAATTATCGTACTTATAGTTCAATGGTTATGACCTGTCCACTGTAGGTGGTTTTCTTGTTTTTTAGTTGAAGTGGAAGCAAAGGTTAGAATGATAGCTCCCAGACCTCCAGTGGACGAATGCCAAACTAATCCCTGTTTCAATGGCGGGACCTGCTCACCTACCCCAGCAGGGTACACGTGTTATTGTGAGGAGGGATACAAGGGAGATACTTGTGAAGGTGAGGGTTGTAGGGGGATGAATACACCTGTGGCAATAGTAAGCAACGAGGAAGATGGAGCCCACTGAACTCCACAATGGATAGTGGAGCTTGTTGTTCCTGCTATAAACCTGACAAAATATACAAAAATCTACCACACCAAGGGAGCATTTATTTATTATTGTCATACATTGCCCGAACGTTATATATTCGACATTGTTCTAACTTTTAAATGCCCGTGAGTGACGGACGACTCCTTGTCTCCTTGTACCGTTTGTACGAAACGTTGTGCTATCCACAAGATAGAGTTTTTTCAACTGCCGCAGAAAGTAATAAAAAAGCAATGACACCAGGTATATTGAACTCGCAAGAGGTAAAAAGTGACATATCGAAAATTCAGAACTTTAATATGGGTTTTACCAGTTACTGAGCATGTTTAGAAGTTTGAGAAAATCTCTATCCGCGGTGAATAGCGTTATTCATCTTTCGTGCAAGTTCGAGTTTTATACATATCTCGTAATACTTGCGTTGCTTCAAATGTCCAGTGCTAAAATACTCGAAATAGTAACGGGGAGTACAAAATAAATGGACGGCAGCGTCAAAACTTTGATTTAATTTTATTTTAAAACTTTACTTACCCGGACTTTCATTTGATTTCATTTCGTCTCCTTGCCTTCAGCTCAAAATTTCTGCGCAGAGTCTCCTTGTATGAATGGAGGTTTATGTGCTGAAGGAGATGGATCTTTCCTTTGTCATTGTAAACCAGGATTCAAAGGAAAATCCTGCGAGGGTAAGTGGGAAAATACATTTATCTCATTTGAATACAAATAATCAAAACATATTGAGAAAACAACAATTTCTAAAGAAGTGTGGAATTATAATAATTTCACATTTGCATAACGGGACAAAATTGTGGTCTCCCTGGTCTCGAGAGTTTGCTTATCTGTTTAGTTCTTTCATGATTGACCAAAGTTGACACTAATATATTATGTAGTACAGGTGCGTTCATTCGATATTGGACCTCTTTTGTAATGGATACTAGGAGCGACGAAATTAAGAACATGCAAACAATGTTGAATTAATTGAGAACAAAGTATCGTCAATAGACAAAATCTAACGTTTGTTTACATCCAATTTACATTTTAAGACAACTAACACGGGCAGCGTAACGGAGAAAAAAGTAACTACGCATTTAGACATTGAGTAAATAAATCGTATTCATCGCTCGTATGCCTGGTTAATTTTGTCATAATGTACTCTTCCGCAATTCAGATCAATGATATCCAACCACGTGAATAATTCCAAAGATGGGAATTGGGTGAAACCGGTGTGAACAAACGTTAGCCAAGTAAATCCAAAGAAAGCACTTACAGTCTCGATGCTTAATACGACATAAATGGATTTCAGTGCCATTTTTAGCAACAGAATGCTTTCGAAATGGATTTTTTTTTAGTCAATGGAAAAGTTTGGAATGAGAAAAGCATAGATTTGTTTATCGTGCTACTGATATAGCTAGACTCGTTTGTATAAAAATGCATTTCACTTTACACGAGTATTCAAAGTTCAAGTTGCACTTAATCATTTCGTTTTTTAGCCACCGATTTTTGCAATCCCAACCCCTGCCTTCACAATGGCGTGTGCGTGATCCAAGAGAGTGGGTACAAGTGCAGATGTCCTCCGCAGTTCGTTGGCCATAACTGCGAAGGTATACCTCCTAACCGTTAACGTAATTGACCATAACGAAAAAGATGGCAGCGTGTACATTTTACCGGAATGCATTGCAAGCATAAAAAAAATTGCGGTAGAAAAAGCTAATAAAAAACTAAAATCCTCTCTTGTGCTTGTCAGTTTGATTTTGAAAACCACTTGGGTTCAAGCACATCTGCCCACCTTCTTCGCTACGGTCAATGAAACAGTCAATGAATAAAATCTCAAGTTAAAGCCGTAGGACCTGTTTTCGAAAACTGGTTAGCCAGCACGGGTTACAATTCAGATTCGGGTTCAAAATTTTGGAAAAATTTTAGCGTCCTAAATTTAGATTTTTATTCTTATTTTCTTGAGAAACAACAAAAAACCTTTCAGTTCACGCATAGTGAGACGCTAAAACGATTAGAGAGAGAGAGATATTCTAAGACGTTAAATAATTACTGGAAACTGCATGTCCTTGGACAATTTAGACCAAGACCTACTAGTTCTAAAGAAGCAATAAATCTTTTGACTCCTTGTTTTGCAGAGCAAAAAAACAGCTTGGCTTTTTCACGCCACTTATATACCTGAAATCTATGCCGAACTGGCAAATTATTGCGTTCAATATAAGAAACTTGAAACCATCGATAGAAAGTAAAAATAAATATAAATCACATTTTGCCGTTGCTACTACGTTGCTAAGCACTTGGTTGAAAGCTAAGATGGTTAATAGTGTTAAGAAAACTTTTTTAATTCTTTTAAAGGCAGTCTTAAATTTTAGATATTTGGAACCAAGGGATTTGGAATCCCGCAATCGGCCATCTTGTTTTATGATTACAATTGGATCTTATTAACAATTAACGTCCTACGACGGTAGACGTTCTAAAACTACCATAAATGAAATGAAATGAAAAGCCTACACAAACGTTTTCCTAAATTTATACCGGGTGTCCCAAAAAAAACTTTACCTGTTTGTTTTAATATAACTCATAAACTATAAAAGCTATTGAGCTGAAATAAACAACATTGCATGCAGGAAGGGCTAACTTAGATTTTGATATATAACACTAATTATCCTTACGATATTGACGGAGATACAAGCATTTGATGTTGCAAGGCGCTTTCAAAATTTGTGAAAATATGACAAAAATCGGCTTATTAAATTAATTGGAAAACCCTTGCCACTTCCCTTGGAACTTTAGAGATTGTAACTTTAATTGTAGGCTTTTTCATTGCGAACTTACTTTTAAAAATAAAAATTACACTAAAGAATGATTCTTTGAAATAAAATAAAGTAATAATTCAAGTTCCACTTAATGGAAAAAACTGTTCCATTTGATGTCCCTTGGTACTCGAACTCGCAAGGAAAGAAACATTGTCGGTTAAATATTCATTCGCAAAGATGCCTCGGTTAACAACAGACCAAAGAGTTTGGATTTGTATCGAATACGCTCGGACAAACAATGTTTGTCAAGTATTAAGGCAATGGCCGGTAAGATGGCATGGTATTCCAGCCCCGAGTAAGCCAACAACTAAAGCAACGTTTGAAAAGTTCGTGCGAGAAGGCACTTGCCACAATCTTAACAAAGGAAGAAGTGGTCGATTAAGAACTGTCAGAACGGAAGAAAATATAGATGTGGTCCGACAGTCACTTTTGGAAGATGGTTTAAGATCAGCAAGAAGAAATGGGCTCGGATTAAGTCGAAGCAGTTTTAATCGAGTTGTCGTCAAACTGGATATAAAATTTCACCCATACGTACTAATACGGAGGCACCAACTGAGAGAAGGCGATCCACAACAACGTTTGGCGTTCTGCAATCGATTTGTCAACACGACAAGGCAGAATCCCGATTTCCTTGACCAACTAATCGTATCAAATGAAGCAATTTTGATCAGCTTAAACTCGGAAATAAATTCAAGAAACGTTATAAGATACGCAGCAAAAGGTACTGGACATCCGCCTGATCATTACGTTGAATTTTCTCAACGCGCCGACAAAGTGATGGTATGGGTTGGTTTGACAAGGACAGGTGTTGTTTTGGGTCCACATTTTATCGAAAAAAATCTTGCCAGTAGAGAATACTTGAGAATAATTCGTTATAACGTCATCCAAAGAGATTTTCTCATCCACAATATCGATAGGCATGTTATGTGGTGGCAGCAAGACGGCGCTCCGTGTCACACAAGCAACGCGACAATGCAGTATCTTCGAGGTCATTTTCCCGGCTAATTAATGGGAAAACGCGGCGATTGGCCCTGGCCCCCACGATCTCCTGATCTGGCAATTTGTGACTTTTTTCTTTGGGGCTATCTAAAGCAAACAATTTGGAACGTGCAGCGTGATCAGCAGCCAAGGAATCTTAGAGAATTGCGCGAACCAATCGTTTGCGCATCTTTGGGTCAAGAAATGATCCAAAACGCTTTTGATGGCATGATCTCTAGAGCACAAAGGTGCATTCTGGCTCAAGGACATGCTTTTCCTGATGAGTAAACTGATATTAGTTAATCCTTTTGTACATAAACCCATTATTTTAGGAAGAAAAACAATCAACAAGTTAACTAAATTTTAATTTGATGTGCCGTTTTATGCTAATTTTTGAAATTTTAAAAAATGGTAGTTCAACTTTTAATTTCAATTGCTCTGACAATATCGCACGGGTAATTAAATGTTACATATCAAAATCTAAGTTAGCCCTTTCTACATGCAATGGAGTTTATTTTAGTTCGACAGCTTTTATAGTTTTTACATTATATGAAATCAAACAGGTAAAGTTTTTTTTGGGACACCCGGTACTAGAATGGAGTAAAACAATAAAGTGACTTAAGATGACAATATAATCATGAAACTTTATTTAGGCTAGGTAGCTCACTCAACAGCAAGGTGGTATTGAGGATGGCCTTTCTTAGAAAGCTTATACTTCAAGAGAACACGGCTTTATAACAATATGATAATAAAACTTCATGAAGGCTAGCGGGTGGCCCATTCAGCTGCAACTAGTATCCAGAGAGGGGCGCTGCTTAGAAAGTTCATATGTTGAAAAGAAAGGGACCTCACTTTTATCTGTTATTTTACTTAAAGCTAAGAATCCATGCATTCCAAATCCTTGTCTTAACATGGGAGCCTGCAAGAGAAATGGAATCCAACACATCTGCGTTTGTCCAAACGGATTCGCCGGCCCTCGATGTCAAGGTAATAAAAACACTTTTATTTTTCTAATTTTAAATCTAGCTACAATTTAAATTAAATCTTAAAACACGCATAGAAGTGCCTTTTCGGATACAAAAAATCACGAGCAGTGTGTCTAGTACGTACGTATTACACACGAAAATCGAAAGTGTCTTTCAGAAAAAAGTTTGAAATGTGTCGTCTTATCAGACAGTCGTACTGTTTTTAGAGCAAGATCAATGCTTCCTACACAATCCTTGTAAAAACTCTGGAAAATGTCAGCATCTGAAAGGTGTTACATCTTGCCACTGCCAGAAAGGATTCACTGGACAGCACTGCGAAAGTAAGTCAACTTACGCTGTCAATCTCATGGCGTTAATTTAACTCCACTATCATGTTTATAGTTATTTGAACCTAATTTAACTCCTCATCTGGAGTGAGACTGCTTTAAGTCATCATTTTTCTGCGGGAATTACGGTTTCTGGATTCCCAAAGAAATGTCGACAGGGTGGTTGGGTTGGGATATTAAGAAATCACCGACCAGAATGATAATTTTTTTTACAGAACGTAGTTATGGGTAATGGCCTAATTTTACAATTCTTTTCATTATTTAGTGAAAGATTTATGCGAGTCCAACCCTTGCGCAAACCGTGGAGTTTGTACGTCAAATGGTGTTTCATTTCATTGCCGCTGTTCGCTCGGATTCACTGGGCAATCTTGTAAAGGTGGGTTATACAACCCAGATATAGACTGTCATCATGGTTTCAATCACGTTATTTAGCCACAAATACATTTCCTTCGATTGCAAAGTTTGTTCGCCAAATGAATGTAAGTTTCATTCCTAACGTTCATCTCGATTTTTAGGGAAACTTTCAAAAGCGCCACTCATCTATGACAGCATGAGTACGACTCTCACTTTCGAGCCCCTTTGGCATTAGTATCAAATCCCAAGCTTAGCTAAGTTGCAAAAAACATAGCAGGCTTTCTAAGGTCTCCTAGAAAGCTTTCTAAGGTCTTCTATGGACACCACCTTACTGCAAATTAAGTCTAATCACAGAACACATCAACAGCAGAAGGGCCATGCAGTTAGCCTACTCTTAGCTAACCCTATCACATTTTCCAGAAAGAGCAAATCACGGCACCTATTATGAGTTTCGGCAGTGTCGGCCACAAATAAGGATAATCATGCGACCCCGCACTTACTAGGGTCGATGGTTTGGAATCCGCAAGTCGGTCAATTATCCATTGTGCATGTAATTATGCGTGGCTTATCATGTTTAGAGAATGACTACTGCGATCCAGACCCGTGTCAAAATGGCGCACGATGTTTCAACAGTGATGGAGGATATCGGTGTCATTGTACCCTGGGATTTGTTGGATTCCATTGTGAAAGTGAGAATGAATCATGAAATATACATATCTTTGTATCAATGTAAACTATCGTTGGCGGAAATCGTCTGCTTCGAGCTTATAAACAGACACTGAACTGAAAATAGATAAGTGACAGAGTGAGAAGTATTCCTTGACTTATAGGTACCATAATAGATTGGAGTACTTCAATATTGTCCCACCAAATAGAAAGGGCATTGTACGTGGCATTGTCATTTTCTTATTGTGAACGTTATGCACCATATTCCTTTGACAGAAAACTACAAGTCACATTCATACAAGGCGAACTCCACTGAGTTCTACCAATAACAACGAGTGAAAAACAAGAGCAAGAAAAAGCAACAAGAATGAGTGCTCGCTCCAATTCCGCTCGCAGTTTAATCTTACTTGAGTGTCATTTACTCGCAAGCATAATTAAGGGTCAATGTGACTGATCAGTTAAGCTTGATCTCCACTAGCGACATAAGCTAGAGCAAAATAACAAAGGATAACTTTTCCACAGAGGTCTACGAAGACAAAGCAGAAAGAATTTACTTTTGAATTTGCTTTTGTTCTGCCATAGCTTATGCTCGAAGTCTTGTGCTTGTGCTTATGCTTGTGACAATGCTTATGTTGCACACTTCACTGTATTTCTTTGTTTTTTCTTTTCTTTTAGCTTGTGCTTTTGTCGCTAGGACCTGTCGCATGCGAAAGACTTGCAATAAATATTTACCGTGAAAAGTCTAAATATTTTTCTCTTCTCAATAAACAGATGAAGATCCTTGCAAGAACACTCCTTGTTCCAACAATGCTCAATGCATCGTGATCAGAAATAAGGCTCACTGCAAATGCCCGAAAGGATACGTGGGAAAGTTTTGTGAACGTGAGTACAGTGCTTGTCCTGAGATCAGTGGTACTGCTGTCATACAAGCACTGACTGCTCTTCATACTGTACTCTTCTTACAGATTCAGACCCGTGTTTACCCAACCCTTGTAAACACAATGGAGAATGTCAAACACACGAAGACGGAAGTTATCACTGTGAATGTCAAGAACGGTACAAAGGTTCTCTCTGTGAGCGTAAGTGCATTTACGTTCAAAACGTTTTTGAAGATTAACTGAGTTTCAGCCGTTCCAGAAGGTTTGGTACATTCTTTCACGATACGACCACAAACACGTGTCGCAACAACACGTCACACAACAAGACACGACACCATGCGACACCGCGTAACACAACAAAAGATATATAACAACACAATAATGCGACATAGACAACAACACAACATAACACTGGGCAAGAACACAATGCTAAGAAAGAACAGAACACAACTTCACACAACGCAACGCAACGCAACGCAACGCAACGCAACGGAATACAACACAAAGCAATACAACATAGGGCTACGTTAAAGTTATTCAAAACTTCTGTCAACATTCGTAATTCATTGAAATATATTATATTTTCAACGTTTAGTTCACAGTCATTGTTTCCCTAATCCATGCCTAAATGGAGGTCATTGTAAAGACACAAAGAACGGTTTCATCTGCCACTGTCTCTTAGAGTGGGGAGGTCATAATTGTGAAGGTAGAAAAATTTCTTACTTATTGCGAGGCACATCTTTAAAATATCGGTCCCAGAAAATTGCTTCACACGAGATCATTTGATCACAATAACTGCCTCACAGCTTCGTGATGATATGAAAGAGAACTTAAATTAAGCCAGTAATTGTGGTAGTTTTTGGTGAAATGCTAAAAACATCCAAAATTCAGCTAGGAAGACGAATTATGACTGGTCTTCATGATACGACGAAAGCTCACATATTAATTTTAAAATTTTTTAAACATTGTTGATAAATAAAGATTGACAGCAAGTTCAGGTCTTATCTGAATTCTTTCCAACATCATTATTTAATACCAAAAAAAACAGCGTCCATCCAAGAGCTCCTGTGTGCGATTATGATTTTAAAACTTCTTGCAATAGCATAACAAGAAGTCTCTTTATGGTAAATAACTTTTCTTTCAGAACATAACCTCTGTTATCCCGATAATCCTTGCCAGAATGATGGCGTGTGTAAAAGTGATGGACACAATATCATTTGCAAGTGTCCTCCGGGCTTCCTGGGAGATCACTGTGAAGGTACGAGATATTTTAAGATGACAATGGAACCGAATCCTAGATCTTAGAAGTGAATGAAGTTTGTTCTGAAGATTGAGCTATCGAGGTTTTTGTCTCTTAACAGAAGTGAACTATTGCAACAGGCACGTTTGTAAGAACGGAGGGAAATGTTTCAACACGAAGTCTGGGTACGAGTGCGACTGCCCGGAGGGTTTTGGCGGGAAAAATTGTGATGGTAATGTAACTTAGATACTGTATTTTCTGATTACTGCAACCGGACGTTAGGCTTGAATACAAAGTTAATAGTTATTGGTTTGTTTCAAAGTTTTCGTTAAACGTTTTGTCAGAGTTTCCAGAAAAACCATCCATATTATAGAATGCTAATGTTCGAGATACCCGTATTTTAAATGCTTTATAATCATTAATACATAAAACAGCCATGAAGAATCCAATTACAACAATAATAAACAACTTAACGGTAAACTTCCCACTTGCAATCAATTTAACCCTAATGAATTTAACTCTATCGTACCAACGCTCAATCAAAAAGGGTCTTCAACAATTACTCGACTTTAGTACATTCCTTTCAACTACCAGGCGTATCAGAAATACAGAATAAAATTTCAAAAAAGTACAATTGACATACCTTATTTGCATCAAATCTTCCCGTGGAACTTATGTGATTACATGTGACATTCATGTGATTACATGTGAAATTTATGTGACTACGTGTGATATTTACGTGCACGAAGCTACTAGGCTTATCAGAGATACAGAATGAAATTTCAAAAAAGTACAATTGACATACCTCATTTGCATCAAATCTTCATTCCCTTGTAGGTTACAGTTCTCCTTGTATGCCAAATCCTTGCGATAATGATGGTTTCTGCGCTGAAGATAAAGCAAATGAAAAGGGCTATATGTGCATCTGCAAGCAAGGTTTTACTGGGAACCGATGTCATAGTAAGTGCGAGCGCGCGTGCATGTGTGTTGAGGGGAGGGGTAATCTTACTTCCTGAATCTGATAGCCAAGCTAAACCGGGGACCTGCTGCTCAAAAAGGTCCGGTCGAAAGCTCTGAAAATGTCTATGGAAGTAGTTATGTAACTTTATTAGAGAAATTAAGCAAAACCTGGTTTAAATTATTTTGGTGTTGTTCTTTGAGTTCATTACCACATCGTGTACCTCAGTAAGCAGGGCAATAATGGTTCAGCATTCAAAACGTCGTAGGGTCTGTTTCCACCTTAATACCCACCATATACGTCTAGACATATATCTATGGCTCGTACAGGTGAATAAAAGTAAAATTAAAGAACGTATCAAGGACTTTTAAGGCTTTATATCAGGGAATTTAAGGACCAAAAAGAGTTGTTACCTAATGCTCTAATTGTAACATGGATGAATTTGAAATTTTGAAGTAAAGTTGTGAATTTGTTGGAGTTGTGAATTTAATTCCCAATGTCAAAAAAGTCCAGAAACTTAAGCAAGACCATTCAAGAACTTTCAAGGACATCTTTATAAATTCAAGAACTTTCAAGGCCTTAAATTTTTGTTTCCAAATTCAAAGCATTTAAGGACATTCAAGTTTAATTGTACGAAACCTGTTAATATTTCAATTTGCCTAGCTGGTGTCGTTATAGCAACACCACAAACACCACTATGTTTTTATTGGTAAATTTCGGTCTGGTTGTGACTGTGAGTTTATAAGTATTTGGTTTTTCATTGCAGAAAGGGACGAGTGTATTCCGAATCCTTGTAAGAGCGCCGGAAAATGCTTTCCGGCAGATAATCGTATTGGATATCACTGTGTTTGTGTAGAAGGAAAACGTGGACTGCAGTGCGAACGTAAGAGCTCAGTGAAACTTGGTGATAACGTTATTATGCTTATCAGTTTAGGTTTTAAAAGCTTTGCAATAACAAAGTTACGTGGTATTTCTACAAAACTAAACTGATATTGATATTCACTATGCAAACATTACTTATCAAACTCAATATGAAGAAAATTCATGTTTAATCAGTGGCTGTATACATTGACGCAGAATCATCCTGATTTGCACTAGCAATTTTTCAAATTTATTTTTAAACGTAATTTGAAAGCATGACTGTTTGAGGTCGTTTGATAAGTAATTTACAAAATTTGTGTTCCTCCTATATCATTGTACACAGATATTCGTGCAAGGCACTCGTGGGTTTATACACTGATACAGAAACGACCACTCATAAACATTACTTATAAATTTTATTTTTACGAGGTTTTGGTACAAGCTACCTACAAGGTAAAAACGCACAAGTTGCTGCAAGTCTGCAAAAAGCTGTAACAAGTCTGTCTGGGTGTCAACAGCTTTCTATGCAACAAGCTGTTAACAACTTGTAACAAGCTTGGTTGCATTATCACAATTGTTACAAAGTTGTTTTAGCAAGTCTGATACAGTCATGATCATACCACAAGAATGTTACAAGATTGACACACAAGGTTGTTACAATATTGTTTCATCATACGTGTATCGGATTTGTTGGAACAACCTTGCAACAAGTCTGATCACATGAACCAAGTTGTTACACGCTGTTATAACAGCTTATAACAGCAGTGCAAACACAGCTTGTTGGCGACTCGTTTGCAGACCTGCTACATGCTGTGAGAATATTTTGTGTGTATTAGATATTATTTATGTACATGTAGCTTAAATATATTTGTACCCTTTGAATCATTATTCATCGAGACGTGTATCTCCAATCCCTTGTGTAGATAACGATTACTGTTACCCCCGGAACTCGTGTTTAAACGGTGCGACATGTTACAGCACACATATTGGATACGTGTGTAAATGCAAGCCAGGATTCAAAGGCCAAAAATGTGAAGGTACGACATTAGCGGAAGAAGCCATCTGAGATATGTTCATAATTTATACGACATAAGCCATCTGAGATGTGTTCATAATTTATACGACATAAGCCATCTGAAATGTGTTCATAATTTATACGACATAAGCCATCTGAGATGTGTTCATAATTTATACGACATAAGTAGAAGCCATCTGAGATGAGTTCATAATTTACACGATATAAGTAGAAGCCCTCTGAGGACTGAGATGTGTTCGTAGTTTATACGAAATGCGTGGAAGCCATCTACGATTTGTTCATAAATCATCAAAAATCTTTTACTCATAATTTTGAAGTGAATCCTTGATTTTCATTTTTAAGGTCTTTTAAATCTTAATACGCATAAATCGTGATCCAGACCGTGTATCTTAGGAACAGGGATCTATGCATTGTTATTGGTCACTGTTTGCAATGGGTGACCAATAACAATGCGTAAATTGTCGTTTCCTAGGATACACGGTCCCAACCACAATTTATGCTAATGTCTATATCATCTGCTTTTCTTCTTTAGCACAAGACGAGACTAATCCATGCGCTCTTCATCCGTGCCAAAACCAGGGTACTTGCTACGACCAGAGCAGCAGCCAGAATAACTTGCTCAGATTGAACAACCAGGACGCCTATAAATGTTTCTGTATTCGCGGATACAGCGGTAGAAACTGCGAGGTGCCTCAATTTGCGTGTTATTCCGAGCCCTGTCAGCACGGAGGCACGTGCATGGACGCACACAAGTACACGGATATCGCGTTTGATTCTAGTGGTTATAAGTGCCTTTGTCCGTACGGTTACTCAGGGACGAACTGTCAGAGTGAGTGCACTTGAGTGTGATTTACAATGTCAGTTTTACGTATGTGAGTCTCTATGATCATGTGTTTATATCTCAGCACAACACGAAACACCTAAAAATCACGATTTAACACATATTTTTTAATAACCCCAAACAATAACTGCTTATGCTATCAACCATCCAACATCGTGAATTTACACCTTGTTTCGCAGAACTAGATATCTGTTAACCGGTAAAAGCATCCGTAAAGCACTGTTTTACTTTGAACCTAATCAACAAAATCACATGTGTTCATGCACATAAATATCACATGTAGTCACATAAATTTTACATGTAGTCACGTAAATTTCACATGTAATCACATACGTTTCACGTGTTATCACATAAATTTCACAAGCATTCACATAAATTTCCCATGTAATCACATAAATTACACATGTAATCACATAAGTTCCACATGTAATCACACAAATTTTACATGTAGTCACATTAATTTCACACAAACCAAACCGGACGAAATCGTTTTTGCGCCAACCGAAAAAAAAACAATCTAAATTTCTAGTGAATGCATCTTTATCTTTCTTTTGAATGTTTTTCAGTGAGTAGGAGGAATATCGAAGGACGAACAACGGATCTGATATCTTCACTAACTAGCGGTTATGAAAGACAAGGCTATGTCCCAGTACCTAAACCTAATTACGAATCGGGAGACAGGGAAAAAATTGGAGTCGAAGAGACTAATAACTATGGAAATGGTGCAGGGCCCACGCCACAACCAAGTAGTTTTCCAACAGGTATGTATACGCAGAAGGAAGTATTCGACGAAACGAATAACAGGCAAAAATTTGCGCAATAGTTTCGTTAACTCTCTCGTGTCCAAGGAAACTGGAAGTTTACATGGGAAGTTTACATGGGAAGTTTACATGGGAAGTTTAAACGAAAAGTTTACGAAGAGTTTACATGAACGTTTCTCGGCGATCATGGTCCGATCCATGAGATGAGAACTTAGAAGCGAGCGGTCCCTTGAAACGTATGCCCAAGTTAATCTAGAATAACTGTTGCATGACAACTTACCAGCTGAAGGGTCACCGCTAAATTAAGCTGACAGTTTTGGCACAACAATAAAAGACAATAAACTATAAAAATTGTTTTCCCGAAGAACGAATCACAAACGAAGAGAACTTTTACTACAAAAGGCCAGGCACAAAGCTCGATCTGATCTCTTTAGGTTGCTATTTACTCCAGATGACGGTCGACGAGGTCTATCTTCACTTTTGAGTGGCCTAAAAAGAGCAGTTCTGAATGTTCGTAAGATCTATCAACATCTGTTTCACAAAACATCAATTCGATCCATCATCTTAATAGAAGGTAGAAGATCTGTCAAAATTAGGAGAAAATAATTTTCATAGACAAGTTTATTTGAGCTACTGGACATTCAAATATGGTCTTCTCCTAGCTACTCAAACTGCAAAGACTTTCAGATCTAATTGCCCGGTTTTCTGAAAATTCCACTTTCTTTTTTCCAGTAAGAAGATCATACGACACAAATCCCGAAGGAAACAGTGAGTCAGAATACATCAGTTCAGAAAGAGAGGGTAACTCGTACACGGAGGAGAAAAATGCTAGCCCTGAAACCAACGCAACGCCTGGGTCGCCAGGTTATTCAGCAGTGGAACAACCCAATGAAGAACAACTCCAGATAGGCCACACAGTTGGTCTGCCGCAGTCAGCATTGTCTGGTGGCTCAAGACGCGGCCAGATTGTCCGCTTGCCCCCGGGAACACGGCTCGTACGATTACAAAGGAATGATAGTTGATCTCGAAATATATTACTGGATGTGCATCCTACCGCATGCTCCACTCATAGATGATAAAAAACAGACACGCAGAAACTCGAAAATAATTGCAGAAGTGCAAACACGTTATAACGAGGTTGTTGTCAAGTCGTTTTTACAGATTTACAAGATCTACAGCGCCAGTTGACGACGGAGACGTGCTTACCTAAGCATAGTTATGAAGAATTATACGTTTCTATGCTCCGAGCCAACGTGATATTTGCAAAGAATTGTCGTCTAATATCCTGTCTTATTGCCAGCCTCTGTTGTACCGTAATTTTTACCATGTCATTTTATTTGCTGTGGTGACAATATTTGTTTTTTGCCATGACCTTAAAAAACACATTGCAAATTCGCCTTGTTGATCTTATTAGCTCTGTCTACTAAGATGTGTTCGCACTACCTCCTCCGAGTTGCCAAATCAGAAACAAGTTATTACTGCAGTTTTACGGACGATTTTTGTAGCCTTTTTCTACATTTCACGTATGAGAAAGGGTAGCTACATTAGCAGTGAATGTCCTCAAAACTGACTGTAATGCGAAGACACGTAACAAATCCACACGTTCACATCTTCCAAAAGAGAAACTTGCAGTAGAAATTGCAGACCAATTGCCATGATCGCAAACGGGTCCGTACAAGGCTAATAATAGTTTGTTATACGCTTCTTACAAGTTGTTCCCATAATAGAAACTGTTCACTAGTGTTGAATTCTAAGATATTTAAAGGTCTTATGCATCGAAATTTTGCGCTACATTTTAATCATACTAAAGAACATTTCAAATGATCTAATAAAACATTTTAACACCTCTCTTAACTTGCTCTAACTTGCAGATGTTGAGCAATGTTTCAGATGCAAATTAACATCACTGTGATGTCACATTGCATAATCAGTAGCTGCAAAACTACTGCAAAACATAGAACGTTCTAAATCAAAACGACATTGACATATATAGGTATGTTTGTGTGAACATACTGGAAACTCTATTTACCAATTAGACAAGCAAGCTCGAGATTTAAATCGAGAGCGAGTAATCTAATTGTTTTAGTAGAATCAGAGGTCAAACATGGAATATTCAACAAAAAATTTGATTTTTAAGCATTTTTTTAAAAAGAAATCTCTATAGGAAGATGATTGTTTCGCTACTCGCTATCTATCGAGGAATAGATAGCGAGTAGACTAACCAATCAAATTACAGCATTTGCAATAGTATACTAGTATGATTCTACTAATACGTTATATTTCAATAAATTTAATCGATCGGCATCCTGTAATATTAGTTTGAAGTGACACATTATAAATTGTGACATCACATTGATCTCATTTGCATATCAAACATATCTACACAACCAAGCTAGTTATGAAAGTTTGGGAAAATGTTTTATTAGAATGTTGTCTATGCTGCAATAATAAAAATGCCGTGCGAAATTTCGATGCACAATTCCTTTAAAGCTGTGTTCACGTAATGCAAATTGAAATAATTTATGAATATTTTAAAATATTTATTGCACAAAAATATTGTTTGAAACAAATTACTTAGTTGTATATAACTTTTATATACAAGACACCCGATTAGCCCCCCAAAAAATGATTAAAATATTAGCAATGTAAACTGTATAAAATGGTATCCATATTAGAGAATGTAAACGAAATAGAATTGGTTTCAAATTTACTCCAGCAATGCCGACAAGACCCCTCGCAAAGGCATCCATATTTTCTCATAATAGATCAAGTTCGCGCAAGTGATCTCACACCAGTATTTGTTGATTTCCGCCATTTGGTTAGCAAAATAAAAATAAAGGTATTAATATTAAAAAATGAACATTGCGCGAAATATTTAGTGGACATTACTGTTATAATTCTTCCAAAGAGGAATTACTCAATTACACAAAGTAATGGAACAGATAAAATTGTTCCGAGTTCCTTCTTAAGTTGACTCTCAGAAACGACCGATTTGGAAGGAAATTATGCAGACGATAATCAATGTCCCGTATAATTCTGCTGTTCAGATTTAGTAGCTGCACGGAGTTGTACGAGTCCTTGATCTCGTTTGCACGACTTCAGTTGCCTAAGATTAATAGTGCCTGGCTTGTTTGCTATATACTGAGATATGAGAATCTGCAGATGTGCAGAAGTAAGAAATATACAAGGTTTTTACCAGAATGGCGCATTTTTTCGTGCACCCGGCATATTATTAGAACCAAGCAATAGATTTTTTTGCGCAAACATGTATAGTGCATCTTGCTAGCTCTGACTATATTGTTTTGAGACTGCGGGTTTCCATTTAGGTTTATTTTCACCCGATCCGAGCGTTGTAACCCAGTAGGATTATTATCAGATTACTGTATCCAAAAAGTTATTTGGATTATCACGCGGTCAGGGTTGGGGTTTGGGTCAGAGTTCATACTATATACATGAAATGACAATTCCAATAACTATTGGAATTATCAAAGGTTGTAACCAGAAATATTATTGCGTTACAACATTCAGATCGGCGGTAATTTTTCAGCAAATTAGAATGGATAGGAAAGTTTCTTTTTCATGATCGTGACACTGTTTCGATTTGGTTACCTGACTAAAAAAGAGGTCCCCTGTCCGTTCATATCGAAGAAAAATTATCCCAAGTGGAAACCAGCCGTTATCCTGCCATCTAATTACTTCGTTAGACAACTTCAAATTTTTTGTCTCGAAATTGAAACGTTCACTACGCAGTAGCGTTCGTACATTTCAGCCTTAACCCGGCTTAAAGCTATGTGAACTCAATCAAACATATTAAAGTACAATCAAATATATTCATATTATATTCATTATATATATGTACAAATTAAGAAATAAAAGACTGAAACAAACTTTAATTTTTTTCAAAATGTGTTATAGATAATGAGTGGTCAAACACATACACATACTGCACTTTACAAAATTTTCTTAACCTGTTATCCAAGGAAGCGTTATCTTTATGATCAAATTCACAAGTGTTAAACAATTTTTACGCTTCTTAAATTTATCAAGAATTCATCAAGGTTCATCTCTGAAACGAACGTCAATCAAATCAAACTTATCGTCAAAAAACTTGAGACACTATCACGCTAGCCTGTCTAAGACTTAATCACAAGAATTCAATGGACCACAAGCGCAAAAAAATACAATTGATCAATTTGCCAGCAGGTACTTTTGGGGTGGCAAAACGAGTCGAAAAGATCAACAAACTTACTCCGCCGGGAAGGAATAGAAATACACCAAAGTTTGTGTGGAAATAGAAACAGCTAACTCAGAAATCACTAATGAATTTGGGATAATGAGAAAGCCGCGTTTCTTCTCGGTTGCTGTTGTAATACTTGTGATTTTGCTATGGGAATGTGCTGCTAAATCGAGCGTAAAGAAACCAAAGGGAAGATCTCATGATAAAAACGATGGAAAACATGCATTAAAGAATACAGTGAAGGGCAAGGAAAATGGCCATACAAACGAGACAAAACGACAGTTCATAAACAGGCCAAGGATAAGATATTTTGGAAATAGGCCTTACATATGGATGAAACCTGCGCCGCTAACACAGAGGACGATAGTCACAACACACATACCAAGGCCACCGTTGGCTCTGCCTTATTCGTCGCGTATTATGCAACTGTTGGCAAATAGGTATCCATCTTTGTATGGAAGGCAGATGGTGCCACAAGGATATCCTGGGTTGGGTGGAGTGCCGCAAGGACCTATGTTCGGACCAGGTTTACGCGCGGGCAGTTTCTTAGGAGGGGGAAGTCCTCTCGAAGACGAGGACAGCGATGGTAAGTTTGTCGATGATGAGAAGAGTGATTAGAAAATGCTTTTTACGTTGTATGTTGGCAAAACGACCACACTCAACTGCTTCATAGACAATCATCATAGAATTTGGACGGCATCATAACAACTTTGAGTCTATATCTGCCCCCGGACAAGCTGACAAATATGCCCGACCACGATCTCAAGCAACCTTTGTAATGCTAGTCAAATGCTCTGCCAACTGAGCTACATCACATTTTCACCTGAGTACACACATAACATTGTGACAAATCCAAACATCTTTATTTCGCGAGGTCAACATAGAACAGTATTTTAGCCCAGGAACAAAACACCTCCATTAGCGGTATATTCGTTTAGGCACACTAAGAATATCAGCAGAAGACACATCTCTTTAGTTATCAAGTCGACATTATTTCAAACAAATTGCCATGTTATGGGTTGAAATTCTGCGCGTTTTCTTTTTGTTTTAAGAAAATTCCATCCTCTGCTTTCTCGGCTTTCTTGCGATCACAAAACTTCGCTGATATTAAATCCTAACTTTACCTTTGTCTGCAAATTTCTTAGAACATTGTGAACCAAATCCGTGTCAGAATGGAGGGACTTGCAACGAAATCAAAGAAGGATATGAATGTATCTGTTCTTCTGGTTTCAAAGGATCTGACTGTGAAGGTAAGACTCAAGAGAAAGAACATGTAAATGGAAAAGACATGTTTGCCGCAAGACAATGTATATTAATGCTTTTCTATGCACCAAAATGCTATGCTTCTATATGACATGAACATGGTTCCTTTATTTAGTATGAAGGCAGATATAGCGTCATTTCAGAGAAAAGGTGGCATATTGCACACCTCATATCTTCTAAACCAGCATGATTCCATTCAAATTTTGTACATCATTTAAAATCAGCCCTTGGGAAGTTTCAAATCTGCAAAAATTACCGATAAATCATCTTTAAGATTGCATGAAGTGGCTTACTAACTACTGAACTACAATTGAATGGTCATTTTGAACAAGTTGTTAAAAAAAACGAAAGGAAAGCCCACATATTCGTCCTTAACATATATGTGTATATAAACCTCTGTAATCTGTACATTACTCTCTCACGTTGGTCTTAGTATTTGGACTTAGTATATTTACCTAGTTCTGTTGTCCAGTCCTTTAATCATACCTTTATATGGCTTTTGGTCCATGCAGTCTTAGCAAGACAAAATCATAGGGATATCGACTTATTCAGTAGCTACATATGAATATAATAAACAAACATTATTTTATATGCAAAATACAAGAATCAAGTACGGCATTGTATTTCATATTTATTTTTTAGAGGAGAATCATTGTCATCCTAATCCCTGCAGAAACGCAGGAGTCTGCACCGAGGCTGATGGAGCATTTGTCTGTACATGCAGTGAGGGATTCAAAGGAGTAAACTGCGAAGGTATGTAAAAACGCTGTGTGAACATTGAAAAATAAAATGCTTTAACATTTTCACTTCGTCATGATGTTTGGTTTGTTGTCTTAAGCCTTGTTCAAACGAGGCCAACATGCTGGTCCAAGCAAGTATAAACTGAAGTCAACATTATCCAGCATCATCCAACATCATCTATCACCATCCAACAACATTCAACAGTGTACAAGCGAGCCTAACATGTTGCATCGAACAATGTTGTACGAAGCTGGACCAGGATTTACTATCGAAAACCACGATGGGAATTGAACATATGTTTTTTGGAATGCTAGTCAAGGCTCTATCAACTGAACTACATGGTCAGCTCCGTTTGAGCATGTGATATTTTCGTCTAGCTTCTTCGATATCAATGTGATGTGATCGAGATTTTTAACATGTCATAGTCACTCTGGTGATGTTGTTGTTTCTGGTGGCATTCTGGGTATGTCAACGTCGGACAGGTTAAAAAATATGCCTGGTCACTGTTGGAATCGAACCTACCAACCAGTGTTCATATAGGCTCAGCGTAACATCACACACATCACATTCCTGACTTTAGTCCAAACTATTGGCAATTTTACTGTTCTATCGCAAAAAAAGATATATGTGCTGCCAAGAAATCTTTAAAGATTTTTTCTATTGCAATTTTCCACTAGAACACAACAAATGCCAACCTAACCCTTGTAAAAACGGCGGCTCCTGCACGGAGATCAATGGAGGATTTGAATGTAGTTGTGGGGCGGAGTACAGAGGACCAACATGTGAAGGTTAGTTCCAGTGACGTTTTATAGGGGAAAGAGAGAGCGATGATTGGAGAAAAAATTCCCCCTTTCCAAATTATTTTTAAGCTGGTTAATAATAGCTGTATAGCTACATAAGAAAAGTGAAACAATATTTGCTACACATCAACATCTATATGCCAGTTGGTTGGATAACAAAGAATTAAATTGATACATTACTCGTTTACATTTGGTCGTAACTGTCGTAGCAAAGTCATCTTTGACAATGTGATATAGCCTCGATCTACCTTTGTTTTGAGAGCTGTATTTAAATTTAGTCATATTAAGTGTCGATCTACATGTATGCACATATGTATTCCATTACATCGTCACCCAAACCAGGCTCAATGTACAGTATTTTTAATTTACAATTCGCTTGAGATAGTTTTGACCTTTTTTTACATTTCAAAGAAATTGATCACTGTCACCTCAGTCCGTGCATGAATGGTGGAACCTGTATGGGAGGAGAGGGGGCTGGAATGACAACGTGTATGTGTCCTTCCGGCTATACCGGCGTTCATTGCGAACGTAAGTATAAATGATCGCTTTATACAATTCCAAACTAACGTTGCAAGCGTAGGTAGTGCAGTTATTAGTGCACGAAAGATTACATGTTTTTTTACTACCTGAAACGGTGAAGTAAAGTTTAAAAGATTATTGACAGGGGTCTCCTGAAGAAAATTTCCTAAGATCTATGCTGTTCCCATAGGGTTCGTACTAGTCATAAAGAGGATGCATTATTTTCAGAAGTTTATTGTTGCCTCATTCTTAACTATCCTACCCCCATAGAAATATGGTTATGAAAATTAGTTGTGAGAGCACTGATTATTGACCGAGTGTCACGTCTGTGTCGTGAAATATCGGAGGTTTTTTACTAGTAAAAAAGCGCGAAAGTTCAAGGTACTGTACAGACCGAACAAGATCAATAAACTGTTTATTAATTATTATGTGGCTTTTAACAATTCTGAATTCTTCGTCAGGATAATGGTATTTACTTGGACCACTGTCTGTGCGAATACGAGTTTTGATGCGGCACTTCGACAAATCAGAACCCGGGATTTTTAAAAGCCATGTAATAATGTTAGTTATTCCACTACAACAATCTTGTTACAACAGGTCTGTGTCAGAGTTGTTAGAACAACCTTGTGACAAGTTTGATATTCCGATCAAGCAAGTTATAAGTTGTCAACAAGTTATTGATCTTTCTTTTACCAGCTGTCAAGCCCATATCTACTTACTATCAGAAGGATAGTGCTACACGACCTTCGTGCAAGCAATTGTCATAGTACATGATAATGTGTAGAGACTTTCACCAACCTCTCTTACTGTTTAGTTGAAAGTCGTTGTCACACAAGCCCTTGTCGTAACGGAGGAACATGCCTGGATTCCCAGGGAGCATTTCAATGTCTCTGTCCCCAAGGTTTTACTGGAGTGAGCTGTGAAGGTAAAAATGACAACAGATAAATCGATGTTTGGTGTCGGGTTTCTGCTAGTAGTGGTATTAAATTAACAAGTTGTGCCTCAGCCTCTAAAGAGAACAGTTTAAAAAACTGGATTATGTCTGGTATATATCTAGCATAGAAAAGTCAGAAGCTAGTTTAGGTTTCCTCCTGTAGTAACAGTTAAACACTCGATCAGTACAAGACGTTCCTTACTTGACATCTAGGACTCACAGAGCTATCTAGTAGAGTAAAGTTAGTTTAGTTTACGTTTTCTCCTCTAGTGGCACTGGATCAATAAGAGATGATCCTTACTGGTACTCCAGGAAGAACAGTTTAGAACTTATAGAGCTATCCAGTTTAAAAAAAGTTAGCTTAGTTTAGGTTTCCTCCTCTAGTTACACTGGATCAATAAGAGATGATCTTTACTGGACTTCTAGAAAGAACAGTTTAGAACTGACAGAGCTATCCAGCATAAATAAAGTTAGTTTATTCTAGGTTTCCTCCTCTAGTAACATTGGATTAACAAGAGATGATCTTTACTTGACTTTTAGGAAGAACAGTGTAGAACTGATAGAGATACACAGTATATAAATAAATAAAGTTAGTTTAGTCTAAGTTTCCATGTGTATATAGTATCACTGGTTAAAGAATAGATGACCTTTACTGAACCTCTAGGAATAGAGCGATATCTAGTATGTACAAATCCAGTATAGACAAGTTGGTTTCGTTACGTTTCCTCCTGTCTCAACACTGGTTCGATGAGAAAGAATCTTCACAAAAATAACAATATAAAACTGATAAAACCTTGCAGCAATAATGTTTTACTCAATTTACCAGCAAGGAATCACCTAAACTCTCAGGAGATTATAGAAAAACTACAGGAATTATAGGAAAATACATTGTCAATCTAGGATGAAACTGATTGAGCTTTATTGGATATATTTTTTACTCCTAGCTGTGATCAACCCATGCGATTCTGAGCCCTGTCTCAATGATGGTTCCTGCATCAACCTGGGACCCATGGTCTTCAAGTGCGCATGCGCCAGAGGTTTCAGAGGACGAACGTGCGAAAGTAAGCGATTTCAAATCCAAATAAAGCCAGTTTCATTTTACTCATTTTTTACAGTAAATAGCTTGTCTACCACCGGGGGACAGGGGCAGAACGTCTGGCAAATCATTTACTGTGTCATTCATTTTTGCATAGTGGAGAAAAAATGCGAACCTAATCCGTGTCAAAATAATGGATTTTGTCATGAAAGTTTCACGACCGGTGATTACAGATGCGAATGCCCAAAACCTTACAAGGGAACTAACTGTGAAGGTAAGGAGTGCATAACAAAATTAATTGTATATCTTTTGTAATCAGTGGCAAATACTGCAATTTCATTGGTTTAAAGGAGTGCGATTTGGGCATTAATCGCACCCACTGTGAGCTGTAATCGCACCCTTGCCCATAGCCAATGAAAATCACTCTAGTATTTACAACTAGCCAATCAGCATTTAGGATACAAAAAATGAATTTGTTTTCTTTTTGCTGTAAAATTTTTCAAAATGGATGAATTTGTTTTCTTTTTTTCATCTTTAAAACCGTTTGATTACAGAAGATCTATGATTAATAAGTAATAAAACGAATCAAGTCGTGCAATTAATGCCAAATCATACTCGTGATTAACAAATCCTCCCGCAGCGCGGTCGGTTGATTTTGTAATCACTCGCATGATTTTGGCATTAATGGACCATTCCCCAATTCGACAAACTTTTATATTCGAAAACAATTTTAGCACAGTTAGAAAGAGCGTCCTAAATTTAGTGAAATTGTCAAGTTTGGTTGCAAAATATTGTAAAATGTCGAAAATATAGTCCTGTAAAGTTTGCGAATTTTGTATACTTTTCAATTAAGAACGGAAAAGCGTTACCACTATGTGGAAATGTGGTAACGCTTTTTCCCGCGTAATACAAAAGTATACAAAATTCCCAAACTTTACATTACTATATTTTCGACATTTTTCAATATTTTTCAACCAAACTTCAGAATTTCACTAAATTTAGGAAGCTCTTTCCAACTGTGCTAAAATTATTTTCGAATTTAAAAGTTTGTTTAATTGGGGAATGGTCCATTGCACTCCTATTCGTTCTATTGCCATTATTATTTTTTCCACCAATGTACTCAACAATCATGCTTTTTTGCCTTAATGAAGATTATTTCTGACCAGTCCTCTAACAATTCTATGTCAACTGCTTAGCAAAGCCACACAATAGTACTGCAGGCTAGCAGAAGGGCCACTCAGCTGTGTAACATAACCCTCTGTGTTTACGCAGTTTACTGCCCTGAATTATGGCGAAACAGCCAGTTCAGCGTTTCTATTGACAAGAAAAGACACAACTGGTCCTTCTGGTAATTTTCGATTCTGTGGTGAAGCTATAGATATAATAGACTCCTATAATATTTCTAAGAGTAAAGCTAAGAGCAAAGCTATATCAGCATATTGTTTTTTATTTAGATCGCATCAACGCGTGTGAAAACAATCCATGTCTTAACGGAGGGACATGTATGTCATCGTTTGGAGTTCAACCCAAATGTCTTTGTCCTTCTGGCTACAAGGGATTACATTGCGAAGGTTGTATTTTGTCGCGGTTCCCAGTTTACATTAGTGTGTTTCATCCTCTTTACGGCCAGATACGCTCAGATACGCTTTACTTTGAAACACAGTGACTTTACTTTTACAAAAACCCTTCTGTAATCACATTATTGATAGTGTAATTATTACGTGCAATTTGTAGTAAGTCTACTGCAGGCTTGTTACCTTGCAGTTCCCAACTGATGCAAGTTGTCAACAGGCTTGATGCAAATTGATTCTCTCAAGACTTTTTATGCACAAGCTTGATGCAAATAACGTTGTTTTAATAACTTACGCCAAGTCTACAAGTATCAAGTTGCATCAAGTCTGATTTTCACAGTCTTGATGAAACCCGGCGAAGCAAACAGGCTTGATACAGCATTAATGAAAACCTGTAAGATCCACAACTTCCATCAAGTGTTTGGTGTTTCTGGCTTTTACAGCAATGTAACGTTTTGTCAGCCTTAGCAGTGTAGCCTACTAAGTTTGCAATTCTGTTCTTTCAGAGGAAGAACATTGTCGTTCAACAATCTGCCGGAACGGAGGTACATGTTCCCCGGGTTCCAACGGCGACAGCTGCAGATGTCTACCCGGGTTCAGTGGACCGTCTTGCGAAGGTAAGAGCGATAGAGTCGAATTTCTACTATCTTTGACTACAAGCAGTTTTTTATCTTATCCTCAGTAGCGTAGCCAGCCCGATAACTGAATCCCGCCATGTAATCATTATACTTATTTATTTCTTTAGAAATTGTTGTTTTCACAGTCAATGAATATGAAAGTATTTGCATAGCGCAACTAAATCGTCGAGCTGGCTACGCGACTGCTTAGCTTGACCGCTACCCTTCATTCTAATTCATTGTTTTGCTAGCGACGCAAGCGAGCATGCAATGACCGCTTGTTGACAGATTTGCTACAAGTTGTGAGATTCTTTGACGAAACATGAGCGAGGGATTTTAGCTCGTCACATTACCATGTCACTCCTCCGAATTTGTTTGCGAGACGCAAAGCGAAAACAAGAATTCGGCAACGTGACTGGTTAAAATAAGTTGCTACTTTTTTTACTTTGGGAACCGTTCCTATTTTTCCTAATCGCGCGAACAAATTCGCCAAGTGGAAAACGGGCTTAAATTTTGCTTGTCAAAAGAATAGCACTGACAACAAATGGTTGACATTATGCAAGAATTATTTCAAAATATCACTTTTTCCTCTTTACAGTTCGATCAAAATGCCATCCCAATCCGTGCACAAACGAGGGAACTTGTTTTGAAAACGACTTGGAGTTCACGTGCACGTGTCCTAGCGGATTCAGGGGCAAAACATGCCAAGGTAAAGTGTAATTAGTCATTATATGAGTTAAAATATAATTTTGTGGAAACACCACGTAAGTTTATTACCGCAGAGCTTTCGTTTTGTAAGCTCGGATCTTCATCAGTGCTACTAATAATAATGCGACTAATTTAAGATAATAAACTCACGTGGTGTTTCCACAAAATTATATTTTAATTTGATATTCACCATGCAAACATACAAGGAACTCATTATAACAGTCTTTGAAAATCAGCCCCTTGCTAAACCTTTCGTAACATGCTGTGTTTCTAAAATATTGAAGGACAAGTGATACTAGCGACCTGCCATCTTCGTTCATCATAGGTCTATTGTATTGACGTCACACACAGGAAAGACTGAGAAGTTACATTTAGTGACAATTTACCGCTGAATTTTAACATTAAACATATTTACTAATTGCTTCTTAAGCAAAAAATTGCCCTGAATGGCTAGTGTCTCTGTCCTTCATTATTTCAGAAACTAACTAAAGCATTAAGTGCAGGAGGCATTGAGTATTTTCATAAAATAGACAACAACGGTAACTCCGAATAAAGAAACATTTTAGTAATTATTGATATTAATTATAATAATAATAATATTAATAACGAATTTATCAAGGCATATCCGCATAGTAGCTCTACATTCTAAATCTATAAACTAGGATAATTATATATGTGTATATGTAACATTAGAAAAATAGTGAAATGAGATTAATGTTTATAAATAGTGAAGCTAAAAATTGAATCGAATAGAAAAATGTCATATATCGCCAGGATGACTAAATAAAGTCAAAACGTTGAATCAAAATGTTGTATTTATTTGGAGTTACAGTTGTTACGTATTTTAACTAAAGCATGTTACCAGTATTAAAAAATTTAACGCCAGACATTCCAGTTACTTCAAAGGTTGATCTTGTGATGTTGATAACCCAAAAATAAAATACATATCCATACAATCATATGTGGGATACAGAATTTTGATTAATAATTGATGAATCAAATATCTCAAGTCATTCAAGGATTGTTTCCATCATTTCTTTCCAGCTCGAGACAAATGTCACCCAAACCCGTGTCACAATGGTGGGAAATGTGAAACAGAAGGTCTGGACTTTGTCTGTGCATGCTCAGGAGGCTGGACTGGTGACACATGTGAAGGTAAGGATGTAACCTGGATCCAGGTTACCCTTTAATTTGATGTAAAGTCTGGCTGTAAATGGCTATATTTAAAATCCTTCACAGCTGACAATTTAATGAGGTATAGGACGAGACAAACTCCAAAAAATCTTGTGAACTCGAGATATGAGTTATTTGAAATAACTCAAATCTTGAGTTGACAAGATAATGATTTTCAGAGTTTGTTTTGTTCTATAGCTTTCTTTACTTCATGTAAATACTAACCCTAATTAAAAATAACTAGTACTAACCATGATAAACAACTAATACCAACATTAATTGATAATGCTGGCCATAATTAACAACTAATTTAGCCCTAATTAACAAGTAATACTAACCAGTACTAACCATAATTAACAATCAGTACCAGCCTGCATAAATGACAATTATTTTCAACCCTAACTAATGAATACTGCTAACCCTAATTAATCAACAGTACTAATCCCTAATCAATAATTAGTACTAACCATAGTTAATCACTAACCACTATGAAACAGAGCAGGATCGTTGCCAGCCCAACCCATGTGATCACGGAGGCATCTGCTTAACGCAAGGCAGCAATTACATCTGTCACTGTCCTGCTGATTGGATGGGGCATAACTGTCAAAGTAAGAAAAACAATGTAACCATACATGCCAAAAATCAACAATGCATTCAGAGTTGATGGAAACAGCATTGAACTATGTTTTACTCCCAGCATTGTTCAATGTTGTCAACAATAATGTTCAGTATTGTTACACTGATTGTGAGCTAACTCAAGCTTTAATAATGCTGAGCAACATTGTCAACAACATTGAATGTCTTTGTCCTTCTGGCTACAAGGGATTACATTGCGAAGGTTGTATTTTGTCGCGGTTCCCAGTTTACATTAGCGTGTTTCACCTCTTTACGACACATTGTTAACAGTCGCCAGGCCTTGCGTGTTAATCCTGACTTAACCAAGGTGCATTCCATGTAAACCTTACTTCGAAGCTACGCCAATATAATCTCTTAATATTTAGTACATTTTAATACTACTGTGATTTACTTAACCACACCGAAAATCTCCGCGTTGATTCCATGGAATGCATTCAATGCAGACAAAACCTTTTGACTTACAAAAGCCATGATAAAACAAAACTTCGACGAAAGAAAGAAACATACCTTTTTTAAACCACTTTGTTATCTTAATAGGCATTTAAAGTTTTTAAATAGCCTTTTATTTAACATAATAAAAGAAAACAACAAAATTTCAAATCCCCCGCCAAGAGGCGCCATGTTAACAGTAGTTGGATAAACGCGGGGTGGTTTGGGATAGTCTGGGTCAGCAGAGGCACAGAAGGGATTGTAGTACATCATTTGATCTCAAAATTAAACCGGAACATTCAAAATTTGAACAATTACTTTGCCTATAACTAGCTAATAGTGCTATATTTCGGTTGAAACTTAATTGGATTTAATGATATTGGATATTCCTATTCGTATAAAATGTCAAAACGGCTGTGTTTTTCCCCATTATGAAGTACACAACGGCAAAAACTGAAGGCCCAGCCGACGTGTGGCCAAGTAGCCGGCTATGTTACCCTGACCGTAAGTTATTTATTCATTAGCATTGAAACAAGAACGTTATTTTTAGTCGCAGCTTTTAACAACATGGCCAGTTCGTCAGCTGGGTCGTGTGCCACAACAAGATGGGGCTGCTGCCCGGATGGAAAAACACCAGCTCAGGGACCCGCACAATTGGGCTGCCCAGGTAAAGATTCTTATCTGCGTTTAACGTTATCAGCGAATTTTCTCTAACTCGTGCGGGCTCCTACACAACGTGCACCGCACACAAAATATTTACCTGAAAGCACGTCAAATTTTGTAGATTCTGCCAGCATTCCGCTTACATTGTTTTTCCTTTCTTTCTTTTCAGAACGTTTTCGAAAAAGGTAGATATAACCCACTGTGAATATTTATATGAATCATTTCTAGTTATATTTATTTATGCCATATCGATGAATTAAAGCGATCACATGGACACCTCTTCTCTTTGATCGAGTCCGAATATAGTACCCGAAAAATACTACTTCGAACTTTAGGTTTTCCAAATCATTCAAAGACTTTCTCTGCTTTGCAGATCGAAGGTACCAAAGTCCAAAGTCGCTATAAAAGTCTAACCACCGTCGGTTTCTGAAAGAGCGAATATTGAAATCACGACCTACAACATTCAAGTCCTGCACCAGTACTGTGTGTAGGGAAGATACAAACTCGTTATATTGCCTCGAGAATATCCCTTTTTTCTACAAAATATTTTTACCAAGTATATCTCAGTCTTTCGAAATCCCTTTGCACGTTTGGCGGTTTGGGCGTATACGAACGAGACAAACAGATATATACAAAAACATTATCAAATGTAGGATCCATTGCCGACAACCACTGACGAGAACTCGAGTATTTTATATACTTGGCTTTGTTCGTTGAAGCAAGTGCATGCATGAAGAAAAATAGCTGAAGAAACTGAACTTCTGACATACTCTGTAACGTAGACAAATGTATATTTTGTGCTATAAGAAGTTAAAAAAGCAACAAAAAGTTTCATTACTGAAATGATAAAACAGAACGTTTCGAGCGTTTTGTCAGCGTCTTCTTACTTCTTAGTCTTTCTTATATTTGTCTTCGACCACTCTGTAAAAAACGAATTTCATTGGTTGAAACCGAATGGATAAACTCGTATCCTCAATGCCCTCCACAGATATACGAGTTTTTGACCTCGCTGATCGGCTGCTGGAACACTAACATGATCCATATATGCAGTGATGTTCATTATTCAAAATCGCATCCATGCAGGTAAATATTAGTACTGAATATTTTTAATCGCATTTCGGACGAAGAATTGAAAGAAAAAAGACAAAATCTAAAAAAAAACACAAAGGTGGAAATGCAGAAAAAGAGGTTCGAAGCTTTTTATTGTGTGAAACAACTGTGAAAAGTGGATAGCTGCTTTTAGTTTAAGTACCGAAAACCTCGACGAAAAGTGACAGACAATTGAACTCTAGAAGGTAGTAAGCAAAGTCCTTGTACTGAAGGTCTGTCGGGATATACGAAATCTGCATCCAGGCTTCGAGGGATAAATCTCGTGGACCTTTGATATAAGTTACATTATTATTTATTGAAAATATTTTAGCAGTTTTGATTGGTTATTAGAGCCAAAGGTTAAATCGTCATATCCGCTTGGTAGTTGCTCAAATTTGGAGTTGAAAATAAATGTACGACATTATGAATAATTTCGTCGTATACTGACTGACCTTGTAATCTGACAATTGTTTTAAGAATATTTTTTTGTAGTCTGATTGGCATATTAAAGTTTCATGCTGTTCCATTATTAGCAGCTTGTGTCTTCTTACTTACAAAGCAAGCGTTTAAACTGAGTTGAAAATATTTTCAAAAAATGATAAAACAATTATTGAATGAGGTCGAGCAGGATATGAGGAATTAACACAAACCGAGGTAGATAACACAAACGATTATACCTCAACTTCAAATTGTCTAATCAGTTGTACCACGTGATAAGTCAATTTTTTCACGCCATACTGCAAAAGTCGAATACAACGTAGCAGTTCATCGGTGGTACAAAAGTCGAATATCACGCTCCAGCTTTATATTCTGGCCCTGATTCTAGCGCTGTAGTTAGTGTACCCACGCGCGGATTCCTCGCGCACAAAATAGCGGGAATTTCATATTTTAATTTCAAAATGGCGGAGAACAAAACATCAATATTTGGTTAAAAGATGAAGGGATTACACGCATATTAGACGACACGAATTGCTCTAAAATCATTTTGGGACGAAGTGAGGGATATTAAAACAATTACAGATGAAGAAATGCTCGATAAAATCAGGCGAAGTTTTTATATTGTATGTATTCCATGTAGCTCTGTTTTTCTGTGATCTTTCTTTCGGTATAATATGTAATTTTGACGTTCCCTCTCGGGGAACTCGTAGAAAAATTTCCCCTCAAAATAATATATATCATCCCTTGAAATATTTCATCGAATTTCCCTTGCTCCAGATGTATAAATGATGACGTTGAAATTTGGTTCAAAATAGGGCGATATAGAGTCGAAAACGTGATATCAACGTTCTTATGACGCTGACTTCAACATATGCAAACAGACGTCGATAGAACGTCTATTCGTCGTTGAATTTACGACGTCGATTTGAATTGTAATTTCAACGTTGATTCAACGTTTGAAAGATGAGGTGAAGTTGGTTTATGGGGTGGCGTATAATAAAATGGTAATTTAAATATACGCCCCCCTTTACTGAGTGAGATAAAAAGGTAAAACAACATCAGAAATATGGAAAATTCGTTTAAATATCTTTTATATAATCTTTGGTTCGTATAGAAAGCGGTTTTTCAATCTCTTCTTGTTTACTTTACGCTACAGGATATTCAATGGCAATTGTATTTAAAATTGCATTGAATTTGTCTGGACCGGCTCGCTCTCGCTACATGCGCAATTATTGGCTATGCATGTTAGAAACCCAAGTCCCTTTGTAAAAAATCACTCATTAATTTGAATTTGCTTGGGAAACGGATTGTAAAAGCTACTATGGTTAATCCATCAAAACAATGCACAAGAAGTCATTTGAATGCCTTTCACACTTTAGCAATAGCAGGGTTGCCAGATTTCTTGAATAATTAAGCCAAACCATCATTAGTGCTGTCACAAAAACAAAGAAAACAAAAGGCAAATACAATGAAAAACAAAGAGCATTGTTAAAAGTTTGGCTAATTTATGCATGCAATCTGGCAACCCTGAGCAATAGATGTGTGAAAACAAGCGTGTTAATTGGTTTTTGTATAACGCGCGAATCATGTTGAAATTTTTACCCTATATATCACGCATATATAACACAATATCATCAATTCAAACATCATCAAGTACCAGTACATGTAATTCAAAAAAATAGGAGAGAAAATACAGTAAATACGTATGATTCTTTGACATACAGTAGAGGGTGGCGTATAGGTAAATGCGAAGTAAAGCTTTCCGCCGCTCTTCTGTTAAACTTTATGTCTTTCATGTTTATATATATATTGTTAAACATTTTTCAGTATTGGTACCAATAATTGATTGGTATACATTTATTAGTCAAGTATATAGCTAACATGAAGTCTATTGAGGCAAGAGAACCGCTTGTCCAGTTTGACGTGACCGCTCGCATGCCTCGACAATCTCGCTAGCAAGCAGCGTCGATTCTTTAGTTATTTCTGCGGAACACTTTCCCTGAATTACATCGATGAAATGATCTAAAGCCTTAATATAAGATTCAGCATATCTGTCCGGAAAAGAGTGATAAATTCGACCCGTCGACGACCCGTTCTGGCCCGAGAACTCGACATTTGTGGGCTTATAATTATGTTGGACTAGCATTCCTTTCTCACCGAACACTTCTAATCTCTGGTCATAGCCGAAGCTAGCAAACCTGGATATATCGACCAGCCCGATACCACCGCTAGGGAATTTCAAAACAATAGCCAAAGTGTCAACATCGTTTATTGCCTCGATTTCCTTGATGAAACAATGAGCCGTCGTGTACACGCTCAGCGGTCTCTCTCCGTAAATCAACGTCAACAAGTCGATGTCGTGTATTGCGCAGTCATGGTAGATACCGTTTGAATTCCTGAGGTACTCGAACGGGGGTCGAGGCGAGTCTCGGCTCGTCAGCTTGATCATCTGCACCTGTCCAACTTCGCCTGATTTTGTTCTCGTGTAGATTTCGTGGACGCCAGGATCAAAACGACGGTTGAAACTGCAGATCAAAGGGAGATTTCGTCTCTTGGCATCGTCATAGCATTTCGCTGCAAGAAATTTTACAATTCGATAACATGCTCAGACGCTTACTTTTTCAGAGCCTATTCTAAGGAATATTTAATACTGCACATTTCACCGAAGAAATATTGGAGCTTTTAAATTTGTTAGAATCGACAAGAATGAAATGACGATGATGACCGAATCAATAAGTAATGTTGGGTAATGTGACAGTTTTGAATGATATGCATTCGCAAACAATCAACATAATTTGTTTTAAATGTCAAAAACGCAAACCGGTTGTATAAAATACAGTCAAAAGAATTGATAAAACAAGTGAAGTTGGCAGTGTTTCGTTATTTATGCTTCCAAAGTAGTTTGTCCTCAGTTCACCACTCATGGTTCACATGTCGAATGAGGATTAAATATTGATTGCTGCTGCTTTTGATAAATTTGGGAAATTGAGAAAAATCATGGTTTAAAATAAAAGGCAATATTTCTGTGCCAGCATTGCTAGTCAACATGAACAAATACCATAATAATATTCCAGTGGCGGATCTAGCGTAAGTCAAAATAAATTAATTATCAATTAATTATGTTTACACAAATATATAAAAAATTCACTTCAGATTTATTACTGCATAAAAAAAGAAAAAAAAGCGAAAAGCTATAGTCATTCGCCAGTGACCATCACTTCAGAGACAGTGAATCTTGACCAATCAAAACGGAGGAAAATCTGTAGTCACCTTGAAATTTATACTGACATGTGACTGAACACGTATAAATCATGAAAATATGTTGAAGGATCCTTGCAAATGTAGGTTATTGATATTCAGATAGATATTTGTCGGCACTTTCAAAGGGGATACTTCCCCGTGTCTTTTATCTATTTTCCCGTTAAATTCGTGTGATTTCACCTAACTTTGTTATGAACATGATGATCAAAACAGTACTAAATTGCATATAACCGCCACGCGAAACCCTCCGGCTAATAAGAGACTTGAAGTAACACAACAATCTTAAATAACATGAATTTTTCTCAGAAAAAATGCGGAAATTTCTGTGGAAAGATACCGAAGTTGAACGCAAATTACAAAAAAACTGCGGGTTTTTGGAAGTAACAACAAGTAAATTCGTATTCAGCATATAAAAATCTATAGCTTCTTGTAGAAGAAAACTAGTTCCCGACTGGGGGCAGCGGAAATCGTTTTCTAAGCGACTTTTGGGGTCACGTACTACGGCCTAGAACTGGTTCTCTTGCTCTGCGTCAAATCGTTACGTAAAATATCCCCACATTGGTACCCAGTTCCTCATCATATTTGCCCCACATTCCTTATGAAATTGAATAAACAGCTTATGACCACCCGCGGTATGCTTACTATTTCCAATCATTCGAACAGCGTTTACCTTTAAATCAAGCTTTTAGCATACCAAATATCTTAAATTTTTGTCTCTGAAGCAATAATAATTACAGCTCTTGCGACTTATACTTTAGAAGTTAAAATCAACAAAATCACCATTTCTGGGGAACAAATTTTTTCCATGTGTTTTTGCCACTTTAAATGTCAGTTAATGTAATATGATATTTACAATCAATAAGTCAACTGCGTATCATTGCTGCCAACTTAATTTTCTAGTTACCTATTCTATAGATTTTTTTTTATTTTCACGTATATGATACAGATTTTCATGCTCATTCCAACGATATATCACAAATTCTGGGGAATAACTTTTTCTATGTGTTTTTGCAACTTAAATGTCAGTCATTGTAATATGATATTTACAATCAATGAGCCAACTGCGTACCAGTGTTGCCAACTTAATTTTCTAGTCACCTATGATCAAATATATCTATATCAGTTTTAATCACAATAGTCAACGTCCGTTAGGTGGCAAAATTTTATTATTTATTAAATGAAACAAGATAACTTTTTGCTCACAAACAATTCTATATTATTTTCGTGTTTAAATTGTGATTACAATTTATTAACCAGAATTTATTCATAAATGTGTGTTTGAATTAATGCAACTTATTAAACATAGAGTCAGACTTGTTTCTACTACAAATATTTAAATGTGTTTGTGGTATATGGTCAAAGAGTAGACACTAGATCACTTGAAAGAGAGGCAGGTATATAGAGAATAGCGTAAGGTGTTCGTCACTGCGCATGTGGTAGTGCCCAACCCGCCATATTGTTAGTGCCCTAAACAGAGGAAGTCACCTCCAGGAGATATTAAAATGCCTACTAATACCGGGGGCAATACTTTTGTTTAGGACCCCGCATGTCTAACAACATGGCGCCCATGACGAGTCAATGACGAATCACCTTACATTATTTACTGAACCCGCGTGTCTCTCTTTCAGTGGTCTCTACTCTTTGATATGGTATTGCATTTTGTGGTCTGGTATGGACTGTACGTTATGGTATGTTATAAATGATTGGTGTGGAGCTACGCTATATTACAGCAGTCACTATGATGTCATCGAGGCAAAATGTTTTTGCGGGTTTAGGTCTCTTTTCTATCATATAAAAACAAAAAGATTTTACTTTTTGTACTTCCTTTTTGTGATGATTGCGTGCACAGAACAATAATAACAACAATATAGTACTCAGCTTTATCACGTCATCTGTGTGAAAATAAAAAAAATCTATACAATAGGTAAGTAGAAAATTAAGTTGATGTTACTCATGCTCAATTCGTCTTGCGCATTTACTGATATTGTTTCAAATTGACTGATATTTGACATGCAAAAACAGGTAGATAAAATTTATTCCCCAGAACTGGTGATACATCGTTGGAATGAGCTGGAAAATCTGTAGCATGTATGTGAAAATAACAAAATTCTATGGAATAGGTAACTAGAAAATTAAGTTGGTAGCACTCATACGCAGTTTGCTTTTGATTGTAAATGTCATATTATGATATTGTACGTGATGCTACTCCGAGTGTAAGCCACACCGGACAGGCTGAAAAATTTGCCTGGCCACAGCGGGATTCGAACCAGCGACCTTTGGAATACTAGGTCGTATTCCAAAGGTCGCTGGTTCGAATCCCGCTGTGGCCAGGCAAATTTTTCAGCCTGCCCGGTGTGGCTTACACTCGGAGTAGCATCACGTACAATATCATATCATAGTTAGCCGAGTACAACATCACCATTAGTATGTAAATATCATATTACGATGACCGACATTTACTGTAAGTTGCAAAAACACATGGAGAAAATTTGTTTCCCAGAATGGTAATTTTATTGATTTTAACCTCCAAAGTATAAGTCGCAAGAGCTGTAATTATTATTGTTTCAGAGACGAAAATTTAAGACATATACCGCAGGTGGTCATAAGCTGTTTATTTTATTTCATAATGAATTTGGGAGGAATGTAGGGACAGTTTCACATTAGTAAATATTTTGGCAGCATACGACAGATTTTTATACACATTCCTCACCAATTGCTTCAACATTATTTGCCAAGGGCTTCTCGCAGAATACGGCTTTCCCCGCGTCTAAACTAGCCAGTACCAACGATTCATGGGTCTTGGTAGGTGTCGCAATAACACAAGCCTGTAACGAACCATCACTGAGAACTGTTTTAAAATCGTCTGAATGCACAACTGTGGTGTTTGCTAGGTGATAATCAGCCACGAATTTCTCTGCTTCGCTGGGATATTCTTCCACGATATATCTTAGGTCGACTCGTACGTTGTTGCATAGGTTTTTAAAGTGTATTTTTCCAGCACGTCCGAAACCAAACAAAGCTACACTGACGCGGTTAGCCATTATTTGAGTGTAATTTGATATCTGGTGTTTGTACACTTGCCAAATGCTAATATATTTCCTAAAGAAACGAAACCAGCCCGACATTTTGTGATGCAAATGCAAATTTTTATGTGTTTTATAACCGTATAATGAATCAATTTCTAAAGAAATAAAAAATGATAATGATGTAAATTTGTTTACCATAAACCAAATTGTCGCGCTGGCTTCGCTATTTAATTTTCCTTGACCTGTTAGGTGATTAAAATAAATGCCGAAGCCTTTTTGAAAATGAAATTTGAGCTTTTGCACGAAATCTAGCTCTTGCAATTTTAAAGAGCTTTTTGGCACAGTTTGGCTCATAAAAAAATTATAATTGACACAAGACATAAATAGAGGGTGCTAAAGGAGGGGGGGGGGTTCGGATCACGTTTCATGAGAGGAAAAACAGTCATTTCACATTTCACAGGTAAAAAATTAGTAATTTTAATGCACTCGTTTTTAACTGTGTAAATTTAATGCCTTTCTTAACCTGTCAGCCTATTTTTACGTTGTAAAAAGTAAAACGCACCATTGAAAGCTCAAATTCGGACGACTTTTTGTAAAAACAGCCAATATATGTAGAAAAAAATGAAGAAAATAAATGCATTCAGTAAAATTGTTGTAACCAATGCATTGTACTTTGTTCTTTAGCACTTATCTGTACTTGTCAAGCTGCCAATCATGGCTCAGGAATAGGCATGTAAATCACATTTCACGACACAAAAATTTGTCAAATCACATTTCACAACAACAAATATTGGCAATTCACGGCTCACGAAAGAACTCTTTACCACCCTCATAAATAGAAGAATTGGCGTCTATTGCAAACAAGAAGATTCGCCTGTGGTTTGTCCTGCACTAAATGCACCTGCAGGCATTAGAATAAGGAAATTTTTGCAAGGGTATACTTTGCCATTAAATGCAGCAACCATTTGGAGTTACTAATACTGTAATTATGTGGAACGCAGCCGGATTTTGCTGATCGTAAACTCGGGCGTACGCATCAATGACCTGCTGACACAAGAGCAAACGCAAGCATTAAACGGAAGATTAAAGTGACTCCTTACAGTTCTTTTTCATGCAAGTTACAAAAATTAGATCAAGCTCTTTGAAGAAATGTTGCATGTTGTAAATAAAATACTATGCCCAACTTGTGAGGCAGAAAAGTACTCATGAAGAAGACATCAAAAATAGTCATGAAAATGACGTCACAACTACTTCCACGCACTAGCTTTAATCACACTTTACTCGAAAAAACGCCTTTTAATTTGGGTTGGTCGTTCGTTTCAGTTATTGTGAGAACTGAAATATTTAATGAAATAACTCGTTAGTCTCGCTTTTCCTTATACTTAGCCTTACTCTTACGCTTGCGTTGCAGCGAAACCTTAGCTGCAAAATTATTATTTATGATTATTCAGTTTATGTATAGGTTCTATCACAACCAGAAGACTGCACTAATAATTTTGAAAAACCTAATTCATTAAACAATAATTAAAGAACAATCCCATCTTTGCACTGGATAAATAACGCAGAAGTCGGTGGACTGCACCGTTCTGAATCCATGTTCTTTTCTCATGCTCAAATATGAATATGCCAATACAAAACGAATTTTTCTGAAAAATCTTTATAATCACGTTGTAAATGTCTGCACGATGTAAATGTATGTATATGTGTATGTATGTAACATAGTTAAATAACGTGTTTTAGAGATAATGTTTCATAGATATTATATAGCACGGCCCTTTGAAAATCAGAATGTACATACAGTACTGAATAGGCTACCGTGTTAAAAGACTTATTAGAGATTAAAGATAACCGAAAATAACATTGCCCCTTAACCTTAACCTTAAGTAGAATTTTTAATTGTCGTTGTACAAAAATGTGCCCTTCTGCTGTTTTTTGCTGATGATAACATTTTCATCGATCCATTTCAAATTTTACTATTTTTTATTTGAAAGTTTGTGTTGAAGTATCGTACGCTTACATGTAAGTGACTTCAATGTTGAGGCAATGTAAGAACTTGACCTGTCGCTAGCGAGATCTCGCATGCTTCAGCAATCTCACTAACCAGTAGCGTCGATTCCTCAATTATCTCCAAAGCACACTTTCCCTGTACCACATCCACGAAATGATCTAGAGCTTTTGCGTACGACTCTGCGAACCGCTGGGCAAAGGAATCATAAATTCGTCCTGTCGTCGCCCCATTCCTACCTGAGAATTCAATATTTGTCGCTTTGTTATTGTGCTGCATCAGCATTCCTTCACTACCGAAGACCTCCATCCTCTGATCATAGCCAAAGCAAGCGAACCTGGAGATATCGATCAAGCGTATCCCCCCACTCGGAAACTTTAGACAAATCGCAACCGTATCGACGTCATTCATTTCTCCAATTTCACGAACGAAGGCGTGAGCCGTTGTGTATACGGTCAGCGGTCTTTCCCCAAAGGTCCACGTGATCAGATCTATGTTGTGCACAGCGGTGTCGTGGTAGATTCCTTTGCTATTTCTGAAGTATTCCATCGGCATTAGCGGATAGTCGCGGCTTGTCGCTTTGGCCATTTGAACTTGGCCAAGTTCACCAGACTTGACACGGTTGTAAATTGATCTGAAGCCAGAATCGAAGCGACGATTGAAACTGCACATCAATGGTAGATTTCTCTTTTTTGCTTCCTCGTAGCATCTCGCTAGATTGAAGTGAAATACAGAATATGCAAATCTCTTTCATTTACAAATACTCCGCTTTTGGAATGAAAAAGATGTAACTTTTTTATTAAATTTCGCCACAAGAGCTGACCACCACAACACATACTGTGGGCCCGTATCACTTTACGCACCCTAGCTGTCAACTTTCCCTGTAAGAGGAAACCAGTGTACCCGGAGAAAACCCACTACTTTCGGCGGAGAGTTGACTTGTTAGCTAGGCGCTGGCATTTGTAAGGATTTGTAAGAATACCCAAGTCGATTTCTGCGTAAAAATAGAGAGGTTCGGATTTGACTTCCTCTACCAGCACCGCTGCCTTTTCCCGATTTGTAAACAATTTGATTGGTTAATCGGGTAGGTCCGACTCATCTGATTGGCTGAAAGATAGATTAAGGTTGGGATAGAGGTATTGAAAGCCAAAACCTCTCTAATTTCCCGCCGGCAGATTTATATATGAATATATTGGCGCTAGTACACCACTAGCACCGGCTGCACAGCCTAGGTAGCTCCATATTGGTTCAATATATATATGTGTGTATTTATGCTTGGTTTAAGTTTGTTAATCAGTTAGCTTTTGATGCGTCATGTTGACATCACATGCAGCATGCAGACCCGGTTGAACGCCACTTTAGCTCGAGTAAACGCTTAGCGAACGTCTTGTCACAGAATAGAAATAAACAGAAAGGCCACTCGAGTCGGAACCTTTGAAGTTTGTGTCTCCACGCATGTCTCATTACGCATGTTCATTATGCAGGTTCTGGCCAGTCAATTGCCTTTTCTGGCCAATAGGAACGCTGAACTGGCCGTTCCGCCATTATTCTGGCCAGATACGTGCATAAAAATAGGGGGACATGTTGCACTGCTGAGTGGCCCTACTGTTTATACCCTATACTGTGGTCTTGTTATACCTGATTCAGGCTCAACAGCATCGTTAAATATAGTTTATGATGACGTAATTACTTGAGATTCAAGCACAGAGTCGCATGTTCATTCGCTGAACTGGCTGGTCCGCTGTTATTGTGGCCACTGGCAAGTCTGAGTAGTTCTACTGTTATATAGGTCCCCATGCATGAAATAATTATAAATAATAACATGGCGTTGAAGTTGATTAGTGACTAAATCTACCCGAAAGCCGAAATCGTAGTAAACCTGAGGGTTGAGGGTCATTTAATCACTAATCAACCTTAAAACCATGTTATTATCTTGTAATATTATATCTCATGCTCTCTATTAGTAACACGTTTTCATAGTATTTTTCAGCGAATACCATTCCTTATAGGAAATCTTACCCCAGGTTTTTCCGTGAGGCATGGTACTCGCCCGGGAGATTCGACTTTGAACCACCCCGCGGGAGATTCGACATCAATATTAGGTACGATTAGTTACTAACCCTACAATATGCACATGCATCGGCAACTTATTTAGTTGTTAATCGTCACTAGCAAAACAAAGGATTTCGAGTTGACTCTGATATTATGTGGCAATTGAAAACCTATCAAGGACCACTTCGCTTTCGCAGAGTTATTTTAAGCCGGATTAATTCCATTCAGAGCAATTTAGCGAGCGCGCGGTTTTGTGCGTATTGCTTTCTTTTTGAAATGTGTGCTGTCAAGCTGAACAAATTTCCGCGCGTCCTAATGGAAATCACCGTTTTCAGCAGGCATAGTATCGTCGCAAAGAAGTTAAAGTTTAAAAAGACAATCGTTTAGTTGGATAAGCTGTATAATTCATGTTTGCCCTGGCATAAGCAAATAGATATTTTACAATTTTTATGTCACTATGTCCGTATCTATGGCTTAAGCCTACGATGACTATGACGTATTTTCGACAATATATAACACATTACCAATCGCTTTGACGCTGTTGGCCAAAGGTTTCTCACAAAATACGGCTTTTCCCGCTTTCAAACTTGCAAGTATCAACATTTCGTGACTGTCAGTTGGCGTGGCAAGGAAACAAGCTTGCAATGCCTCGTCGTCGAGGACTCTTTGGAGATCACTCGAGTGGACAACACGGGTCAATATAGTCAGGGAGGCAGAGGTACAAAAATACATGTCTACTTACCATATCGAGGGACAATTTCATTTTGCTCTTAAATTGTCCGTTACATGCCTAATATAACAATTCTGAATGTTGTTTGGCCCAATTTTTCTTGTGGGCTCCAGCCAACACGTTTTTTTAAAACTATATTATTGTCAGAAAAGGCGAAACTTCGAACTTATTTCTAGGAAAAAGCACTTACGTTATCAAAAAGGTAATAAAAAACTACATATAACACATTATTATGATTACTTTTATTTTCCACATTTTTGTTGAGTTATGAGCGTTCGAAAACTTATTTTCAGACTAGTGCCCAGAAAATTAGCGCCATTTTAGGACATTTTCCCGTTTTGAAGCAGTAATAACTCGAAAACAGCTTGAAAAACCAGGGTGTCCGTAATGATGTCTTATATGTTGTTTTTTATAAGCTTTCTGATGATACAAGTCATTTTTCAAATGAATGAACTTGAAAGTTTGCTATTTTTGACCACATAATAGTTTTATCCCCGAGCCAACGGGCGTAAGCCCGGGGCGAGGGTTACTAATTTCGTATTAGCGGAGTTCAAAGTCGTTGCTCGTGATCATTGAGTTCTATTATATCTGGAGAGAGCACGCCAATCTCTGTTCAGTCAAACAGTTGAAGCCAAAAACATGGCGGATTTCTGACGAATCATCACGCCATTTGACGCCATCTCACGCCATTTGACGCCATATCTATGGCAACGGCTAAAGGTAGTAACCGCTAGCCAGGCTCAATTTTGAGCCCGCGGCGGTTTTCACACCCCCCTGGATGTGATGTTGATCTTTTTCGCAGTGAATTTTTTTGTCCATGAGAATGGTTTTGATCAATTTTTTGGGACTTTTACGATTTATTCAAAGATGTACAAGTTATTCATTATATACTTGGCCTTGGAAAGGAACGGAAAATTAATAAAGTCTTGAAAATGTCGACAATTGCAAGATTTTTGATGAGGAACACCAGCCTGAACTATTTGAAGTTTTGTATTTTAATAACAGGTATTTGAAAATTAGAGTTTCTTTCTTTTAAGTTTATTTTTTCAATTTTCATGTTCAATGTTGTTCTATATAAAATTTGTAAGCTTGGCGCCTGAATATACTCTACAGTCTTACATTGAATGTACAGATTTATGTTATGTATAACTTGGATCAGTTGAATGTAGGAAGTTGAAATTGCCTTCTGGTATATTTTATATCTTTGAATTATAAAAACAGGGTCCTGAAGGGCTACTAATCCCGTTGTCCAAGTGCACAAAATTTTCTATTGTTTTGTGGGAAGTCCCAGTGCATGGAATCCTATTTTCCTAGCAAAAATATGCATTTCCTACCTCCCAGTTTACCCTTTTCAGGACCCTCTAAAAATTCCATATTTCTGCCAAATTAGCTCTTTTATTCAGGTACATTGACACACAGTTTGTAAAGTTAACCACCCTGTATGCAATCAGACAGTAAAATACATACATTTTCTACTCTGGCACAAATTGACACATAAGTCTGCAAAAAAAACACATCTCACCCTGATTTGTGGGTCCTATGCCTTTTTAAGGAAGGGGAGTCAAAGTCATCATTTTCCTAATACAATTTTCTGCTGATTACATGAATCCTATATCCAACCACCATCCCCTAGGTGATGCCAATGTGTATCATTTCACATCCTTTCTTGTCAATGTTATGTTTTTGTTTCTGGTAAACATTGTAAAGTTGACACCTGGTTTGTGCAGACTCTTACCTGTTGTTTTTGTATTCTAGGAGAATGTCTAAAATACATGCAAAGTATCTGTTGGAAATTGGAGACAGCATTAATGCAGGACTAATTTTGAACTTTTTTAATTTGGCTTTTTACATGTGTCATTACTAGCTTAACATTAACAATGTAACTTTAAGAATAGTAGTGACTACTCTACAATATAGAATTTGACATTTTATTAAATTATTCATCATATCATAGATATGACATGATAAAATTTCTGCCTCTGTTGTTTTACATATGTATGCTTTATGCCATGTTGAGGTGAGGTTCTTACAGCAGATAGGTCCTACAAAATAAGAAAACATTAACAAGTATATTAGTATATTGTAGTACATTTTTGCCTTTACAACACAAGGATACACAAAGAAAAGCAAATGCCTTTATTCTATAAGGGTTGAACTATCAAGGACTCTCTTAAATATTGATAAGTCAATGATACTTTACAATTATAATTACACAATTTTATTTTTACAGAGTGACCCCATTCAACACTGGGCCCCTGTATTTGGTCTTGAAATGTCTAATTTTCTATGCACATGCAGTCAACTATAATTGTATCTTTAAAAGGCATCAATGGCTAATACAAAACTTAACAATGAAAACATGCAGTTTTCTGGACCCTGTCACTTCTAAATTTCTTCTGATTGTTAATGTAAAGTGTGAGTTACCTTGGTGCATTTGGAAAACAAAACCTCTTATGCCATGTCCTGGATATTTTCCCTTTTTTACAGCTGACTTTTTTCTCAGGTATTGGATTTGCGCATATACTGGCAGGTACAAACCTAAAACAAAGCGAGTGTGTACTTTCTTTAAATCTTCTGGTAGTATCTACTTTCTACATAAGCAGCTTAGCTGGAAAGAGTTGCATAAAGATGCTGCTGAGTCCAGGAATGTTAGGCTAACATATGCAAGTAATGCAACAGCCTTCAGCAAAACAAAACGAAGCTAGCAATAAAAATACAATGCTCAGAAGAAGAAAAACTATGTCAATAATCTTTAACCATTTGTATATAAGACCTAAGGGTTTGTGTGATCTAAAAACACTTTATTATCAAACAGGACAAACATCGAAGCGTGTTGCCGTGTCTGTATTAATATTGTATGCAAAATACAAAGTGTATGCTGTGTGAAACATACCTGAAAGAGGAATTCCCCTGCATTTATAGTAGATTCTTGCTCCGACAAGTAAGGCAAACACCTTTTTTCACCGTTAAGCAAATGTAGTATAAAAATATATTCAAAGAAACCAAAATATTTTAAGATTATTTCCTTTTTCTCGCTATCTCGTAAACAATTTTTGTTAAAAACCAGGGGGGCGAAGAGCTTTGCCGGACGTATAGCATCGCATTTTGGCTCAGTGGTAGCTACCTGTAGCCGGGAACCAATCGGGAACCAATTTTGCAAATCGCCGCCATTAAAATGGCTTCAAAGATGGCGGCGCGTGCTTTCTCCAGATGTAATAAAGCTCAGTGCTCGTGATAGGTAGTAAAAGTGGTATGTCCTCACTGATCTCAACAATATGGCGGACTATCATGAATGGCTAACACTGATTGGCCGGATTTAAAATTTATTGTTGATTGATTAATCACGAATTCAACTGACAGCAAATATCTAAATTTGCTTTTTGCTCCACAATAATTATTTTGTATTTTTGCAAAAAGATTTGGCAACTTTCACAACCAACGAAGGGTGGTCATTTATGATCTCAAGAGTATGGCGGAATATCAGGAGTAGCAAACACTTAAGGCATCCAAAAAGGCGAGAACTGAGACGAAAACGACTGCGAAAAGACTCTTGAAGAGAGATTAACTCTGGGAAAATACGCAGAAGCGCCAAGAATTGACTACGGCGTGAAACACAAGGCAAGTTTGTTGATAATGCGTATTTATACTTGTGTTTTAATGCTTTGTAAAGGCCGGCATAGCCGTAGTCCTCCAGTCTATTCACTGTTTAAATTCCAGAGTAAGTTTATGTTTTGTATTAAAATGCAAGACTGTCTTCTTATTACTGTATTTCAAAATATTGACGAACTTTACATGTAAAAGAATATGAGCGAAGATACAAAATTGGCTTGAAACGGTTTTATTTCAAACTCAAAGTTTATGTAGATAAAAATTTAGTGTCATAGATATTGCAAAACGAGTAATATATGTTATTTTATAGGTCGTATTTTATACCAAATTTAAGCTTACATTAGGCGTAATAACATACCGATGACAAATGTTGTGCCATTTTCAGTAAAACAAAAATTGTCAGTAAAACAAGGATTAAAAACTCAATATTTTGTCATTTTGAAAAATATACAGAAAGAATAACAATTGCCGTGTTGCTATGACAACAACCTACTGCAGTACTTCATGTAATTCCGAGAATACAGTTGCATGCTCTTAGTTGGTGGCGAGGGGTTGCTGCATGCATGTATTTCTAGTAATAAAACTGAATAAAAACGTGTTGATCGAAGCCCACAAGATAAATTGGGCCAAACAACATTCAGAATTGTTATATTAGGCATGTAACGGACAATTTAAGAGCAAAATGGATTTGTCCCTCGAGAAGGTAGGTAAAATGACCTCTGCCTCCCTGACTAATACGTGTGTTATTTAAGATATTTTTGAAGTGGATTTTGCCAGCTTGGCCCAAACCGAATAGAGCCGCCGTTGTTCTAGCGGACATGACGATGGATGTTTGATGGTAGCTGACTTGGTACAACAGCAGTCACAGAATAGGGTTAGAATAGTGGGGCTACTCAATTGAAGTTTGTGTATCTACGCATATCGCATTGATCATCACCATTGCCAACCAGTCAATTGCATTTTCTGGCCAATGAGGGGTCAGTTGTATGAAAAAGTGATTAAAGTTAACTATGATTAGTGGAAACATCAACCAATCAGAACAAGGTATTTTGTACTTAATCATTATTTAACTACAAAACAGTGATTAAAAAGTGATTAAAAGTTTTATACAATTGGCTCCATAACAGTAAGTTCCTCCCGTGTACACACGTAAAAATCACGCAACTTGTAACAAGTCTGCAGCAGACAAGCCGTCAACAAGATGTGTTCGCACTGCTTGTACCAACAACTTGTTACAAGCTTGACGAAAATATCAGACTTGTTACAAGGTTGTTCTAGCAACTCTGATACAATCCTGTTGTAGCAAATTTGTTACAAGATTGACAACACAAGGCTGTAATAATATTGTTATATCATGCTGTATCAGTCTTGTTGGAACAATCTTGTAACAGGTCTGATAGTCCCATCAAGCTTGTTACAATTTGTCAACAGCTTGTTCCAAACTTGTTCCAACAAATTCGGAACAAGCAGTGCGAATACATCTTGTCAACAACTTGTGAACAGACTTGTAACAACTTGTTTGCAGGTCTGTAGCAACTTGTGCGTTTTTACGTGTGTAGATAATCTATTAAGTTTTTTAACGTAAAAGTTTTTTCGATATTCGAGTAAAGAGTATGTAGACTTAAGTATGATAAGTTAAAAGATATAATACAAAACATAATCCGAAGATTAGCATCTTGAAACCCAAAATATGAGTTGAGCAAGAAAATTGAGTAAGTAATATTTCGATTTTATTACAAAATCATCATCAGACTAACTACAGTTACAATATATACAAGGTTATATTGTTGAAAGTTTGTTCAAAAATGTTCCGACATTTTACTGGTGGTTCTTCATAATTTAGGATTTTTAAAGCTAGGATCAACATCCATATATTTTCTCTACCGGTATTTGTCTTTTGCTTCATCACAGTAGTGCTATAACTACATTGTTTCCCGCCTAAAGTGCTAGATCCCTGTTTTCTTCCAATCCGGTGTGTCTCTTATTGTCAACTTAACAGATATCATGTCAATTCGTTTCATGTAAACTGTTCCTTTAGGTTTAGAATGTTATTAGAATACATTTGCTCAAAAAATTTGCCATTTTGATGACAGAGCGTCTAAGCAAGAGCTGTTTAGTCCGTACGGTTCGGAGAGCAAGTGTGTTAAGGTAGAGTTTAATGCCATTCATGTCTTGAATCAGTCGAGCACTTCCGACTGGTATGCATTAGAATTAAAGAAATTGCTTTCAGGTGCAAAAACTACTTGGAATTAAATAATTATGTGGAGCACAGCCTGCTTAGTTACTCGCTGTAAACTTGGGCGTAAGCAACACTGACCTGCAGCACTATAAAAAACGCAAGCATTAAACCGCCGTTTACCAATTTTAAAGTCTGCCTTTCACTTATACCTACACCTTTAAAATTATGGTGATATCAGTAATAGACAGCTTAGTTACAATGTGATGCACATGCAATGTGATTAAATTATAGACGATACAAATTTTTGTTACAATAATCGGCCTATATTACTAATCAAAGATTACATTGCAACTAATAAACTATAATAATTCAACATATTCAAAATGCTTACTAAAGGAGCCGAGTCAAAATTGCTTATACCCTATCAACTCCAATATTATATACTTGCGAGTTACATTTACATTAAAATCATAGAATTTATTTTCATTGAGTCTCCTCAACCTGTCTTCCCTATCCGATAACAAATCATTCAGTTTATGCATAGGTTCTTTCATATCCAGAAGAACTACACAAAACATTTTAGAACACCTAATTTATTAATTAAACAATTATTAAACAAAACTTCGATCTTTACACTGAGTAACTAACCCTGAAGTGTTTATTGCACCATTGGCATTGTAAATCCAAGCATTGATTTTTACACTTTTATAATTTTCTGCATGATCTTTAGAATCACGTTGTAAATTCTGAATTGTCATTGTCCGGAAGTGTGTCCTTCTGCTGCTATGCACAACTCTATCCTTGTAAAAGGCGAATGTGCCTTTGTAAATTGTGCACTTTGAATGACTAGTGAGTGACTCGAGTGGACTGCACGGGTGCCAGGTAAGCGATAATCGGCGATGAACTTCTCTGCATCGTCCGTACGTTCTTCCACGATATATTTGAGATCAATACGTGTGTTATTTAAGATATTTTTGAAGTGGATTTTGCCAGCTTGGCCCAAACCGAAAAGAGCCGCCGTTGTTCGAGTGTACATGACGATGGTATTTGATAATAGCTGATCTGACACAGCAGCAGTATCCGGTTCAGCACACGCGGTTTATCACTTTTCATGGAATTACTCTGCCAGTAAACTTATCTTCTGTATCTGAAAGAGGCCGAAAGTCCATGTTTCGGAAGCGAAAGCCCTTCGCTAATGAGATAATCTCTAATGCTGGTACATCCTCAGATTTATGCTGTTTCTGTGGGGGTGGCATTAGTCATGATGAGGATATTATGCATTCTCATCGAATGGGAGGTAGTTGTGAAAGCTCTTAGGCTTGTTTATACGTCGCATTTCACCTTGTACTGAATAATCCGCTATTTTCCCACCCAAAAAAGCGGCCGCCATGGCGTGATAGCGTATCCAGCCCGCAATGCATCTTTGTTACCACACCTGCTTGAACTCAGTAAAAGTGCTAACTGATCTAACCGTGATTAAATTAAAGGCGTGGAACTAGCCACCGTACAGAAACCATTTTCCTGGGTTTTTTATCATTTATATAATTTATTTATATCTTCTATATTCGTTTATGAAACTTTTTGAAACTTAGTAGTGAGGTTTAGTAAAGAAAGTTATCAGACTCATTTATAAAGAAAATTGAAAAGAAATACATGTTTAATCATTGTCTGTATATATCAACCTCGTTCCCAGGACAACAATTCTGATTTGCTGAAACTTTCTCGCAATTTTTTAAGCTTTTAACATTCTTTTAAAGGTCAATTTAAAACATGATTGTTTGAGTAAGTTAAGTTTGATAAGTAATATGCAAAATTTGGGTCCCTTTTGTATCAGTGTACACAGATAGTCATGCCAAGAACCCGTGTCCGTATACACTGATTAAGAAAGTCACTCATGCAGTAAGTATTACTTATAAGTCTATCAATTTTTTTTAAAAAAAGTAAATTATAATTCATAAGGAATTTGGTTCGAAAATTGAATAATTTCTGTTTTACAACTAGTGCCACTACTTTTATGTGTTTTAGATCACCCGATAAGCTACTTTTAATGCGCAGAAATGCATATTGTGGTATGACATGAAATTACAATATAAGCATTTAATTATACAGCATTTATTTGTGTAAGCTAGGTAAATTAGCAATTAAAGTTATATTTTGTCCATTGGCATATTATATCTTTGATGGTAGTAGTTTTTACCGATATATACCAATGGAAACAATCGGTTTACTATGAGACTTATTCAGGTCATTCTTTCCCAAGCCTCGCTAAAATATGCGAGTTAGTTGCTTCTCTTTTTACAAGTATACCAAAAGAAAAAATCGCCTAATCACACGTTACTCGAAGTAACTTCGTGGCGAATGTGGCTAGGTCGGGGAAGTCAACACTAATAATGTCATTCTTGTTTGTAACCATTTCTTCAAGCTCTGGCTTGAATCTCTCCACTTCTTCCTCGCTGCCGGCTGCGACACCAACGATCTTGATATTACGTGACTTCATTGCGTCCGCCATCTCATGGGCCAGCCGAAGGTCATGCGCGTTGCCGTCGGTGAACAAAATTAAAGTGTCGTTGACCAAAGGTCGGTCGCCGCGATATTTGTTGAAAACCTGAAAAGTATGAACAAACAGCGCATTTCGTTGATCGTCGTCAGTCCCCAATTGACCATAGCGAAAAAGATGGCCGCACGTACATTTCTCCGGAATGCATTGCAGGCATCAAGCAAAAACGACTGTGAAAAATGCCAAAGTGAACAGCTAAGGACATAAAACTTTAACAAAACAATGAAAACATCCTCTCTTATCCTTCAACAGACGTCAATTTGTTTTTTTAACGATTTCCGACCGCAATGCATTCTAGTAAAATGTACATCTGCCATCTTTTTCGTTACGTCAATTCGTCATTCGTGACTCGTAACATGAAAAGATAGCCAATTATAGGATGTATTTTTCATGGCACAAACCCAAGCTCCTACCTCTGTGCTAACCCTGCTCAAAGCGTTACCAGTTTTTGTTTCAAGGCCTCTGTGATAGTTCATCGACTGTACTGCGTCCAATACCTCCTGCGTCGTATGTTTACCCAGACTCAAAACATTTTCCGTCTTTTGGACCTGACTATACTGCATGATACCAATGTGCAGGTTGTTATTTTTCCTCGTCAGCAAGATGATGAGATCTTGTAAAAGTTTTCGTACGTTTCTAAAGTTCGTATATTTAATGCTTGCGGAGCCGTCCACCGTAAAGTAGATGTCGTGTGCACTGCCGTTGCATTTGAAAGAAGCCGGGGGGTCTGAAATGGGTAAAGTTGGAACCTGGGTCACAGTACTTGTGCATGTTAGATATTGGTATTTCTATTGGGGCAAAACTATAGTAAGTTGAAGGAGTTTAATAAGGTACACAGCGTTATGCTAATTATCCTTACTTCCAGCTGAAAGCAAAGACGTTACTTAACTCTAACATAGTCAATCCAGACAAGGTCTGGAAACCCAGCGAACTTCAAAGCGTTTGTAGTAAGCTGCGATTTTATGTTTAGTTGGCTTCACCGTGTTCGGCGAGGCAACGCTATTGGACGATTTCTTCATTATACCAAAAATTCGTTGTCTTCTCCGTGCACAAGTCCGCATAAACACGAGCAAAAAGATAGAACAAGGACGTTGGCCGAGCCTCCAGACCATATCTAGATTGACTTTGACAAAAAACTACTTTCTAATTTCTCTATCTCTCCTCCTGCTTGAGATATTCACCTTTGTTCGATATGAAATTGCACGACTCATGGCATCACATGCATTTTCAAAAATTAATCACTAATTTTGTAACGTAATCAACATATTCCGCACAAAAATGCAAAGAGCAAGCGATTAACGATTATTGTAATATGCTAGAAAGTGAGCAACTGAGGTGCAGCAGAGTGTTTTATACCTGATAAGCTCGAACTTCGAGTATTTTCAGTGCTCCAAAAAACGATCCATGTTTCAAGAAACGTTCCATTTTATACCTTGTGATTTTTTTAACGAAGAAATTTTAAATATACATGCAGATAGATGTTGTTTAAGGCTTTAAACCGAGAAAGCAAAGCAAAATTTTTGTATAAATCTACGCGCGCCTTTATTGTATATAAAGACTGCTTTACGGACAAGGTTTCCGTTTTCCTCACAAATGATTAAAATCCAGACAATACTTACAATTCTTTCTGTAGTAAACGTCGGAGCATATCGGTCTCCAAATGTTATCAAACAAGAGGCCAAACGATGGCGGTGACAGCGTAGATGTAAACAAATATAAGCCATTCACAAACTCGTACCACTTTTGGTTCACACGAGAACGCAAATCTCCGAAGGAAATAACAATAATTTTGATATTTCTTGCCTTCAGTAGATCGACTTCGTGCACGACTTTTAAGTGGTCGTCAGCAATGCCATCGGTGAGCAGGATAATGATATCTTGTACTGCATAACGTCTATATTGAGTGTTGACTTCGTAAAACTACAACAAAGAAGTTATTATGATATTTGTGGTGTTGATAAGAGTTTAGATCCTCAAATGAGTTTAGATGGGCAAGCTGAAAAACATGGCAGAGAATCAGAGCAGTTTTTGGTTGAGCCTCTGGAGCGTAGCCACTGGTTAGATCCTCCCTCTTATATCTCCTCCACTTAGTTGGATCCGAACCCAATCTTCGTGGGAAACGCTTGGACATTTATTGAAAATATTCGTCACCAAAATAATACTGAAAGATGACCAACAAATTGGAAAGGTGACTAGCTAACTGTAATAACCATATGGGCTAAAATGGATGGTCAGCAAGTTAGAAAAAAGGAAGATTACATATTGCAGCCAGTAAAGTGCACAAGAATAGCTAGGGGGCCACGTTGCATTGCTGGGTGGCCCTACTGTCCATTCACTGTACTGTTATGGTGATTCTGACCTTGTGGCGACGCTGAACAAACCATAGACAATCAAAAAGAACGGCCTGGAAACACAAGCTAAAGCGTCAATGTGCTGACGCGACATCCGTCAGTGATACGGCCTGATATGCTATACTTTGGAACCCTGTAACTTCACTTTAAATATACTTCAGGACTTTCTCTTTATATATTCTAAACAAGAACGGCAATGTCTATGCAACTATCGACTTTTAAAATTCTTTATGGATATAACAAAGCTGAAACCCAACCCTGAATGTTTGCGTTCTTTTTGACTACAGAAATGTCGCCATTGTTGCTGTTGAAAAAGGTTTACGGAAACATTAAATGGTGATTTTCCGCCTTGTTTATCTCTCTGAAAAGTTTTAAAAGTCGATAGTTGCATTCACATTTCTTTTCTTGTTTAAAATACGTAAATACGGGGTTCTGAAATGTATTTAAAGTGAAGTTACAGGGTTCCAAAGTAAAGCGTATCACGGATGTCGCGTAAACTTTAGCTTGCGTTTCCAGTCCATTCCTTAGATTGTCTATGAACAAACTAAATAAGTTCTATACGTTTTTTATTTCAATTTTGAAGCTTTTCAGAACGTGGAGGAACGGTCTCGATTGAAAGAGAAGTGATACCGCCAAAAAGCTTCAAAACCTCCATACTAACCGTTTTACTGGCTTCAATCAGCGCATCTCCAGTGAATCTTTTTGATACCCTTTTAGGCACCATCTTTCTCAAAACTCTTTCCAAATCAGCCTCATTCGTGTATTTCGACACCTTCCTAATAACCTTGGCTGTGTTTCTATCGTTGAACTGCATAACGCCCATCATAAATGACTCGTCGAGTTGATTGAAGCGATCCATTGTGTAAGCAATGAAGGTTTTGATCCTTTCCATTACGGGTACGGTGACATTTGCTGTGGAATCCACCATGTAGAGAATGTCTTTAGACTTTTTACTAGTGCATGCTTCGGTCGGTTTTCTTTTTGTAGGAGGCCGTGATGTCGTTGTTGGCATAGGAGCCGTAGCTGTTGTCGGAGCCAGAGTTGATGGCACTAGAATTTGGCAAGAATATTCTTAAATTGACTAATGGGGCTTATATGAAGTACAAAACACCAAGACGCTATAAACTCATCATTATGTTTAAAATTACGTTGTTGTTAAGATTAGTCAGTTTTGTAAAAATCACATACTCGAACCGACCTGACAGCGCAGTTCAATTGGCAAAACATTGGGTGAGCATTCTAACTGCCATAGGTTCTATTTCCACCGTGACGAAGCATATTTTAAGCAGGAGTGCCGGAATATGGACTCCGACTAACACCACAAACAATCACTCCAGTGTTGCAATGCTCGGTGTTGCAGCATCTCAACACTTCATAACTGTTTTTACGCTTAATTTTGACTAGATCTTGTAAATATGATACGAATTGTAATTCGAACTTCGTAATGCAAAATCTGGTCATCACCCGGATTGACGAACATCATGTAAACTGTATAGTTACGCTGTCATGCGTGCATTCTGCTTGCGTAGAAAAACTTGCGGGAAATATGTTAAATAGTGTCGAGTTTACCTTGCTCGCGGGTTGTTTCCACCATGGTACAAACTCCTCTCAACACGTAATTCCCAACTTCATTTAGATGATCAAAATCTACAAAGCGCATGTCCTCTCGACTGGATGCCAATAGCTCAATCTGATCTTCAAATAATTTTGTTTCCGTTCCCATAGCAACGGCAATAATTCGCACTCCACGAACTTTTAGCTTTTCCGAATATTCGCTGGCCAACGCTGCGTCGAGTGTACGGCCCTTCATAAGTACGACTAAAATATCGCCTACTCCCGGACGCTCTCCGTTTTTGCCCGTAAATACCTGTAATTAAATGAAAAGTGTGAGAAAGCCTCTTCTCAAACAATTCATGAAGCAAGTACAAAGAAAATTAATGCCGTTGAGAGCGTTTGGAAATCCTAGGAAGAAATTCCAGAAATTAGGCCAACTTTCTTCTTGATTTTCGTGCAAAACACTGGTTTGCTTAAGAAGTACGTTTTTTCACTCGTAACGAGGATTTCCCCCGATTTGAAAATACCTCGAAGTTCTTTAAAAATGCTCGGCTTCGCTCCGTCGTTTCAAATACTCTCGGTGTTTAGAAATCGGAGAAACTTCTCCTGCTCGTGTTTGAACTATTACTTAATAGATTTGCAACTGAGTTATGGTTCTTTGCGTGCAGTTTTGCGTGTTGTTAAAAACTGACTGTATAGGACTTGTTGAAACAACATTGTAACAAATTTAATATTCCTATCAAGGTTGTTACAAGTTGTTAAAAGCTTGTGTTCCAATTATTTGGAACACGCAATGAGAGAACACAACTTGTCAACAGCTTCTGAACAGATCTGTTACAATGATGTAGTAAGCTTAACTAGAGGGTTGGGGGGGGGGGAGAATTATTCATATATTCGCGTTATGGCCGAAGAATTTCTTTTGAAATAATCGATTCGATTTCAAAATATATGTATGAATATCCTCCCCTCAATTAACGCTCTAGTTACGCTTCTGGTTCTTTTCAACTGGTGCGTCTTTCTAGTTCTTATAAAGTAGGTGAATGTGCGATTTTCATCCACACTTTGGGAACGTGGTCTAAACTGCATAAACGAAGTTTTTTTGAACCAGTGGACAACTATCTAAGGGTTTCGTTGCAGCCATCTTTTAACTCAGTATAGCCGTGAAGAATCCACCATTTATCCACGATTTAGCCTTAATGGAATCCACCAGCCTTTCGTCGTTCTCTGAAGCAAGTACTCAAAGTGTACGACGAAAGCCAACGATTGTTGATCGGATCGACTATCTCAGAGGCGAAAGAAGAAGAAGAGTGCCTTGGTACTAAAACACGATCAAGAACGCCACAGACTTGTTGAAAGGCGTCAATTTTACCGGCTTGTTCCATTTTTTCAACAAGTTGCGACAAATTCAATCTGTTAAAATAATGCTTACTAAATCTTCTCATTTGCAGACTTGTTGCAACTTATGGAAACAACTTGCAGAAAGCCAGTCAACAGCAAGTTTTGTACCTGGAAACCTCGAGCGGTACAAATCAATCTATATTGCGTCTAACACTCACCGAATCATGTATTTTCTTCAACGCTTCACCAAGGTATCTTTCTGGCTTGTTATAATATGGCATTTCATCGAGTATGTATTCAATATCAAGCGGATTTTGTGAAGAGCTAAAACTGATTATTATCTCAGTCTGCTGTTTGTTGCTAATTTGGAGTAAACCAAGACGTATCTTCTTGGAACCAAGGTCAACATTTTGCACGAATTGTTCCAAAAATTGGACCTGCTTTCGAAAGTTGTCAGGTCCAACATTTGCTGCACCATCGATAGCAAAGAAGATGTCATGTTCGGTGCAGTCTAGAAGAAACGAGATATAATTTTTGAAAGAATATTGATCGGAAAACACTAATCACTCTTCCATCACAGCCATAAAGCCCACACTAAATACTAAACACACAAGGTAATTCTGCTATCTTCTGTAGCATATCACTGTTGGGAAACAAACAGTCAATAGTTCAAAAGCTCTTGGAAATGTCCAGAATGAAAAAAGAATACAGATGAACATAATTTTTATGCATTTAGCTGTTATGATGCTTGTAGTATACTCAGAGTTTATATCCACATTGGGCAGGCTGAAAAATAAGGCTGGCCACTACAGGAATCGCTATCGCACCTAAAACCTCTGGAACGTCAGCCCAGAGCATTTGAATAGCATTCCGCAGATCGTAGGTTCGATTCCCACCTTTGTCAGGCCTATCTGTCCGTTGTGGGCAGCAACTCAGACCTTAAGAGTGACACAACAAATAGAATTAAGACAAAGTTCCCCATAGTTTGTCTAAAAGTGATTACCTCTAGCTTCCATTATCCCAGCAGGACCTGCAGGTATTCTGCCAGATGTCGTAGGTGTTGCGAGATCTGTCGTTGGTCCTGTGGTTGTGGTTGGCTCTGGGGCCGTAGTTGGTTCTGAGGCTGTGGTTGGTTCTGGAGTTGTTGTTGGTTCTGGGGCTGTGGTTGGTTCTGGAGTTGTAGTTGGTTCTGGAGTTGTAGTTGGTTCTGGGGTTGTCGTTGGTTCTGGGGTTGTGTTTGGTTCTGGAGTTGTCGTTGGTTCTAGGGTTGTGGTTGGTTCTGGAGATGTTGTTGGTTCTGGGGTTGTCGTTGGTTCTGGGGTTGTGGTTGGATGTGGAGTTGTAGTTGGCTCTGGAGTTGTAGTTGGTTCTGGGGTTGTTGTTGGTTCTGGGGTTGTGGTTGGTTCTGGAGTTGTAGTTGGTTCTGGAGTTGTTGTTGGATCTTGGGTTGTGGTTGTTTCTAGGGTTGTTGTTGGTTTTGGAGTTGTTGTTGGTTTTGAATTTTCGGTTGTTTCTGGAGTTGTTAATGGTTCTGGGGTTGTTGTTGGTTCTGGAGTTGTTGGTTCTGGGGTTGTTGTTGGTTCTGGAGTTGTCGTTGGTTCTGGAGTTGTCCTTGGTTCTGGTGTCGTCGTTGGTTTTAAAGTTGTGGGTGTTTGAGTGGTTGTCGGCTCTATCGTTATCATACGTTCTGTCGTGGAGAGAACAGGAAGTTCGCAAAGCTTGTTTAATAAATTCTTATAAATTCCAGGTAAACTTTGAAAAGACGACATCAGTAAATCATCGGGAGTACTGGCAATATATTCAAGTTCTGTTGTCATTTTGTCCGTCGCTCTTCCTACTCCAACAGATATAATCCGAATGTTTCTCGATTTCAAAATGGACGACACCTTTTGTGCTAAGGTAAAATCATCTGAAGGGCCATAACTTAGTAGAATTAGCACATCTTTCACATCTGTCCTATCTCCAAGAAATCCAGAAAAAATCTGTCAGCAAGAAAAATAAAAATCATCTATGTTTAGTAAATACAGACTCTTGTTACTCACTAGTTGGAAAAAGACTGTGCCTGATAACGGCATTAAGTGAGTGAAATTAAGTTAGTGAAGTTGTATTGATGAATGGTATGTGAAGAAGATGATAACTTGTACAAACCGCGCTTTCTACAGCTTTAAGTGCTTGTCCAGTATATCGGCTGGAGCCTTCTTGATAGGTCATGTAGTCAATCTCTTCCAATATATCGCTTTTTACTTGAGAGCTGCCAAATCGCAAGACCAGCTCGGCCAAATACTGCAAACTGTACTGTAATATCCCTAAACGGCTTTTTGATGGACTGATATTGGAACCATTTACAAAATTTGCCAGAAACTGTTTGACTTTAGTGAAATTGGCATTGCTGACCTTCGAACCGTCCACCATTATGAATATATCATACAACGGAAGATCACAATCAGCTGAAAATATCAAAATGCAAAGTTACATGAATCTCTACATTATCAGAAAACTGTCATATTGCTTTTCGCATGGTTTCCTTTGATAAGGCAGACACAAAATTACTAGTACTTTGTACCAATTCTCTTTTTCCTGCTTAAAAACTTACGCCTGATTTCCATTGTTGGCATTACCCTGATGGGTTCAGTGGTGGCTTCAGGAGCAATCGTATTTGCTTCGGCTGTCGTCCGTTTTGTCGTAGCTTTTGGCGTGGTTGTTGGTGCCTCGGTGGTTGTCTGCGTTGTCGTCGTCGCCGCCTCGGTTGTAGTCGGCATCTCCGTCGTTGTCGGCGCTTCAGAGGTCGTTGTAATCTTTTCAGTGGTAGTCGGAGGCGTTGGGGCTTCTGTGGTCGTTGGTGCTTCAGTGGTCGTCGACCTCTCGGTAGTAGTCGGAGCTTCTGTCGTTGTTGGTGCTTTGGTAGTCATAGACCTCTCGGTAGTAATCGGAGCTTCTGTCGTGGTTGGTGCTTCGGTAGTCGTCGACCTTTTGGTTGTAGTCAGAGCTTCTGTGGTCGTTGGTGCTTTGGTGGTCGTTGACATTTCGGTTGTAGTCGATGAAAAAGTTGGGGTCGGCGTTGTCAATTCGGTCGCAAGACAAGTCTCTGCTGAAATATTTTCGACTATCTTTTTTGCTACAGTTCCATTTAGATTGGCAAAAGAAAACGAGAAAACACTTTCTGGACCCGAAGCCATCTTCTCTAGTTCGGAGATAAAATAACTTTGAAAGGGCCCCGCTCCTATTCCAAGAATCCGGACACCCATCTGTTTCATAGTAGCCGCATATTGTTTCGCTTCATATGCGTCGTGGGCTTGACCATCTGTGAATATGATGATAAGATCTTTTGCGTCTGGTCGGTGGTAACCTTTTCCATTACGCACCTACAATACGACAAGTGAAGCAATGAATGCAAAGCCAGTCAATTGTACTTGCAATAAGACGTTCCCATATACCTTTGTAATGTATAAAGATCAGATGCTGCCGGAGGACTATGCCTTTCTACTATGCTCCAGATTCTGACCATTGATAAAACAATTTTTTAAATAAATACTAAATTTCTGAAAACGATATTTGATACATCAAGTGACATCACAAAGAAGGATAGCACAGCCTTTTTAGGAGATTGGATTTAGAGGGATTAACTCTCTGTTAAATGTATAAAACAGAATTACCCCACTTGCAGCGCCAATGCTCTCACTGGGTGATCTGAAAACACGCAAAAGTACTGGCACTAATTGTCAAATAGAAATCCATTTTTCAGACCAAACTAGCAAATTTCTCATTAAGTGTTACTTATTTCGGTTCCAAATTTCTCGTGGACTTACAATTTTCTTTACTGAACATTATTACAAAGTTTCAACAAGTTTCATGGAGGGAAATAAAAGATATAAGTGATTAAAAACAGCAAAATGGATTTTTATTCGGTAGCTAGTTCCAGGCCTTTTACTCACGGTCAGATTAGCTGATAATATATTAATTGCACAAGCTTTTTTTTGGTTTACACAACATGCTTTTATCTTCTTGGTTCCAGTTGTTCAAAGCTGGGTTAGCGCTACCCTGGGTTAAAGCATGACCCACTGTTCTGTGTTTGTGCATGTCTGTTTAATTCCAAACTTCAGAAACCAAGACTACCATTGATTCAGACAAGACTGTTTCTGAGGAAATATTTCCAAACTAACAAACAAGTTGCTGTAAAGTCACCATCAAACTTTACGTTAACCCAGGGTTAAGCTAACCAACTTTTGAACAACGTGCAGGGAGTTGTGCTTACGGAAACCATTGTAACTTCTGTACAGGAAAGCAAAATGTTAGACATAAGTATTTAAACTTTTTCTTGATCAAATAATGAATGGAATGTTTCAACCTAATTAAAAACCTTCAGTCAATATTTAGTTGCTAGCATTGCTCACCGAATCCAGGATAATCTTCAACGCCTGTCCAGTAAGTGTATATCTTCCAGCTTGATATTGCATATCAAGGAGCTTCTGCAAAATGACCTCTTTTTCCTGTTTGCTGTCGATGCTATGTTCAGTACTTGTCAAATGGTCTTCACTGAACTGAATTAAGCCAATATGATTTTTATCTGGTCCAATTTTCACATGACTGATAAAGTTTTTCAGAAAATTTTTAACTCTTCTGAAATTGGTGGGCGTTACGCTGACAGAGCCGTCAATCACGAAATAGATATCGTAGTTTTGTTCATTAGTGCAGGATACTAGTAAATGGAATTGTCTTGGATTAGGTTTTTTAAATAAAGCAGGATTTACACCAAGTGCCAACTAGCGAACTAGTCAAATTGTCAACTCATCGACTAGGTAACTAATCAAACAACCAATTAACTAACCAACCTAGTGACTGACTAACTACCATCAATAAGTGACTAACTAACCATCAATAAGTGACTAACTAACCAACCAACTAACTAACTAACAAAGTGCGATAAACTATCAAACCAACTAATGAACTAACCAATTATACTTAAGTTTATCAACTAACTTAATTATACCTTAGCTATACCAATCAACCAATAAATATAACCTACTAACTAACCCACCAGCCAACACATCAAACAATGGAATCAAACAACGTAAAACAACGGAAGTAATGGAACTAGCGATGAAAACAAACCCCTGTAACAAATAACGATATAGTACGCCTACTTTAGCACTCTACGAGGTTGTCTAACTAATTATTGCTACATTTTCATATACAATCCTTCAAAGCGCTCTAATACCATCTAAATTTACCTGGTGATTCACGCTTCATAGTAGGTAGCCCTTTCACGTTCAACACTGCCAGGACGGCTATTGTTAAATATGACATAGCAGCCATTGTGATAAGGAAAGGCTTGCTCTAATAAATCTGCAAGAAAATGGCACAAGAATTCACTTCAGAACAGCAAAACCTGTGTCGCGCAAATTTGACATCAATTAGCGACATTTTTTACTGATTGAAGTATAAACTGCAGGAACCAAATATAAAAGCGAAGTCTAATTAACCTACTTTTAATTACATATTCCGCCTTTATATATACATAATTATATTTCCAGAAATCTCTTATAACCAAGACTAAAACTTTGTTTATTGGAGCACAACCTTGGACTTGATGCAGAAAAAGTATTTGCAGTGTGTCGAAAAACCAATAGAAATGTAACAATACAAAACAAAAGGATAAAAATATGAAAACAGATATATGTGCACGTATACATGCATCTTTTAATTGATAGACATTGAGAAACCATTAGGGTTAAGCGAATATTTAAAATAATCGTGACTCCTTCGTGTCTTTGTTCAAATATTATCAATGAACTTGTTCTGCCTTTTTTTGAAAAATATCTTTTTTTAAAGACATTTGAGAGAAGTCACTCGATACTACCACAGGTGGAATAGGTTATAAACGAAAAACGATCGAGGTAATCATATTTCGACCCAAACCAGATTCTATCAAATTTCCAGACATGCATGTCATCATTATTTTTTAGATTTGAAGGCAAATTCTACACAAAGATTTTTCTCGGGTCATAACCTGGATGCGTCCCGGCAGTGCATCAAAGAGAACCGACTAAATAACGATATCATCTGTGCTTCACGTGCACTCGAATTGAAAACAGAGCACAGTAAGTTATTAAGTTAAACTATGCAGGCTTTTACAGGTTATGTAGTACAGCCTTCACCTTAGAAGGTAGGATAATTCAGTGCAAATCATTCCAATACTTTTCTCCAATATCTTGCATGCATCAATTCCCGCGCTATACGAGCATCCACCATTTTTGAACCGCAAAATGATTGAACAAGAGGAAGTGTTCAAAGTTTGATCATGGATCAATATGGTTCAGTACTGGATTAAGTCGACGGATATGAAAAGCTTCTTTAAATAACAATAATGACCAATCGTTAGATAGATCAATCACTTTGCAATTACTATAAATTAAGTCTACTAGGCTTGTGGAATAATTACAATCTAGCAAATTAGCTGGGTAATTCAACAAAGTATGAATATACTGAACTTTGAACACGTAAGCATCTAGCTTACAAATAGTTGGCTTTTTAAAATACGTGGCATTCTTCTGAAGATGACTTAAAGTCGAAACGTTAAGAATTAAAATGTTTACCATTTTCGGAGTGTCTATTGTTTTGTGTTTTATGAAAATACTCTATGGCAACCGAAACTTTAAGACGAATTTTGTTTCGTAAAAACAAATCAGTTTAAAGCCAAATTGACGGTATTTCAGTAGACCAATGACTGCCGCTGACACTGTTCAGAGTTTAAGCACTAAATTTTGAAATTTCACCAAGAAAATACGTGATAAAAAGACGTATATTTTTTACCTGCATTTACATAGAAAATCTCAATTCTTAATCTAACTTTTTAACAACTGTGAAGGAACCAAGTGTCAAACAATTGTTTGTAAGCAAAAAAATTACTTTTGGTGAAAATCATAGTCAAAAATAGTAATTTTACCACCTAAATATAGCAGATTTCGAAGCCTAGTTACTGAATACCACAAAGGCTAATTAATTTAATTTAAATCAAATTCGAAGCAAGAAAAAGACGTTTTAATTAACATGACAATTCAAGAAATATTTTGAAGGTTATTAAATAATGACATTCTATAGTTTTCATGTTAGCACTTGTTAGCTTAATGTCAGCTACATCATGCTCGCCATTCAGGACAAATCGGGACCTGTACGGACATGTTCGTGGAGAACTTGAAAATAGTATTAAAATAATCCGTGAAAAATAGCCCTTTTTGCGTCATACACAAAAAATATTTCATCAAAATTCCAAAAATTTTTAATCGAAATTTAAAGTAACTTTGAGGCCCGTCAGTTGAATTAACCAGGAGCATTTATCGGGACAAGTTATGCTCTTCGTATATATATGAATGTATGTAGTCGAAATTTGAAGTGCGCTTGTGTAAAATTATTCTTTTACAGACGGAAAAACCAGACCTTTGGCATTCGATCATACCTGTCGTGAAAAACAACTAACGTGGATTACAAGATATGTTATTTATTTTACCTCCAAAATTAAATAAAATTTGTCGAGTTTGATTCCCAATAGGTATTCCCTATAGCTTATTTTTGTGGAACGATCGTTCAAATTGGATTAAATTTTGACAGATATTCAATAAATTCTAGACATTTGAAAAATACGATTACTTTTTTTTTCTATGTACTCTGTACAACTCTCTATTCCTGACATTTAGATACATCACGAGAATAAAGGGACCAAATTGGAGAATTAAAGGAATCATGGTCAGCAATATTTGTGATCCGATTCCACTTCTCGTAGAGTGGATGATTTGAGCCGTATTCCGCGCAACATTTCAGTGAATTCAAGGACGTACTGAGTAGGTGGGTGGGTAGGATGGGGTAGATAGAGTGTGATACGGCGTGACACTTGTCGGCAAAAAAGCACTAAGCAGCGGTATTGCGGAGTATACACAATACACCCCCCTATTATACAGCGTATATTGGTTGGGGTTAATGTTAGGTATAGGTTATATATATACACAATATACATACTTAGGATAGAGATGTACCGGTAAGTCTTACTAAAAAAGAAAAGTCACTCGAGTCGAAACCTTTGAAGTTTCTGTCCCTACACAAGTCACATGACGCATGTACATTACGTAGACTTGAACCGCCATTGTTCTAGCAACCCAACTGCTTGAAAATAGGGTGACAAGTTGTCTTACTGTTCATTTCCTATACAATGCTCCCTACTTTGTAAAAAAACTTTCGGAGAATGTCACTTGTCGGTATATATATATTGATTGGAAATTGTCGGTAATTGATCAACAAAATTGATGTAAATCAAAGTCTGAAGAGCACCACCACCCCCCCCCCCCCACCCCCCCGAAACAAAATGTTCCCAATGTGCTCCTGGTAAAATTTCAGTGACTATGATATTGATAAATATCAAACATGTATAGTGCATACATACATAGCTACATATTGTGATAAATTGACTATAAATTATTTAATTATATTATAATTACTCTGAAAATAGATAATTTGTGACATGTAATATTTCGAAGTATAACACCTGACTAATCATATCTTTCATGATATATAATTTGACAAACAGCATGTAATATCATCATCTTTCATTTCCTAATTCCTGACAATAGTTAAGTCAAAACGTATAAATACATTTTCCAAATGCTGCATATTTTCGGAGCATCCATTGTATTGCATTTCAGATGCTATGTACCTTTAACTACCTTTAGAGAATTCGTAATAAGACGACTTTACAGTATTAGCTAGTGCATATTGAACGCATTATGAAGTTGTATTGGCCACCACACGAGACCCGTCACGACTTACGCACATTATGCAAATCACAAATATTTCTCCTCATAACTGAACCAAAGTGGGCGATAATTAAAAATGTACTAAGCGCATTAGTTTCAGTAAACATTGTTATTTGAAATGCACCTTTTTTTTCTGAAACACTCGTTCAATTGTGTGCCCCCATGTACGCTGAATTGTTCTATGCGTTCCGAGTATCAGCACACAGCCCGTTCATCTAAAAACCGCCGATTCAAATTTTATGTCATTTCGTTCCGTGCAAATGTAAGGAAGACTAAGGAGCTCATGATGTTATTACAGACACTTTAACTAATAGTCGAATTCACTAAATATCATCAGTAAAGTTTGTTTACAGAGCAATAAATTAATGAAAGACAAAGATTATCTTTAAGATAATCAAATTGCAAAATATTTGCTCACGCGAGTAGAGATAATAATCTACAGCAGGGAGTAAATGGTACAGAAGAACCTACCATACCTTATCTTCAAGAAAAGCGATCTTTCCTGCGCGGTTTGTGACTACGCCTTCGAATAACAAACTTGAAGTTTCCTCTCTTGAGAAGCGATTGTATGTGGTAATATATACGGTGTGGACAGCGCTTGTATGGGATATAATTAGAACATTTAACATACCGTCTGAATTCGTGACCTTCACATCTTTACTCTGTTTTGGCTTGTCTTTCAACACTTTCAATTTGTGGATTAGTCTAGTGCTAGTGAATTTTATTCGAGAAGAACGAACTGGAGATTATCACGCGTTATATATTAGATCAAGGCTAGCAGGAGTTGAAAGTTTGCAATTTCTTGTCGTGTCCCCTGCGCAAGGTCATAACTCAAAACTTTGCTCAGTATCACTTCTGCGATTGAAACATACAATGGGCAAAAAATAAGACTGGTTAGAAATACTGATAGCGGGAGGGATGTTACGTAGAATTGCAGTCGAGTTCAATTGAGTTAATTGGACTTCGGGTTCCAATTCGCGTTCCAATTCGAGTTCCAAATTCAACGCCATCTTGAAGAATCGTTAAAGAATTTTAAATGTTTTTAAGAACGAGAGATATATTATAGAATGGAAAAATTAAAAAAAACTTTAACTCGAACTCAAAAACATGATTCATGCATGACTCCAAGTAATAGCCAACAACTAACTTTTGAAAGGCCGCAATTGTAATGCGCCCACTGTACGTCGCGCCACTTGACAACACTCGCGTGTATAGTCCCGACCGCTATGATTGTCGATGGAAGGTCGATGGTGGACGGACGGTCATGGCTAAAGGGGATAGACGAGAGGTAGGTTTTCAAGATGGCTGCTATTTTTTCAAGATTCTTAAAACGAGAACAAATCAACAACCAGACATTTATAGCATTCCTAAATTGTGGTTAGGTTTAGGGTTAGGGTTAGGGTAAGCTTTAGGAATGCTATAAATGTCTGGTTGTTGATTCGTTCTCGTTTTAAGAATCTTGAAAAACAACCGCCATCTTGAAAACCTGCCTCTCGTGTATCCCCTCTAGCCATGACCGTGGACAGACGTCATAGACGGACAAAAAGTGGGACCGCTGTGTTTTCAACCGTGGGCGCAATCCCAAAAGTCCGGGTCAATGTGGACATGGAGTCTTATCGTATCTTTTTCCTTGTAGAGAAATATGCAAATTAGCTCGTGTGGTATTTCATGTGGTTGCGCGTGTGGTGTCGGTCGGAGTCATTGAACTATAGGTAGACTGGAACGATTAGTCAGAGGGAGGGGGGGGGGGGATTAAAGCCAATTTGATTCGGTTTTTCTGCGTTTTGAGATGAAATAAGTAACGTCAAAAATTGGGTCGCATATCTAATGAAAGCTATTAAAAAGTTGTATTCGATGTAAAAATTTTAAGGCTTCAGGCAAAAGAAAACAACTTTTAAGTTTAGAAACTTTGAAGGAAAATTTCCCTTCAAAGTTTAAAAACTTTGAAGGGAAACTTGCAGTGTTTTGCAGTTGTTTCGTATTTTTTGGACATTTCTTTTTTGTTTAAAGTCTTGAATTTTTTATACAAAATGTAAATTTTTAATAGCTTCAATTTGATCGATATGCGGTCTATCTTTGGCGTTAAGTATTTCGTCCCAAAACTCAGAAAAACTAACTTGGCTTTGCTCATAACTGAACTTTTTTTATATTGACTTAGCGTTCCAGTTGTATTACAGTTCAGCCGACCTTTCTTGTCAAGGGGGTCAAGGTTTTTCGAGACAAGATGGAGGAAAGCAAAATAAGTTTGTACTTTTGTACTGCCCCTTTTTTACTTTTTTGGGACTAGACTGTTGGTTTCAGAGGAGCTTTTATGAAAGGTAAGCGACATGTTTGTGATTTTTAGCTAGTCAGTGTCTTATAGTAAACCAAATTTCGAATTTGCTGTAATAAAATGTACTGTATTTAGTTTTGTATTGTATTGGGTAATAGCAATATTGGGTAAGCTGCATAGGAGGGGGAGGGCATTGGAGACCTGTGAGTACCTTTCAAGCAAGAATCCTTATTGTTAACCTTTTGTAGTTGTCTTATTTACTTCTTTTGACCAAGATATTTGTGTATTGTAGATGGTAATGGGATGAGTGGTCTATGATAGTGGGGTGGGGTGGAGGGGGTAGTCCTAATTGTTGATAATTTGTTATATTTAACCATTGACTAGTACTTTCATGAAATTTGCACAGCTTGAAATTTCATGCCATTATTATATTTATCTTTCACACATATAATAATTGTTATTATAGCACTTGTGGCGATGGCAATTGTTTTTATAGAACCTGCTCAAAATTATTATGTGCCGAGGAAGATTTGTGTTACTTCCTGGGAGGCCTTACTAGTATTGGACTTTATTGCAACTAAAAGTTTTATCATTCAATGTTGTACATCCATATATGCGAGAAAATACACATATATCTCGGTGTGAAAATACTGCATTGGGTGATGAGTAGGTACATCACACAACATGTGATGTCGCCATTGTAAGGGGGTGATCTATACACACACAAGCTTTAATTTATTATGCTTGTGTGCATTCACGGTTAATATTTGATTGCTAATTAAACTTACATACACACTAGATTTCTTTTTTGTTCATTTTTTGGCCTTTCGATCTCATACACTTACAATAAGTCACTCACAACTAGCTGGCATTCTCTATTGACTGCATCATTAGGAACAAAGGGACTGTTGTTACTAAATATTTTTTATGTTTGCATGACACCAACATAACATGGTCACTATTACCTATTTGAATATTGCCATTACTATATAAATAATGTTTTTTACCTTCCCTATCTCATACATTTAACACAAGTCATTCAGACTCAGCTTTCATGCAATACCATACTTCATATTGCAGTTACTGCCTAATTACAAACACAGGGACTGTTGTTTCAAAATATTGTCTATTCTACATGATACCAGTACAGTTCCTATTACCTATTTGAGTATTTCCATTACTAGATATTGTTTTTTATATTCTTTCTCACATTTTGATTTTGTTTTTCACATTTTTTACTCCTAGATTTATATTTAATCACTCAAGCCTGACCCGCATGCTATACCATATTTCATATTACATGGAGGCTGCCCCATTATGAAAAAAGGGGCTGTTACAAAATATTGTTTTATTTTGCTAGACACCAATATGGTTCCTATTACCTATTACTAAATACTAGATATTCATGCCGAAAACTGTGAATATCTTGTATCTTTCACTGCGCGTTTCAATGCATTACAAAAATTTTATATCTTTTATAAGTTTTAATGAGATTTATGAATGCACCTGAAAATCAGAAGTATTTTCTTTGCTTTAAAATTCTTCATTTTTAAGCATTGTTTTGTCTAAAATATTGGTCTCAAAATTCAGGAAATCACATTTCCAAGACTCTAGATTTCAAAATTTTCCCAGGAAAGCAACTGCCTGGACCCCCCTTATAATCTCACACCTCTGGCACTCAGCGTCGCCTTCATCCGTAATTCTTAATTGAATTTCTGGTTGATGCATCACTCAGGAACTTGCCTAGATCCGCCCCTGATTCAGAACCTTTGCATTTTGCATCAACATCAGTTCAAATTTTGCATGCATCACTGTACCACTGGTTGTTGTAACTTTTTTCTCATTGTTAATTGTACCTGAAATTTTAAAAATCTACAAAATGTGATGAAATTCATTGAAACTTGGTGGAAATGACTAAATGACACATTTTTTGTGAAAAACCTTGGTTCGAAGTTCTGGAAATGCACTATAGTTATGTTTCAGCTTGCCCATGATTTTACCCATTTGGCCTCCCAATGGCTCCTTCTATGTGCTACCTGTCTTGATAGAGAACCTTTGCATTTTGCATCGAAGTCATTTGAAATTTTGCATCGAAGTCATTTGAAATTTTGCATACATCACTGTCCACTGGTCTCTTGAGAATAAACTAACTTCAAGTTTGTCTCGTTTTATTTGAAAAAGTTTATTGGGAGATACCTCTTGTTTTAACTTTTTTCCTCATTGTGAATTGTACCTGAAATTTTGAAAATCTACAAATTGTGATGAAATTCATTGAAACTTGGTGGAAATGACCAAATGACACAATCTTTGTGAAAAAACTTGGTTCGGAGTTCTGGAAATACATTATACTTACGTTTCAGCTTGCCCATGATTTTACCAATTTGGCCTCCCTATGGCTCTTTCTATGTGCTACCTGTCTTGATTGAGATCCTTTGCATTTGGCATCACAATCAGTTGAAATTTTGCATGCATCACTGTACCACTGGTCTCTTGAGAATAAACTAACTTTGGGCTTGTCTTGTTATATTTGAAAAAGCTTATTAGGAGATCCTCGTGTTGTAACTTTTTTCCTCATTGTTAATTGTATCTGAAATTTTAAAAATCTACAAATTGTGATGAAATTCATTGAAACTTGGTGGAAATGACCAAATGACACATTCTTTATGAAAAAACGTGGTTCGGAGTTGTGGAAATGCACTATAGTTATGTTTCAGCTTGCCCATGATTTTACCCATTTACCCATGCTTTTAAAATGTGTGGAAATGTAGTCATACAAATTGTCCGCTTCTGTAGGGCATCTTTGGTAGGGTTGGAGGAGGTTTTTTAAAAGACGTCATGTTGGACCTGAAAATTTGACGTCATGTTGGACCTGAAAATTTTTTTAAAAGACGTCATGTTGTTCAGCTGAAATTTTAAAAATCTACTAATTGTGATGAAATTCATTGAAACTTGGTGAAAATGACCAAATGACACATTCTTTATGAAAAAACGTGGTTCGGAGTCGTGGAAATGCACTATAGTTATGTTTCAGCTTGCCCATGATTTTACCCATTTGGCCTCCCAATTGTTCTTTCTATGTGCTACCTGTCTTGATCGAGAACCTTTGCATTTTGCATCGAAATAATTTTGAATTTTGCATGCATCACTGTACCACTGGTCTCTTGAGAATAAACTAATCTCGAGTTTGTCTCGCTATATTTGAAAAAGCTTATTGGGAGATACCTCTTGTTGTAACTTTTTTGCTCATTTTTAATTGCACTTGAAATTTTGAAAATCTACAAATTGTGATGAAACAGAGTTGCAAAAAGCCACGGGTATGCGGGTATTACCCGTGAGAAAGGTTTGCAAAATGGGCAGTCAGTGAGGAAGGTTTCATGTCAACACACTACATAATGTATCCTAAACATTAACTTAAAAAAATAATAGGTGATGATCTATTCCAGAAATCATAGTGATTTATGATACAATAGTGATTCATTGATCCCCTGGTTGGTAAGCCCAACTTTACAATATTTTGAGGAAGGTTTGCAAACTTTGAAAATTTTGCCCGGAGGAAGGTTGAATGCTTTTTGCAACTCTGTGATGAAATTCATTGAAAGTTGGTAGAAATGCCCAAATGACACATTCTTTGTGAAAAAACTATGTTCGGAGTTCTGGAATTGCACTATATTTATGTTTCAGCTCTCCCATGATTTTACCCATTTGGCCTCCGAATGGCTCTTTCTATTTGTTACCTGTCTTGATTCAGAACTTTTGCATTTTGCATCGAAATCTGTTTAAATTTTTCGTGCATCACTGTACCATTGGTCTCTTAAGAGTAAACTAACTTTGGGCTTGTCTCGTTATATTTGAAAAAGCTTAGTGGGAGATACCTCTTGTGGTAACTGTTTTGCATTATCAATTGTACCTTAAAGTGCTTATGAAACGAAATTTTCTGCGACAATTTTCTTATTGCATTAGAAAGATCAGTTAAAATCACTGTATAACTTCTTTGATAGAATTTTTGTAACTGCCTTACTTTTCGAGATATTCAATTTTATTTGATTTGAAAATTACCTAACCAGTGACGTCATACTGCATAATGAGCGACTGTTAGATTGCTTATTTTGTAGCATGTAATAGTGGAAAATAACTAAAACTACACTTACATGTGTGTAGGCTATGTTTAACATCCAGACCTGGGTATTTAGGTGTTATATCTTGAGTACTTTTCAAATTAATTCAGCTTTTTTGAAAAGTCATTATGCAGTATGACGTCACTGGTTAGATAATTTTCAAATCAAATAAAATTGAATATCTCGAAAAGTAAGGCAGTTACAAAAATTCTATGAAAGAAGTTATACAGTGATTTTAACTGATCTTTCCAATGCAATAAGAAAATTGTTGGAGAAAATTTCGTTTCATAAGCACTTTAAATTTTGAAAATCTGGAAATTGTGATGAAATTCATTGAAACTTGTTGGAAGTGACCAAATGACGCATTGTTTGTGAAAAAACTTGGTTCGGAGTTCTGGAAATGCATTATAGTTATGTTTCGGCTTGCCCATGATTTTACCCATTTTGCCTCCCAATGGCTCTTTCTATGTGCTATCTGTCTTGATTCAGAACCTCTGCATTTTGCATCGAAATCAGTTGAAATTTTTAATGCATCACTGTACCACTGGTCTCTTAAGAATAAACTAACTTTGGACTTGTCTCGTCAAATTCTCTTAATTCTCGTTATATATGTTTCTTCCAAAAAGACATCAATATGACACCGGTGGGGGGGGGGGGAGGGGGGTTATAGATTTGGCGTCCTTTTTTTTGAAATATATGCCTAAAGATACTGAAAATATTCGTGGAATTATAACAATGTTTATGGCTTTTGAAATGTGTGGAAATGTAGTCATGCAAATTGTCCCCTTCTGTAGGGCATCATTGGTAGGGTTGGAGGAGGTTTTTTGAAAGACGTCATGTTGGTGTCTTTTTGGCGGAAACATATGCTTGACCCTTATCTTGCAATCCTTAATGTCAACAAAGTTTTTTGTTTGTAAAGTGTAATTGATTAACCTAATATCTGTTGTTCAAGTTCTTTACTTGTAAATAAATAAAAATGACGTTTAAAAATATTCACATATGTGGGTCCCTTTGTTGTAGGCAGAACTGATGCGCCGAAGGGAGTATAACCTATGTTTTAATTTGAGTCAAACATGGCAGAACATTTTGAATAAACGTCATTTCTAACCAAAAAAACAAATATTAGGCAAAAGCAAAATGAAGTAATGTCCCCTGATAGATACAATATTTCAACATTTTGTTAAGTTATTTAAAAATTTAGACAAAATGGCCTCCAGAAAAAATGGACAATTTGGCCTCCAGATGCCAGAGAGTTATTATTTTTACACAGTATGCGTTTTTAATGTATTTCGTTTGGATATTTTAGGTTCATTTGAACAGAAAAAGGTTGTATATCAAAACAGGTTAGAATTCTACTTAAATTTACTTGCAATATGCAAAACTTCATTTGAGTTTTTTAGTTAATAATAATAATAGACAAATTTAGTTGAGGCTGAGACTTTCTCTTAGGTTCCTTGTATGTTTGCATGGTGATCATTAATCAAAGTATAACTCTGTGCAAACACCGTGTAAGTTTATTATCACAAAGCCTTCGATCCGTAAGCTCAGATCTTCATCAGTGCTAATTATTAAATGGGCATCAAAAGCTTTGCAGTAATAAATTTAAGCGGTGTTTCCACTAAATTATACTTTGATTATTCCTAGCTGTTTTTTACCCAGGTCGCAGAGCGTCCTCTTGTATCTTGTGCGATAATTTCCTCTCAATGGGTTATAAATGTTAATATAGGAGCATGCTCAGATCTGATCCGATAATAGTTTTAATTAGCTGTTCGTGAAATACGATTAGCTGAATCTCATATGGGATTTGGGCGGGAAGGGGTAGGATGAGCTGCTAACATGTTGCTCGCTGTTTCTTATACGACCAATCGCTGCTTCGTCTCTTTGTTGCTTTATTAAAACCGACCAAGAGAAACCAAGTTTGCAAGAGAAACCTCTGGGGTCAGGCCGGTACCGTTTTGTTAGAAGTGACGATGGATTTTGGTTTTTTAGCATACTTTTAAAAATTCAATTCCTTTCATAAACCTTACCCCATTTCAATTACATACGGCGCACACCTTCGCAGTCCACACATTTAGCTAATACATTACATTTTGCTATTTGTCTAATGCGTTATGAGTTGCTATTTGAATTTTGATGTCCCCTTCTGTTTATGCATTCTTTTTTTAAACATTCCATTGTGAAAACGTAACTTTATGCATGGCACTCAGAACACAATTTTTAACCAAATTTGTTGTGATAATTTATTTTCAGCAAATGATTGTCAATCGCTTTTATTTCGACGCTATCTCGCTATTTGCGCTCGTCGCATCCTCTCCAAAGCTTAGCTCGGTGAGTTGCTCAGTAGACGAGTACTACAGGGTGTATAAAAAAAAACGGAGCCCATCTTTTGCGTCAAATTATTTCTAAATTACTGAAGCTTATAGCACAATTTTAGACTTGTTTTAAACCACGTTCTTTTCTCTTTCGAACAAGCCGTAATTCGTATTTTTACTCCCAGTAACGTATGTGCTATGACAAATTTAGTAAAAGCTATCGACTTGAGATGCCCTCCAATTATGCAAATTCACTATGTCTTTCATGGTCGCCAGTTAAATTTTTAACTTTTTTGCTTTTTACATAAATGGTATTTCTGTTAAACTAATAAAACTTGTTATAAAGCTTTACAGAAGATAACGGACCGTTAACGTGCACTACGAACGGATAGTTCAAGCTTGTATCGACATGAATATTGACATTATGCAATTTCGACAACATTGTGCACGCGCGGATAAACAAAACGCTAATTTCGATCATTATTTTGGCATAAATCTAAGGTTTTTGGTAAAGTAAACGGTCCGTTATCTTCTGTAAAGCTTTATAACTAGTTTTATTAAGTTTAACAGAAATACCATTTATGTAATAAGCGAAAAAATTAAAAATTTAACTGGCGACCATGAAAGACATAGTGAATTTACATAATTGGAGGGCATCTCAAACCGATAGCTTTTACTAAATTTGTCATAGCACATACGTTACTGGGAGTAAAAATACGAATTGCGACTTGTTCGAAAGAGAAAAGAATGTGGTTTAAAACAAGTCTAAAATTGTACTATAAGCTTCAGTAATTTAGAAATAATTAGACACAAAAGATGGGCTCCGTTTTTTTTTATACACCCTGTATAAAGATGGCCGAATGCCGCTCACAATCGCATGAAGCAGCAGCTTTATTAAGCCGTGCAGCAAGTAAGGATCGGGCATTGGCTAATGATTTTCCTCACAGAATGTTAGAAAAGAACAATTTGAGTGTAGAGCAACAACAACCGGCCGCAATACAACAAACCACCACGGGCCCTACTCATTCTTGGCAAATGAACCACAAAGAATTTCGTCGACTCCTCATCCACTATCAAGCGTCATATTTGTGAAATGAAATGAAATGCGCTGTCACCCAAGTCCAGCACATAGCAGTCTCGAGTAAGCCCTTGCGAATACACAGACTGATGTAGCGGATTTGCCAGACATAAGAAATTGTGCGTGCACGTGTCTTGTAGCTTAAAAAACCTGGTTTGCCCCCAGGAATTACCACGACGATGCTTGCCGGAGGTTGATGCGCGAGGCAACTGTTGTTGGCCCTATTTTGCCGGGGGGGGGGGGAGTGAGGGGGAGTCGCCGAAATTCTCTGCAGTTTATTTGACCGTAACCAGTGGACCTCGTGGTACGTAGCTTGTTGTGTTGCGGCTGGTTGTTGATGCGCCACATTCAAATTATCACTCCTGACATTCTGTGTGGAAATCCTTGGCCATTGCCCGATTTTTGCGCCAAAATACTTGCTGTAGGGCGTAATAAAGCTGCTACTCTGTGCGTTTTTAAAGCTTTCGTCCCTTTTTATGATGCTCATTTATTAAGCAAATAGGTAGAGCCACAGTTATGGCCAAGCGCAAATAGCGACATAGCGTGGAAATAAAAGTGATTAACAAATAGTTGCTGGAAATAAATTATTATAAGAAATTTTGTCAAAAATTGTGTCCTGAGTGCCATTCATAATGTTGCATCATCACAATGGAATGCTCATGGACAGAAGTGCAATTGCGAATTTGAAACATCAAAATCAACTATTGGACATAAAATTCAAAACAGCAACATCACAACGCAAACGACGAAGAGTAAAACGAGCATATTGAACTACAAAACTCGGTTGTTAATTTTGGCGGTGATTACCCACCATATTTAAGCTGGATAGCACATTTATTGTTGGGTTTTGAAGCCGGAAACACGTCATATTTTTAGAATGCCATGTTGAGTGGCCCCACTTGAGTAGCAATGATAGAGATTCCTATTACAGGATGCATAGTTTTTTATTTTAAAATAAAAAAAAAGGTTTAAACGCAAAAGCTATCAAAGAAATTAGTTTTTTTAACAGAAACTACATCGATATACTATATGCTATTTAGGTGGGGCCATTTAACATGGCCGCCGATCTCAAAATATGACGTTTTTCCGGCTTCAATTTTTATTACAGTTTACTGTAATATATTCTATGATATTACAGCGCTCTCAGTAGCGAAGCCAGCCCGACATCTGGTCATGCAAATGCAAATTTTTCTGTGTTTGACCGTATAAGGAATGAATTTCTAAAGGAAATAAATAATGATGATTTAAATTTACGTAGCATGACCAAATTGTCGGGCTGGCTTCGCTACTGGCTGCTCTAGGGCATGCGTACAAGGCTTAAGGGCGTCCAATAGTAAATAATTTCAAAATTCATCGATTTTCAAAAATTTTACAAAATATTGTTAACGGCGTTCTCTAAACATATCCAAAATTTCAAACAACAAAATGAATTATAAACGAAGAAATTCAGCAAATTCTACACCGTGTTAGGGTAAAACCATGATTTTACCCAGAGCAAATAATGGTATGCAGTTGGTTTACTCTATTGTGTCCTTTTCCATAGCATTTTCAATTAATGTTATTCTAATGCATGCAAAAACTTTAAAGCAGTTTTTCTCAAATTGCCGAAAACCACCAATCGCCATTATTGCATGCGCAATATCTCAAGAAGTATGTAAGCTATTGACTTCAAGCTTTCAGTGTGTGTTCTGTGTTACATTCTCTTGGAGATGAACCAGAATCATAAAAATATTTGCAATAGCATGCAAGTTATGATAGTCAGTATCATCTCGATAATATCTAGTTTCAATATTTTGTCCGCAAAAAATTTATTTTTGCCTCAATCACCATAGTTCTGGTTCATCTACAAGAGCATGTGATATACTATTAAAATAAAGTTATTTTAGATTTTTATCATTCATAGTTGTTGAGATATCATGTTTACAAATATATGGATTTTTCACCATCAGGGAGTAATTGACAGGGTAACCATGGCAATGGTAACTTTGAAAAACTTATTTTTATGTTTGTGGTACCATGTCCTAACACCTGACCAAAGATGAACTGCATAGCATTAAAACACACAACACAATTTTTTTTTTAGTATTGGACCCCCTTAAGCTATATGTTAATATAAGGTTTGTGTTATTTATCGAATGATGCCGTTTGGTCTCCGTGATTATCTATTAAATAATTACTTTTAATAGAATCATACCAGCATACTATTGCAAATGCTGTAATTTGATTGGCTACTGTACTCGCTATCTATTGCTCGATAGATAGCGAGCAGCGAAACAATAATTTTTTAGTGTATTTTTCGCAATTCAAAGACAATCTGTAATGTGTTTTTTTTTACGTAAAAATGAATTATTTATTTCAGATTCTACTAAAACAATTAAAAACAATTTCAATTTCTATGCGTTGATAGTTGTTTCGGGCTTCGCCCTCATCAACTATCACCGAATAGAAATCTCGAGCTCATAAATAGTGATCTACAGTTTGTAAATAGTTTTCTAAACATCGCAATTGTTTATTTTCAGTTTCAAACGATACCAAGTAAAACGTGAATACACCAGTTGTGCAATGACAGGATAAGACGAAAAAGAATTGATATCCACCCAAGAAATGAATCACAAGTCGTGTCCATCAGAAGATGTCCATCAGAAGATGTCAACAGTATACGGTTGTTAAAGTAATTTACAATCAAATTTTCGTGTAGTTTCCATGCAATATTGTAAATATTTTGTCTTATTTATATGGTTGGCTGGATATGAGTAAGCTTGTTGCCTACTGGATCGGCGTGATGTTTCATCAAGAGAGAATGCCTACCAGATGAAACTATGAACAGCATGATAAAATGAGACCAACCGAAGCCACGACGATCTGAAGATAGAGTGAAAGTAAGTTTGTTATTTTATTTTGAAGTTTCCATTTTCTTTAATAGTTCAAAAGCACACAAAAACATATGTGATGCATCACTACATTTTCCACAGTTTTTATCTGTTATGTCACGCATGTAACCTTATTACTATATTTTCTTTTGCACTTTGTTATGTCACTCAAGTAACGTTATTAATAAGTTTTAACAAAAAAGCCTGCCCCTGGAGGGGACCTAATTAGAGTGGACCTAATTAGGTTTCCAGGTTCAATTCCTGGAGCCATGTAGATGCGCACTAACTGATACACTAACTATACTTTGTCGGGTTAGTAGAGGTAAGTACACTGAATTTAAACTAGTAATGGGTACTTACAGTTGTTATGTTACTATATGTGTAGTACATTACAGTGTAGCACATATAAGTATATTACAGTTATAAGTATATCACTGTATGTATAGTGTGTATATTACTGATATACGCTAACTATACTTGGTATAGTTGGTAGAGGTAAGTATACTAAATATAAACTAGTCATGGATACTTACAGTGTAATTAATCCCGCTAACCACCCCGCCACTCTTACCACCCATAGAATTTTATAGTTCTCACTCTTGTCTACGCATTACGGTTAGCATTACGGTTAACTTTAGGCAACTGTATATAACACGCGCAGAAGATAACTCCACTATAGTTAGTATGCTAGAGTTACCTTGGTTGACTAAGGTAACTCTAGTCTATCTTAGTGTTAGACTAGAGTTACGTTAGTTAACTGAGGTAGAGTTAAGTCTGCCTTAGTTAACGAACGTAACTCTTGTCTACCACTAAGGTAGACTAGAGTTACCTTCTTCGGGGGTGGTTAGTGGGTTTAGTAAAAACTGTAAGTACCTTAGCATAGTTAGTAGAGGTAACTGCACTAAGTGTGAAGAAACTATGTAAGTACTTTCAGTTATAACTAATCCCACTAACCACCCCCGACCATTCTAATTTCCACCCCTACCGGTTTTCGTAGCTTTATAGTTCTCACTGTGGTCGGCTTATTACGGTTACTTTAAGGTAAGGAAGTCTATCTGGCATGCTGAGAAGGTAACTCTAATCTACTATAGTTAGTATACTAGAGTTACCACCTTAGTTGATTAAGGTAACTCTAGTCTACTTTAGTTGTAGACTAGAGTTACGTTAGTTAACTAAGGTAGAGTCATGGTAACTTTACCTTAGTTAACAAACGTAACTCTAGTCTACCACTAAGGTAGACTAGAATTACCTTAATATGCTAAGTTAACTCCAGTACACTAACTATAGTAGACTAGAGTTACCTTCTGAGCATGTCAGATAGACTTACCTACCTGACAGTAACCGTAATAACTAGATTGTTGTGAGAACTATAAAGCTACGAAAACTGGTAGGGGTGGAAATACACATTCGGGTCGGGGGCGGTTTGTGGGCGTACGTTTAACTTTTAGTACCTACATTGTACTATTTACGTAGAGGTGAGTCTGCCACATATAAATAGTGCAATGTAGGTACTTAAAGTTAAACGTACGCCCACAAACCACCCCCGACCCGAATGTGTATTTCCACCCCTACCAGTTTTCGTAGCTTTATAGTTCTCACAACAATCTAGTTATTACGGTTACTGTCAGGTAGTTAAGTCTATCTGACATGCCCAGAAGGTAACTCTAGTTTACTATAGTTAGTATACTAGAGTTAACGTAGTTGACTAAGGTAACTCTAGTCTACCTTAGTGGTAGACTAGAGTTACGTTAGTAAACTAAGGTAAAGTTACTGTGACTCTATCTTAGTCAACTAAGGTAACTCTAGTATACTAACTATAGTAGATTGGAGTTACCTTCTGAGCATGTCATATAGACTTACTTACCTAATGGTAACCGTGATAACTAGATTGTTGTGAGAGCTATAAAGCAACGAAAACTGGTAGGGGTGGAAATTCAAATGGTCGGGGGCGGTGGTGGGAGTACGTTTAACTTTAAGTACCTACATTGTACCATTTATGTGGAGAGATAAGTCCACTAAATGTGAATGGTACTATGTAGGTACTTAAAGTTAAACGTACTCCCACCACCGCCCCCGACCATTTGAATTTCCACCCCCACCAGTTTTCGTAGCTTTATAGCTCTCACAACAATCTAGTTATTACGGTTACTGTTAGGTAGTTAAGTCTATCTGACATGCCCAGAAGGTAACTCTAGTTTACTATAGTTAGTATACTAGAGTTAACGTAGTTGACTAAGGTAACTCTAGTCTACTTTAGTGGTAGACTAGAGTCACGTTAGTTAACTAAGGCAGAGTCACCGTGACTTTACCTTAGTTAACTAACGTAACTCTACTCTACCACTAAGGTAGACTAGAGTTACCTTAGTCAACTACGTTAACTCTAGTACACTAACTATAGTAAACTAGAGTTACCTTCTGGGCATGTGAGATAGACTTAACTACCTAACAGTAACCGTAATAACTAGATTGTTGTGAGAGCTATAAAGCTACGAAAACTGGTAGGGGTGGAAATTCAAATGGTCGGGGGCGGTGGTGGGAGTACGTTTAACTTTAAGTACCTACATAGTACCATCCACATTTAGTGGACTTATCTCTCTACATGAATGGTACAATGTGGGTGCTTAAAGTTAATCGTACGCCCACAAACCGCCCCCGACGCCAATGTGTATTTCCACCCCTACCGATTTTCGTAGCTTTATAGCTCTCAGAACAATCTAGTTATTACGGTTACCATTAGGTAAGTAAGTCTATATGACATGCTCAGAAGGTAACTCCAATCTACTATAGTTAGTATACTAGAGTTAGCTTAGTTGACTAAGGTTCCACACCATTTCAAACTAATCCCACTAACCGCCCCGCCACCCTTGCCACCCCATGCTCAGAAGGTAAAACTCTAATCTACTAGAGTTAGCTTTGTTGACTAAGGTAACTCTAGTCTATCTACCTTAGTGGTAGACTAGAGTTACCTTAGTTGACTAAGATAGAGTCACAGTAACTTTACCTTAGTTTACTAACGTAACTCTAGTCTACTACTAAGGTAGACTAGAGTTACCTTAGTCAACTACGTTAACTCTAGTATACTAACTATAGTAAACTAGAGTTACCTTCTGGGCATGTCAGATAGACTTAACTACCTAACAGTAACCGTAATAACTAGATTGTTGTAAGAGCTATAAAGCTACGAAAACTGGTAGGGGTGGAAATAATATTTGGGTCGGGGGCGGTATGTGGGAGTGCGTTTAACTGTGAGTACCTCCATAGTACTATTTATGTAGAGGTAAGTGTACTAAATATAAATAGTACTATGTAGGTAAGTAAGAGTTAAACGTAATCCCACCACCGCCCCCGACCACCACCGCCCCCGACCACCATTGCCCCCGCCCTCTAACCTACTATAGTCAGTATACTAGAGTTAGCTTAGTTGACTAAGGTAACTCTAGTCTACCTTAATAGTAGACTAGAGTTACGCTTGTTGACTAAGGTGAACGTGAACTGTACCTAAATCAACAAACGTAACTCTAGTCTACTATTAATAGACTAGTGTTACCTCAACTGACTCTAGTATGCTAACTATAGTAGACTAGAGTTATCTTCTGCGCGTGTCAAAAAGAGTTACCCAATGTTAACCGTAATGCTAACCGTAAGGCGGAGAACTTTAAAAGTCTGAAATTCTATGGGGTGGCGGGGTAGTGGTAAGGATTAGGTACGACTGTAAGTATCTATTTAGTACACTTGCTTCTATTTAGTATACAACTGTAAGTATCTATATGGTACTAGTTTATATTTAGTATACTTCTATATATCACAGTATAGGGAATAGACAGTAGGGCCACTCAGCAGTGCAACACGGCGCCCTATCATTATGCAGTTTACTGGCTTCCACCAGCCTGTTCAGCGTTCTTATTAGCCGGGAAGTGCAATTGACTGGCTAGCATGATGGTAGCCATAATGTTAATGAGATGCGATATGCGTGGACACACAAACTTCAATAGAGTGGCCCTACTGTGCATTCCCTATACTGTGCTTCTATTCAGTACACCTACTTCTATTTAGTATACTTCTTCTGTGTATCAGTTGGTGCGCATCTATCTGTCTCCAGGAATTGAACCTGAAAACCTAATTAGGTCCACTCTAATTAGGTCCCCTCCAGGGGCATTTTTAATTAAAACTTAGCAATAAGGTTACATGAGTCACATAACAAAACAGTAGAAAATATAGTCATGCATCATCTAAATGTTTTTGAGTGCTTTTGACTGCAACTACCGGTATCTAAACGAAACTGATCTGAATGCAAACGACAAAATAAAATCAACAAACTTACTTTCACTCTATCTTTGGATCGTCATGGCTTCAGTTGCTCTCATTTTTTCACGCTTATTCAAGGAAGTCCATTAGTAAAAAAATGAAATCAGACGAAACATGTCATGGCAGCTTCCATGGCTTAAAAAATATTTTGTTGATTGTAATTGTTGCAGGTTACCAAAATAAAGTGTTTTCTATGTTCAAATTAAGTAATTTTGTATGCATGATTTCGGGAGAAGTGTTATTTGTGAGAGAAATTTGGAACCACAATGTCCTGGGTGTGAACCTCTGGGTTCTAAACTAATCATGATAATGTATAGCGCCTCTAAAATCAAAGATTGTAAATTTGAATGTTGACGCTTTGCACTCAAAATTGCAATATCTTAGCCAAATTCTAATAAAGCTCGCTCATTATAGTTCATATAATAATAACTTTTAATAAAGCCATTAGACAGTAAAATTTAAATAAGATTTCGTCTTTAACTCAAGACATCTTCAGACTAAATAGTATAGAATTACATGAGATTGAATATATATGTGCCAAATATCATATATTCACAAGGTGTCATGTTACATGGTAGTAAGAAAGATAAAGGATAGGAGGGTGTAGGATGGTACATGACAGGACGATACAGACCAGTACAGACAAAAGGCGCATAACAGACGCAAAACAACAGATGATATATTTAAGAAGGTTAAGTGGAATAGAGCTGCCCTGGACGTTAAGAGAGGGTTTAAGTTTAGATATGAGAAGGCTTTCGTGAATCATTAATTCACAAGAGTCGGAGCAAGAAGAGAAAATTTTGAAGTCGTCAAAGTTGGCAGAGTGACCTGTAGAGTTTAAGTGAGAGAATATACTGGACTGGACTGGTTGACAGTTTTCCTGTTGTATGAGTGATTGCTTCATAATCTCTAGCTACATTAGAGTTCATCCCATAGAAAAGGGCCGTTACTACACGGCCAGGGGTTGGTTGTAAGAAAGGTAAATAGCGCTATCCAACGGACAGTAATTTTTTTGCAACTTTCTAAATATTTTCAGTAACTTGTAAAAATTACATTAAAGTTCATCATTTTCGAGTTAAAGTCAGTTTACAGTTTCCAGAATTTCTCCGTTTGAAAAATACTTTTTGGTATTGAAATTCTGTAAATGTGTGGAGAACCCCGCAAACAATATCTTCTAAAATTTTTCAAAATTGATAAATTTTTGACGTGGAAATATTTCATTATTTCCTCAATCTTTCTTCGAATTTTACAAAAACGATGACAATCGAAAGCATTTTTAACTTGTCAATGCCTCAGAGCAATCTAGTTTTCGATTATCTTCTTTTAATGCACTGGACGAAGTAATTATCTACAATAATTACCATCCGAAGCAAAAGTAATGGTTTTTAGTAGGAATATTACGGTGCACCTTGTGACATCGGAATTTATTCAAAAAGTAAGCGTTTTCAGTTGTGGTGCACTGGTTAAACCTTGTACCACTGAGCTTACTATATCTGGAGGAAGCGCTCGCCGCTATTTTTGAAGTGAAAAACATGACGCGAATTGGTCCCAGGTACAGATCGTTATCACCGACCCTAAAGGCGATCCTAAACAATTTCTTTGTAGTTTTCACTAAGTTGGTTACATGTATATGACAAGTTTATATTTTTACTGTAGGTTTCACCACGCTGGTTACATGTATGACAAGTTTATATTTTTACTGTAGGTTTCACTAAGTTGGTTTCGTGCGTGACAAGTTTATATTTCTACTGTAGGTTTCACTAAGTTTGTTACGTGTGTGAAAAGTTTACATTTCTACTGTAGTTTTCACTAAGTTGGTTATGTGTGTGACAAGTTTATATTTTTACTGTAGGTTTCACGAAGTTGGTTTCGTGTGTGACAAGTTTATATTTTTACTGTAGGTTTCACTATGCTTGTTACGTGTGTGACAAGTTTATATTTCTACTGCAGTTTTCACTATGTTGGTTACGTGTATTACAAGTTTAGATTTTTACTCCGCCTGCCGTAGGCGAGGCGGAGTTTTAAATTCGCCCCGTTTCTGTTTTTTTTTTTTTTTTTTATTTTTTTTCGGTGTCAGAAGTCGGTGCAGCGCTCATGGGTGATACCGCTGGCACAAACCGCGTGAGCCGACCTAAACACGGCGTTTAAACCATAGAAATAATAGATATAGAATGCGTGCTTGGTAACCTAGCCGGTACCCAAATTGAAAAAAAAATTGCCCTTATAAATCCGCCATGTTGGATTTGTTCGAGGAGCGGTCTATGCGAATTACAGTGGGGCGAGTTTAATTTGCCCTTATAAATCGGCCATTTTGAATTTTAATGTGGCGTCACTTGTTTACCTGAAAATAGATAGGAGCGCGCATTCTATATCTTTTATTTCTATGGTTTAAACTCAATTTCTAGCGAAATGTGTCAACAAAACACGCATTTAAACGTGCATGCTAGAACATCTAAACCGCAAGAAGGTTTTACGTGCAAAGATTCTCATGCAAAATGCTTTAAAACGACAAATTCCAGCGATGTGTCGCGGTGAAGTTTTGAGAGCGTGTTTCCGTCATTTTCTGGTTTATTCCTACTTTTAAGGAAATTTAGAAATTTCTACACAAGAATCAAACGCAAATTCTACTGAAATATCTACATACATACAAAATGAAGATCGGTGAAGGAACTTCGCAAAAATATTCATTTTTGTACTTTCGAACGGCGTTTTTCCTATGCTTTTGACTGAAAACACGACGAACGACACTTGCCAGAGCAATTTGCGTGGCGCGTGGAATGACGTGAGCACGGGGACACAAAAATTGAGGTTATTGAGTGCGAGTTCCCTATCTGTTTATATCTGATCTGTGATACAGCTTCTTCTGAATCAGGAACAAGGAACTTGCTCGGAGCATGTCGACACAAAGTGGTAGTTTCGGCGTTCCTCGGAATTCGTCGGTTTCCGGCGCTGCTCGAAGATTTTCCGAATACTATTTTTTCAAAATTTTTCTCTAGCTCGAAGATTTTGCTCCTTGAAAGTCCTCTAAATTTTCATGCATCCTAACTTTGTTTTAAGGTAATATGCTTTATTTTCTATCATTATTTGTAGCAAAGTACTTAGATTGTGCATAGAGATCGATTTTTGAGAGATCAGACTGGAAATAAGTACAATTTTCGAGTATTGTAAGTTTGCTTTCCAAGCATGGCTATGGTCGCATGTAAGATTAAGGCTACCGTTTTCAGTTGAAGTTGGTTCGATAATAATACCATGAAATCCGCTATAGAAACTGTATGAGGTCTTGAATTGTTGAGATTGTCGAAGAAAGTATGCTGAGACAGTTCTATGTATAGAGTTGGTTCTGGTTCAAATTTATTGAAAAAAGGCAATTTAATTTTAATTTTGTGAATTTCGATTACAAAACATGCCTTGGACTGTCGACCAATTGATTTCGTCAGGCGATTACAGACTTGTAAGAGGAGGGGGTAGCCTAATTACTAAAATGTAGTGAAAAAAGGACTTTCCATCTAATGGTGGGAGCAGGTTGGCGGGAACACTGGAGAATAAAGGTCCTGTCACAATGCAATTTTTCTTGCAACTTGAAATGCAATTCTACTATTGGGAGATGTAAAATTGGCAAATGCAAGTTTCCATCACAGTTTGCTGGGGTTTTTTAACGTACCAAACATTTGTCACAAATTTACTTAAGAGTAGATTTTCCCTGTAGCAAAAAAGATGGCAAATGTCGATTTTACCAGAGTGCATGGCAGTCTGAAATTGTTTAAAAAGGCAAATTAACGTCTTTTGAAGAACAGACAGAAGACAATAGGTTATTTTCACACTTGTGTTAAAATTTCAATCCAGTAGCTTTGCTTCTTGTCATGTTTTCCCACGTATTCTTTCTTGATACCTGCAATCCATTCTGGTAAAATCGACATGTCGCCATCTTTTTTGCTACGGTGAATGCAAGGAAAAGTGCACCGTGTGACAGGGCCTTAAGGGTAAGAGGTGGATAGAGAAGGAGACGGAGCAGTTACAAGTGCAAGAAAAATTGCACCGTGTGACAGGGCCTTGAGGGTGGGAGGTGGATAGGAGGAGACGGAGCAGGATGTGGGAGTCGTGCAAGGTCGGGATGTTAAAAAAGAACAAGGAATGTTATGTTTTCAATGCCTTTTAGACTTTTCTTGAGGCAATTAAAATTCAAACTGTCAAATCCAAACACTGTACAGAATGGCCGACTTTACGTGGTCTTTAGTTTTTACACAACCACTTGCATTGTTATCTTTTGCAGTTTGTTTACCATTTCAGTTATCTATCTTCAATAGAATTCTTTGAAATTTGTTTGTAGATCGACAAAATGCTTAACCTCCTCTCAACAACTGGCAGATTATGAAAAATGAAATTGTTAAAGGTATTGGAATATTGCATGTACAATATTGAATATGGGACAATTTGGGACAGTATAATTTTGGACATGACGGTTTCATTCTCACCTAATTTGACGATTATTTTGTGGGTACACATACCGTGGAATCTCATGTGCTCCAGAAGCATTTTAATCTTAGAAAAAGTCAAATAATGATGAACTGTGTTTTAAAAGAAAGTTAGAATCTTATTTGGTTCAAATCAATTGAATTATGGCCCAAGAGTTCATGAAAACACATACAAAAGGCTTTCTTAAAAAACTGAAATATCAAATCTAGCAATTTTATATGTTATGCCTCTAAACAACACAATTCTGTTTCTAAAAATTGGTACCCTACTAGACCTATATGCATGATTATACTAATTTGGACATATTTATTTTTACCCATTAAAATATAAATTTGTGTTTAATCATTCGTGTTTGTCATTATTTGACTTTGTAATGTTGGTTAAACATAAGGAGATTGAGGTGACTTTGCCAGAAACAAAAACATCCATTATTATACTAAAATTTCAATATATATAGCAATTAAAACTAACCACAGGAAATATATTTCTACTTTTTAATTGAAATGTTTCTGTTATATGCACTATATCATATTTTTGATAAAAAATTACAACACCTATGTTATTTCCTGGTTTACTATCTCAATCATCTTTTGTTTAAGCTGGCTTTGAGTGTTCATTTGAAAGTTTGGAAAGTTCATTTGAAAATCACAATAGTTCTCAATGTTATATTGGATATTAAAAAAATACTTTGTAATATTTTATACTACTGGTAATTTATCTTAGATACAGACTTTGTGATTTTGTACTAGAATGTTGACTTTCAAACTTTAAGATGAACTACTTATTAAGGACAAAATAAGCTAGCATATTGTCTTTTGTTTACAAAGTGGAACTTGTTTGGAATTGAGATGAACTGATGCAGTTGTTCTTTAACTTTATCAATTAATTACATATCTTAAATGAAAAAGAAAACCACAACTTGCCAAATAAATTCTGTGGGCTCTTTTTATTAGCAAAGAAAAGATGTGGCAGATGTAAGAATTTAAGAGTAAAAAAGTTTCCTTGGACTAAAAAAATTGACAGTATGCCAGATTTTCTAGATAAACAAGCAGTACAGATGTTGGCCAATAATAAGTATAAGTAACTACAATTTTTGATTTTAAAAGTTTTCTATTGATGCCTGGATACAGTAAATACTTTACCAGAGTTCTTCGTATTACATCGACTTGAAAAAGTTTTAAGTCACATGAAGCTTTTAGTTGATACTATGCAATTTCAAATTTTACAGACTTCTTAATTAACATGCCAAATTTACCTTGTTGAACATAAGGTCTTTCCTGAGAAAAAGTAAAACTGTCTGGCATTATATGGAGTAGAATAATTTAAATTAGTTTGAGACTTTGATTTGATAACAATTTTGATTTGTACTATTTACAATACAAGTGACCGGGTTGTATCGGATATACAAACCCAAGCTGAAGGCGAGATATCTGACATACACAGATGCGAATGTTGTAAATGGCTTGTGAAACTCATCAATTTTATACATCAGATCTATAGCAAAGTGATTTTGAAAATACCGATTCTGTAAGATGAGAAAATGATTTCTTTTGTGTTTCCTGTATGATTTATTACTTTATAAGTTTCTTAATTAAAATTACAACATATTGCCTACTGGAACTTTTTATATTGTTTGGTTGTGGTGAATTTGTATTTTGGCAATTGAAATATTTCTGAATTTGTATGTGCATTTCCTTTGCTTCAGTTCAAGTTTACATTTCAAATATTCCACTTTGTAATACTTGCGTGGTAATAATAATATAAGAAAACAGGTTTACATGGCTCTTGAATATAGTCTTTTCAACAAGTAAGTAAAGATGAATTTATACTTCAAAGAGATATGTTCCTAACCTGACAATGGTACCTTCCAAAAAGACTAAATTTAAATTGATTCTTTGAATAAATTTTTTACTTTTCAATCCAAGATCAATCTAAGTTATGTATTTCTACTTTTATTTTGGTCTCTTTAACACTGAAACTATCAATTGTATATAAAGCAACTTCACTATCGAGTGACTTCATTAGTTGCTGGGCAAAGCCAAAGCATTGATTTTTCGGCTGTTTTCAATGAAAAATAGAATTTTGCCCAAAGTTATCTCAAATAAATTATCACAATTTGAACAAAAAGCTTCTGTTCTTGTGCCCACCAGAAAAATGAGATGTCTGAGACTTTCTTTGTATTTTTTTGCGAAAAATAGATCGCATGCACTGTTATGCAAAGAAAAGTGTAAGAGATTGGTTTCTGAAAAATGTCGTGCTACACACAATATTCTAAAAATGCTTGGTTTTTATTCTATGTATTTTTGAATTTTTTGTTAAAAAAAATAAAGGTAGCAATGTTTAGTGCATTTCACATTGTCAGGTTAGAAACGCAATAAGAAAAATGTGGCTCCGAACATTACAGCTTGGTCAATTTGGAATTTATAAAAAAATCGTTTCTTCGTTGTTTTTCGACGTTTTGAAGGGTTGTTTCGAGTACAAAAAAGTATTTTTAGGAAGAATTATGTGCCCACGTTACATGTCTCAAAGCCATCAAAATTCGTTGGTAATTCGTGCATGTATTTTTTCTGACTTATAAAAGCACAATTGATTAAAAATGATATTTTTCTTTTGACAAAAATACCTTTCTTCTGTGAGGCTGGCTGTATTTGAAAAAGCGTTGGTCAACGCTCCGCCAAAACTCGTGGGTTTTCTCCGGGTACTCCGGTTCTTCCCACTGGGAGAGTTGACAGGGTAGTTACATATGGTTATAAAAATGTGACTAACTTTTGAAAACCTTTCTACTTAGACTTGTTAAGCCTTCTCGTCATCTCTATCAGTTGCATGTTTTGAGCCACATGTTTTTCTTTGTAATTGTGAAACAACTCGTTATATGCTGGGTAAACCTTTGCAAAACTCTCAAAATTTATCACTTCAAGTTGTTTCATTGTTATAATATATTTTGAAGTATAAACATTTACTTACGTTGAAAAGACCCAAGTTTTTTAGGACTTTGTTCATTCACTTGTGTTATTGTTCTCTCTGCCATGTTCTGTTTTCTTCTGTTGTTATTTTAATAAGTACAATGTGTGGTAGTTAATCTCTTTTTATTGTTATTCAAATTGTATGTAATCTTTACAAATTTTTTCAATAAATTGTTTACAAAATTTACTTGTGACCCCTTTTTAATTAAAAATTCAATTCCCATGGGAATTGAGAAATTGAATAAAAAAAATCCCCCTACCCCGGCCAGCTCCCCAAGTGCCACTTCCACCTAAGTAGAAGTACTTATACATGTAGTACAAGTACTTCTACTTATTCACGGTGGAAGTAGCACTCGGAGAACTGGCCGGGGTAGCCGGCAAAGAGAAGACCAACTTTGCAAGTGCTAATACAATTGCTAAGTTGATCTTCCCTAGAGAGCAGCCGCGCGTACCTAACAAATTAAAACAACAAACGTTAGTGACTTAAGTACTTAGCATGCAAATTTGATTCCCAAAGCCAAAATGTCAAGTGCCCCCCGCTGATCCTACCAACTGCCTACCTGCCTCAGTTCTAAGCTGTCTTCCTCAGTTCTAAGCTCCTGCATTCCATTCGTTACCTTCACTTTCCTCACCATCGCACAGTCACTCACAGCTGATAAACCCGCATGCACCACCACCACCCCGACTGCCACCCAATTTCGAAAATTAAAAGAGTTAAAATTTCGGTAAAGTATGCATTTTAAATGCAATTTATTTGGATATTTTAGATCAAACGTAAACAGAAAAAGCTCGTACATAAAAACAGGTGAGAATTCTATTTAAAATTTGCTTGCAAAATATAAAACTTAATTCGCATTTTTCTTAGTTAATAGTATAGATCAATTTAGTTGATGTTGAAACCTACTCTTAACTGTTTTATTAGAAGTGACGACAGATTTTGGTTTTTAAGCATACTTTCAAAAATTTTAATTCCTTTAATAAACCTAATCCCATGCAACTTACACACGGCGCACACCCTCGCAGTCCATACATTTAGCTAATAAATTACGTTATAAACAAAAAAGCAAAATAAAAAGATAAATTACGTTATCTCTAGCTACTTAAACCCACTTAGACTGAGTTTTTGATTGAATTTTCAAACGTAAAACCTTAGCTGAATGGGCATGGGCTTTTCGTTGTGTTAACTGTTCCGGAGTAAATATAAACCTGGGGCCGGTTGTATCAAAGGCGTTTAGCTTAAACGGTGGATAAGTGAAATTTAAAAATCAGTTTTACACCTAGTACGGAACCGAAATTATGAGTTGAAATAGAATAAATATTTAGTATATAATTGTTCTTCTCAGGTCAAATAACTTCAGCTGGTTTGTTTATACAACATGGAAACGTGTTTCATATTTTTGACTTATCCACCGTTTAAGCTAAACGCCTTTGATACAACCGGCCCCTGATACTTACCAAAGTCCAAGGCTGGGTCAAATAAGCATGAGAATTAGGCAAAAATAAAAAGCAATTGAAACTCAACAGATTCACTAAAGTTGTTTTTTTTTTGGCAACTTATATCCTTAAGTGTAGATGACATGCAATTTTTAATGCCGTAATTCTCCCACTTATTTAACCGAAACGCCTTCATTTGCATGGTACCTCGCAGCTGCTCTCAAACCACCTTCGTAATTTGCTTTAGTGTACACAAACAATGACTTCATTGTTCCTGCTTACCAAAACAAATCTGAAAGCACCAAGATACTTATCATATTAATAATCAAAGAGGATTCGCATTATGCAGTAATTACCATAAACAGACGCATCACCATTGAAACAAAGCATGCTGTATTCCCATGGGAATTTAAAATGCACAAAAAAATATAATGATCCTACTGATTTGCATGGATGTATGAACCAAATTAGCTAAGAAACAAAGAAATGATATATTCCCTTGGGAATTTAATGTAGCAAAAAGATGGCGGGTGTTGATTTTACCAGAATGCCTTGCGGTCTGAAATCGTTTAAAAACTTAAGGTAAATTAACCTCGTTTGAGGAACAGACAGATAGGTTATTTTGTCACTTGTGTTAAAATTCCGTCCATTAGCTTATGTTAAATATCATTTCACTGCTATTCTTGATTGATACCCGCATTAAATTCTGGTAAAATCGACATGCCACCATCTGTTTTGCTACGGTGAATTGGAATACAAGTCACATTTTCTCGCTTTTTAACCAGAGAACACATTCTTTAAAGGTAGAACGACGGAATTGATCGTTTGCAATCGACGCCATCTTTGTTGACGTTTGAAACACATGGCAACCACAAAGTATCTATTCATTATATCTGATCCTATCGAGCCATACATCTTTAAAGTATCATTCATAATACGCTAAAACTAACGATGAAATACTACCATTTGCATTCAATCGTTACACCGCGCCGCGAAATGAAAGTTGTTTCGAGTTTTCCAACGCGTGTTATAATTGGACAACTTTATGTTTTACATTTCAAACTTCTAATTAGGGGGCGTGAACGTTTACAACCGTTTTTGCAATTATATCCGGCGAACCGCTATAAATAGCAACCGCTAACGTAAACAAATATATATTAAATCGTTCTTTTGCAATAATTATCACTAAATTGTCTTGAAAACCATTCAATCATCTCTTTGTAAAGCAAATACATTAATATTGAACGACAAAATTCGAAACTGAACAATTTCAGCTTCGTGATCATGTAACATAAAACTGACGTGTCAGTCGAACTATTTTCGGCTGGTTGCTGACGGTTGCAAACGTTCACGCCCCCTAATTAGAAGTTTGAAATATAAAACGTAAAGTTGTATAATGATAACACGCGTTGGAAAACTCGAAACAACTTTCATTTCGCGGCGCGGTGTAACGATTGAATGCAAATGGTAGTAGTAAATTGACACAAGTACTTCGCTGTAAACAGCTGAAGTAATCTGCAGAGTCAACCAAGATGGCGCCCAATCACACGAAATGACGTCATGTGCAAACCAAGAATAGTGACCAAATGCATCAACTATAATTTAGTGGCATTATTACGAAACTTATTTTTGTAAAACGTTCAATCCTACATGTTATTTTGTTTTGTTTTTAGAAATATCCAAATCCAAATGTTAGAGACGAAATTTCCAGGCGTTAAGGTATTGTTTCTTTAAAAAATATTGTCGACATTTACCATATTTTTACCTGTGTTTTGACTCGAAAATTGACTGCCAAACTCCTAGATATTCTATTTAATTATTTTGTTGAATGTATTTGATATCAATGTTATTTCAATCCAATTTTTTTCACTTAATTTGCTGTCTTTTCTTTTTCATTAACGAGAAATATCTATTAAATCCTCTTTGATCCCTCAATAATAAGTATCTTGTTTTCTACTAACTTGCACATTACCACTACTTTCTATTACAATGTCGTGTCTTCTTATTCTTGTGGATTGTTGTTTTGTGGGTCTTGCCGTCCAGGATCGTTCATTCTTTTCTCTTCTTGTGCGTTTTTTTCACATCCCATCACCCTTTGCAATAGTAGAAAGAATTAAGTCATGAGATGATAGTTACGAATAATTTATAAACTATAACATGATAAGTTTCTTGTACGTTTGCATGGTGAATACAATATACTTATTAAGCTTTGTGGAAACACCACGTAAATTTATTATTGCAATAATAAATTTACGTGGTGTTTCCACAAAGCTTAATAAGTAAACTATAACATATTAAGCACTTATTGGATGAGGTTTTTGTGATATGCGAAATGATCAATGTCGAGGTAAGAGTTATCAGCCGAGCCGAAGGCGAGTCAGATAACTCTTACCAAGACATTGATAATTTTGCATATCACAAAAACCGAATCCGATAATTGCTTTATTATACATTGTAAGTCTTTTTCCTCGAGCAATTGACGAATTTCGCCTTCGGAAGAGTTAAAAAGCAAGATGCCATAACATGAAACAGAAAATATCGAAAAAATGTTGTTGCCATGCCAACCATTGATGCCAACGAATACCGCATACTGTAATAATCTGCACCGTAGGCTCAACATGCAGATAACTCAGTTATCTGCTAGCAGATAACTGAGCCATAGAATAAGAATACATAGAAGGGCCACTCGCGTCGGAGCCTTTGGAGTTTTTGAAGCCGCGCATGTCGCATTACGCACGTTATTAGCATTTTCTCAGCCAGTCAATTGCATTTTCTGGCCAATAGGAATGCTGAACTGGCTGGTGGCAGCCAGTAAACTGCATAAACATAGTGTGACATGTTGCACTGCTGAGTGGCCCTTCTATGTATTCTTATTGTATGACTGAGTTACCTGCAGATTGTGTGATAGTCGCATTTATCTGCATACAACTGACCAATCACAACGCATAAAACAACTGCAATGTATAGTAATTAACACTTATTGACTGAGACCGAGGGAAACAGTATGTTTTGTGGACCAGAGACTGTCGATGTCGAGGGTCCACAAAACATACTGCTTTCCCGAGGTCTCAGTCAATAAGTATTTTATTATATACTGAGTGCCAAAAGAGAAGAAAAGTACCACAAATCAATCAAACATGTGTAAAAAGGATTACCTTTTACCTGACATGGCTACGTGAGGCTTTGTGGATTTGTTGTCTACCGGTGAATAAAAGTAATGTCCACCGCTTAGCTACGTTGCCAGGGAGACAATAGAATTTCTCCACTATCACGTGATACGTTCTTAACCAATAAGAAACAGGAATAAATGAACTTTGACACTCAGTATATTATAAAATAGTATTAATTAGGCCGGCCAAATTATTGTGTAAGCTGTTAATATGAAATTTTTTTATTAAAATCTCGAGAATCATTAATAAATCGTGAGCAAAACACAAAAGAAAATCATAGCCGTGAAGGAGTCTTTATTTCTCACACGCACACAACTTGCAGCTACCCTAATTTATGAATTTAGATTAAAATATCTCGAGAATTAAACAACACGTAAGGAATGTGTAAATTCTTAAAGCTCTTTCGAACAATAAAAATTAATATCTCGCACTAATCTCTCTCAAAAGCTCTCTCAAATTTATTGCCGATATCTCTTTGAGAATTACTGTGCACGTGAAATGTAACTTATATCAAAACTAGCTTACTTCAAGCTGTTTGGGAATCAAGATTTTACGTGTCAACGAGATCAAATATGAATCTAAGATGGCAGACAGCGCATTAAATTTCTATCTTTACGACCAACTCCCCAACGAAAGGCTTTAATTCGCTCGAAAGTCGAATTTTGTTTTTTTTTATTGTTTCAGGTAGTGAAAGATCCTGTGTGCTTTTTACAGTACTACCGACACTAGCAACGTTAGTGCGAGATGTTAATTTTTATTGAAACAAAAGCTGAACTGCTAAAAAAATGGAAACGACAAGATAAAATAAAAAAACTTACTTTCACTCTATCTTTGGATCTTCTTGGCTTCGGTTGTTCTCGTTTCATCATGCTGTTTATGGTTTCATCTGGTTGGCGCACTCTCTTCATGGAGCATCAAGGCGGTCCAGTAGGTAACTAGCTCACTCGTGTCCAGTCAACCAACATAAAATAAGGAGAAAATTAATGTTACAAAATATTTTAGAATATAGGACACTAAGCTTTAATTGAATTGACTTTAACAAACCGTACATTGTGATAGTATTTGCATCTTAACATCTGATGGAGACGGCTTGTGATTTACTTCTTATGTCGATATGAATTCTTTCCCATCTTGTTGCATCATTAGTTGATGGTTGTTGTATTCACTTTTTACTTGGCATTCTTTGAAAAAAAAATTACGATGTTCAGAAAACTGTTTACAAGATAAGCAAAGAAAACAACGTTCACAAGCATTAGAGAGGACTAAGTAATTATAATAGGCGTGACAGGTCACAGAGGTTAGTCGACGAAGAAACTCATGGACAAATTCCCGGCATGATGATACCCCGATAGCAAGAAATACAGCAAGTGTAGAACGTGTACGTGTGAGCTTAAACTGTATGTATGCAACTCCAAGAAAAGCGCAACACAAAATGGCGGAATTTAAAGACATTTCTGGTGTCATTTCCAGTTCCCTAACTTTCGCGGACAAATATATTTATATATTTTTCTCAAATTTTTTTGAAGTAAATCTAGATGGATTTTGTGAATAAACAAATTAAAAAAAGTATTGCCCACGTTAGGAAACTAGAACGGGCGCCCAAGAATGCCCACAATTTCTCCAATCTGGATTATATTTATTGATTGCGCAAATGACTGATAAAAAATAAGAGAGTAATAAAATACCAAATGGTTTCCTCTTCAAGATAGTGTCATACATGCGCGCGGCATTTCGGGATATTTGGGAAAACTCGTGTTGAAGTTGAACCTAAGGCAACATGCCAAGTACATGGATGACGCTATCCTGCTCAGGAAACTATTTAGTAATTGTCTTACAAAATGATTACAGTGAAACACAAGTCAACGCCACGGCATTTAAATTTCTCGTGTAGGATTGTTTGATCCTGCACAGTAATAGCCAAGTGGCGCAATCGTCAGAGCAAACGCCTATCACATGTGAGGTCGTGGGTTCAATCCTTACTTCAGACTCGTGACACCCATGTGAGGAGTTAGTCAGTCGTGGGTTTATCCCGGGTACTCCGGTTTGCGAATGTTGACTGGATGGTTAAAATTGTAAAATATCAGTAATCACCGGAACACGGGTACTTAACTAAACTGCTGACGATGAGGCGGAACTCATAATGAATTAATGAATATGTGTTTCACTGTAGTTATCATATAATGTAATTGCCAAGCTGAATGAATAATTCTCCAGTAACTACGTCATATGAATAACTTACAATTATGAGAGTAGTGGGGGGGGGGGGGCAGCATAAAGATTGAAGTAGTGTCAAGGAAGGGGTACTACCCTGACGGGTACTAGGCGAAGAAGTAGAGTAAACAGGAGGAAGAAGATTAAATTGGAGTAAATAAGGGGGATTGGGGTAAAGAAGGGGAGAAGCAGGATAAAGAAACCAGTGGAAGGGGGTGCTATCCTGGAAGGAGTACCCGGGAAAGAAGAGGGTGAACAGGAGGAAAAGTAGATTGGAGTACAGAAAGGGAAATTTAAACGGATCAGGAAATTCAGACTTGCAATTCAAATGAAAGGCAGCTCATTGGTCATGTAAACACTCGTTAAATCATGGTTCTCGCTTGCCTTTAGCTTGGAATCATCTTTGAATTTGAACTGAAAGTCTGAATTTGCATGTTTCTTGAATAGAGTGCAGTGTATCAGAACAGAAGAGGTTTTGAAGAAAAAGAAAGAAAGAATAAAAGTAAGTTAAAATTTGTAAAGAATAATGAAGAAACTATTGGTACAGCACTTGATACATGATGATAATCATCATTATAAACTCTCTATTAATCCGGGGGGGGGGGTATAATAGAGAATTTGCAATGATAGTAAGTATATTGTAATATTTGGGTTTTTACCACTAAATCCTCTTGAAAGTTCTTTTTGGCTGTGGCTTCTCTCATCACAGTTGTCTGTGCTTGTCTTGCAAAATCTCTGGAATATCTATAACGTGAAGGTCAATATTTAAGATTAGAAAAATAGAAACCGCAAAATAGAAAGAAATTTAAATCGTGGCGAATACTTTTTACGGTCTTGCTGGCATGACAAAAAGAGAGTATAGATTTATAAGATCATGTTGATTTATCCTTTATCTGAACTATATTTAACTTAGATTTTAAAATAGATTTCACCCTGGTAAGCAGACCGAATGGGTTTTCAAACAAGATAACATTTAATGACTAAAACGTGCACAGAATAGTTAGAGAATGCTTACATGTCGAATAAAAATCCAATACTTTTAATGTCCAACTACACAATAGCGATTTTCGTTGCATTTCTAGACTGGAGAAGAAGACGACGCCATTTTGATTTTGATTTCTCCCGACAACGGCAGATTTGTCTTCGCAATTTTTTTCCATTTCTTCGTCGTTTCAGCTCCAATTTGCTCGTTGTGTTTCTTTCGTACCTTCCTCGCCATTTCCGTACAACCAATGGACATTTATACTCAAGATTAAGACTGTATTGAGACTTTCAAAATGTTCGTCAGGAGACATAAAAATCGAAGCTTCTTCTTCGGGTTGCAGAAGCAAATGACGTCAGACGACCTTTGTCCGCCAGCAAATACCCGTATGTATAACATTCAATGATCTTTTTAGGAAGCTGAAAATCAGTTTTTATTGCGCGAACGAAGTGTTTTTGCCATTATTTCTTACTCAGGTCTTTGTTCTACTACTTTACTTCCAGTTTAGTTAGGTAACTTGCCAAAAGAAACGCCTGTAAGGGACAATTTTGCATTTTTTTTTATTTCGATACTGATGAAGAAGAGAAGACTCGTTAGAGCTTTCATTGGCAAATATCTTTCCCTCCGTGGCCGAGAGGTAAAGACAACTGTCTTGACTTCGATTTTGGGTGGATCGAGGACCGGTCCAGTTCAACTGAGTTTGGTAAGAATTTAATTCTGATCGGTGCTCGATCCACCCAAAACTGAATTCAAAGCTGGGCGTGGAGTGCAGGAAAACACTAGGCAGTACCGCGAGGCCAAGGAGGCAAACGTTATTTTCCTAGTGTTGTTAACTAATATTTAAGCAAATTTCATTAACTTGACTGTTGGGGACAGACCTGTAGGGTTGGTGCATTGAAGACTTCTCGTCGTTATTTCCCTTCGTTCAAGAAGACAAGTTGTCTTCATCGAGAAATAACGACGAAAAGACTTCAAGACACCACTAAACCACTACACTTTAAAGCTACAGTGTAGTGGTTTAGCTAGCTAAACCACTACACTGTGCCAATAATATATGGCTGACTTCTTCCTAACGCTTACGGTACGACCATGGATGCGCAAAGATGCGCAAACACATTAAAGCCTTGAAAGCAAGTGTTTTCTTTTAGGAAAGAATCAAGGACGACAACGCTTACTAAATCAAAGCCGTCTAGTCATGTTTTAAGTACTTCAGCTATGTTTAACGATCTTTTACCAGATCTTTGCAAGAGGAAAAGTAAAATTTTGCATCATTATTATTAACTTTCCGTCAGTCGTTTCTTTCTTGATCGAGCATTATATGCCATTGTGTTCAGTGTCCTTGATATAGGAGCCATATACTTATGGCCTTGGGTTTAATTCCCAAACACTGAATGGCAGTGTTTTGCTCTTCCAATGAGATAACAAGATGGCACTGTAGAACGCGTGGTTTTATATAAGCTACGAGCGTCAAGATATCCTTGATAGGTAACTATTGATCCTACAATGGACACTTATGTTCACTGCCAATAGGAACGTTTCCAACTCACAGCTTGTACATAATGGCTTTTATAGGTTGTGTCACAAGGAAACTGCAGTTCGGTCGTAAAATCAACTTGTTTTCAAGGTTGCCGGGTTTTAAACATTACTGACACTGTTAATGTTGTAGCTCGGAATTGTAAAACAACGGCGGCAATGCAGTTTTCTTGTGCCATAACCTGTAAAATGGGTGGTTTTATCATTTATATAAGCTACGACCGCCAAGCTTTATCCTTGATAGGAAACAATTGATCCCACCAACGACATTTGTATTCTCTACCGATAGGAACGTTTGAGACTTACAGCTTGTACATAACGCATTTTATCGGTGAGTCGTAAAACCAACCTGTTACTGCTCAGCAAACTACCAGTTCCCTCGATCAACGATAGTCGATGAAGCTTGGCGCTCGTAGGTTGTGTAAAACCAAGCATTTTACAGGTTATAGCCAGGTTAGCAGTATCTGCAATGTTTCAAAGCAACCACGAATAGAAACTGACAGCCAACGTTCTGAGTTAAGGTTTGTAGAATATACTACATGATTAGTTACAGCATGACCAGGCATATAGTAAATAACGCATTGCCATCTTGTTCCAAAGTTATCTTATTACTTGAAAGAGCTGAAGACTGCCATGCAGTGTTTGGGAATCAAACCCAAGGCCATAAATACATGAGTCCTATATCAAGGACACTGAACACAATGACATATAAAGCTCGATCAAGAAAGAAACGACCGACGGAAAGTCAATAGTATATGCAAACTTCGACTTTCCTTCTTGCAAAGGCCTGGTCATAAAAGATCGTTAAACATAGCTGAGCAACTTAAAACATGCCTACACAGTTTTGATTTAATAAGCGTTATCGTCTTTGACTCTTTCCCGAAAGAAGACATATTCTTTACAGGCTGTACAGTGTTTGCGCATCTATGCTTCATGCCTTCTTGAAAAGACCTCGCCATAAAAGATCGTTTAACTTAGCTGAACAACTCGAGCGCCAAGCTTCATCGACTATCGTTGATCGAGGGAAATGGTAGTTTGCTGAGCAGTAACAGGTTGGTTTTACGACTCACCGATAAAATGCGTTATGTACAAGCTGTAAGTCTCAAACGTTCCTATCGGTAGAGAATACAAATGTCGTTGGTGGGATCAATTCTTTCCTATCAAGGATAAAGCTTGGCGGTCGTAGCTTATATGGTTATGGCACAAGAAAACTGCATTGCCGCCGTTGTTTTACAATTCTGAGCTACAACATTAACAGTGTCAGTAATGTTTAAAACCCGGCAACCTTGAAAACAAGTTGATTTTACGACCGAACTGCAGTTTCCTTGTGACACAACCTATAAAAGCCATTATGTACAAGCTGTGAGTTGAAAACGTTCCTATTGGCAGTGAACATAAGTGCCATTGTAGGATCAATAGTTACCTATCAAGGATATCTTGACGCTCGTAGCTTATATAAAACCACGCGTTCTACAGTGCCATCTTGTTATCTCATTGGAAGAGCAAAACACTGCCATTCAGTGTTTGGGAATTAAACCCAAGGCCATAAGTATATGGCTCCTATATCAAGGACACTGAACACAATGGCATATAATGCTCGATCAAGAAAGAAACGACTGACGGAAAGTTAATAATAATGATGCAAAATTTTACTTTTCCTCTTGCAAAGATCTGGTAAAAGATCGTTAAACAGCTGAAGTACTTAAAACATGACTAGACGGCTTTGATTTAGTAAGCGTTGTCGTCCTTGATTCTTTCCTAAAAGAAAACACTTGCTTTCAAGGCTTTAATGTGTTTGCGCATCTTTGCGCATCCATGGTCGTACCGTAAGCGTTAGGAAGAAGTCAGCCATATATTATTGGCACAGTGTAGTGGTTTAGCTAGCTAAACCACTACACTGTAGCTTTAAAGTGTAGTGGTTTAGTGGTGTCTTGAAGTCTTTTCGTCGTTATTTCTCGATGAAGACAACTTGTCTTCTTGAACGAAGGGAAATAACGACGAGAAGTCTTCAATGCACCAACCCTACAGGTCTGTCCCCAACAGTCAAGTTAATGAAATTTGCTTAAATATTAGTTAACAACACTAGGAAAATAACGTTTGCCTCCTTGGCCTCGCGGTACTGCCTAGTGTTTTCCTGCACTCCACGCCCAGCTTTGAATTCAGTTTTGGGTGGATCGAGCACCGATCAGAATTAAATTCTTACCAAACTCAGTTGAACTGGACCGGTCCTCGATCCACCCAAAATCGAAGTCAAGACAGTTGTCTTTACCTCTCGGCCACGGAGGGAAAGATATTTGCCAATGAAAGCTCTAACGAGTCTTCTCTTCTTCATCAGCATCGAAATAAAAAAAAAATGCAAAATTGTCCCTTACAGGCGTTTCTTTTGGCAAGTTACCTAACTAAACTGGACGTAAAGTAGTAGAACAAAGACCTGAGTAAGAAATAATGGCAAAAACACTTCGTTCGCGCAATAAAAACTGATTTTCAGCTTCCTAAAAAGATCATTGAATGTTATACATACGGGTATTTGCTGGCGGACAAAGGTCGTCTGACGTCATTTGCTTCTGCAACCCGAAGAAGAAGCTTCGATTTTTATGTCTCCTGACGAACATTTTGAAAGTCTCAATACAGTCTTAATCTTGAGTATAAATGTCCATTGGTTGTACGGAAATGGCGAGGAAGGTACGAAAGAAACACAACGAGCAAATTGGAGCTGAAACGACGAAGAAATGGAAAAAAATTGCGAAGACAAATCTGCCGTTGTCGGGAGAAATCAAAATCAAAATGGCGTCGTCTTCTTCTCCAGTCTAGAAATGCAACGAAAATCGCTATTGTGTAGTTGGACATTAAAAGTATTGGATTTTTATTCGACATGTAAGCATTCTCTAACTATTCTGTGCACGTTTTAGTCATTAAATGTTATCTTGTTTGAAAACCCATTCGGTCTGCTTACCAGGGTGAAATCTATTTTAAAATCTAAGTTAAATATAGTTCAGATAAAGGATAAATCAACATGATCTTATAAATCTATACTCTCTTTTTGTCATGCCAGCAAGACCGTAAAAAGTATTCGCCACGATTTAAATTTCTTTCTATTTTACGGTTTCTATTTTTCTAATCTTAAATATTGACCTTCACGTTATAGATATTCCAGAGATTTTGCAAGACAAGCACAGACAACTGTGATGAGAGAAGCCACAGCCAAAAAGAACTTTCAAGAGGATTTAGTGGTAAAAACCCAAATATTACAATATACTTACTATCATTGCAAATTCTCTATTATACCCCCCCCCCCGGATTAATAGAGAGTTTATAATGATGATTATCATCATGTATCAAGTGCTGTACCAATAGTTTCTTCATTATTCTTTACAAATTTTAACTTACTTTTATTCTTTCTTTCTTTTTCTTCAAAACCTCTTCTGTTCTGATACACTGCACTCTATTCAAGAAACATGCAAATTCAGACTTTCAGTTCAAATTCAAAGATGATTCCAAGCTAAAGGCAAGCGAGAACCATGATTTAACGAGTGTTTACATGACCAATGAGCTGCCTTTCATTTGAATTGCAAGTCTGAATTTCCTGATCCGTTTAATTTCCCCTTTCTGTACTCCAATCTACTTTTCCTCCTGTTCACCCTCTTCTTTCCCGGGTACTCCTTCCAGGATAGCACCCCCTTCCACTGGTTTCTTTATCCTGCTTCTCCCCTTCTTTACCCCAATCCCCCTTATTTACTCCAATTTAATTTTCTTCCTCCTGTTTACTCTACTTCTTCGCCTAGTACCCGTCAGGGTAGTACCCCTTCCTTGACACTACTTCAATCTTTATGCTGCCCCCCCCCCCCACTACTCTCATAATTGTAAATTATTCATATGACGTAGTTACTGGAGAATTATTCATTCAGCTTGGCAATTACATTATATGATAACTACAGTGAAACACATTTTCATTAATTCATTATGAGTTCCGCCTCATCGTCAGCAGTTTAGTTAAGTACCCGTGTTCCGGTGATTACTGATATTTTACAATTTTAACCATCCAGTCAACATTCGCAAACCGGAGTACCCGGGATAAACCCACGACTGACTAACTCCTCACATGGGTGTCACGAGTCTGAAGTAAGGATTGAACCCACGACCTCACATGTGATAGGCGTTTGCTCTGACGATTGCGCCACTTGGCTATTACTGTGCAGGATCAAACAATCCTACACGAGAAATTTAAATGCCGTGGCGTTGACTTGTGTTTCACTGTAATCATTTTGTAAGACAATTACTAAATAGTTTCCTGAGCAGGATAGCGTCATCCATGTACTTGGCATGTTGCCTTAGGTTCAACTTCAACATGAGTTTTCCCAAATATCCCGAAATGCCGCGCGCATGTATGACACTATCTTGAAGAGGAAACCATTTGGTATTTTATTACTCTCTTATTTTTTATCAGTCATTTGCGCAATCAATAAATATAATCCAGATTGGAGAAATTGTGGGCATTCTTGGGCGCCCGTTCTAGTTTCCTAACGTGGGCAATACTTTTTTCAATTTGTTTATTCACAAAATCCATCTAGATTTACTTCAAAAAAATTTGAGAAAAATATATAAATATATTTGTCCGCGAAAGTTAGGGAACTGGAAATGACACCAGAAATGTCTTTAAATTCCGCCATTTTGTGTCGCGCTTTTCTTGGAGTTGCATAGATACAGTTTAAGCTTACACGTACACGTTCTACACTTGCTGTACTTCTTGCTATCGGAATATCATCATGCCGGGAATTTGTCCATGAGTTTCTTCGTCGACTAACCTCTGTGACCTGTCACGCCTATTATAATTACTTAGTCCTCTCTAATGCTTGTGAACGTAGTTTTCTTTGCTTATCTTGTAAACAGTTTTCTGAACATCGTAATTTTTTTTTCAAAGAATGCCAAGTAAAAAGTGAATACAACAACCATCAACTAATGACGCACAAGATGGGAAAGAATTCATATCGACATAAGAAGTAAATCACAAGCCGTCTCCATCAGATGTTAAGATGCAAATACTATCACAATGTACGGTTTGTTAAAGTCAATTTCAATTAACGCTTAGTGTCCTATATTCTAAAATATTTTGTAACATTAATTTTCTCCTTATTTTATGTTGGTTGACTGGACACGAGTGAGCTAGTTACCTACTGGACCGGCGTGATGTTCCGTGAAGAGAGTGCGCCAACCAGATGAAACCATAAACAGCATGATGAAACGAGAACAACCGAAGCCAAGAAGATCCAAAGATAGAGTGAAAGTAAGTTTTTTGATTTTATCTTGTCGTTTCTATTTTCATTAGCAGTTCAGCTTTCGTTTCAATAAAAATTAACATCTCGCACTAACGTTGCTAGTGTTGGCAGTGCTGTAAAAAGCACACAGGATCTTTCACTACATTAAACAATAAAAAAACAAAATTCGACTTTCGAGCGAATTAAAGCCTTTCGTTGGGGAGTTGGTCGTAAAGATAGAAATTTAATGCGCTGTCTGCCATCTTAGATTCATATTTGATCTCGTTGACACGTAAAATCTTGATTCCCAAACAACTTGAAGTAAGCTAGTTTTGATAGAAGTTACATTTCACCAGCAAAGTAATAGTTGAAGAGATATTGGTAATAAATTTGAGAGAGCTTTTGAGAGAGATTAGTGCGAGATATTAATTTTTATTGTTCGAAAGAGCTTTAAGAATTTACACATTCCTTACGTGTTGTTTAATTCTCGAGATATTTTGATTTAAAATCATAAATTAGGGTAGCTGCAAGTTGTGTGCGTGTGAGAAATAAAGACTCCTTCACGGCTATGATTTTCTTTTGTGTTTTGTTCACGATTTACTAATGATTCTCGAGATTTTAATAAAAAAATTTCATATTAACAGCTTACACAATAATTTGGCCGGCCTAATTAATAAACTATTTTATTATACATTGCAGTTGTTTTATGCGTTGTGATTGATCAGTTGTATGCAGATAAATGCGACTATCACACAATCTGCAGATAACTCAGTTATCTGCTAGCAGATAACTGAGTTATCTGGATGTTGAGCCTACGGTGCAGATTATTACAGTATGCGGTATTCGTTGGCATCAATGGTTGGCATGGCAACAACATTTTTTCGATATTTTCTGTTTCATGTTATGGCATCTTCCTTTTTAAGCTCTTCCGAGGGCGAAATGCGTCAATTGCTCCAGGAAAAAGACTTAAAATGTATAATAAAGCAATTATCGGATTCGGTTTTTGTGATATGCAAAATTATCAATCTCTCGGTAAGAGTTATCTGACTCGCCTTCGGCTCGGCTGATAACTCTTACCTCGACATTGATAATTCCGCATATCACAAAAACCTCATCCAATAATTGTTTAATATGTTATAGGTTATAAATTACTTGTAACTATCATCTCATGATTTAATTCTTTCTACTATTGCAAAGGGTGATGGGATGTGAAAAAAACGCACAAGAAAAGAAAAGAATGAACGATCCTGGACGACAAGACCCACAAAACAACAATCCACAAGAATGAGAAGACACGACATTGTAATAGAAAGTAGTGGTAATGTGCAAGTTAGTAGAAAACAAGATACTTATTATTGAGGGATCAAAGAGGATTTAATAGATATTTCTCGTTAATGAAAGAGAAGACAGCAAATTAAGTGAAAAAAATTGGATTGAAATAACATTGATATCAAATACATTCAACAAAATAATTAAATAGAATACCTAGGAGTTTGGCAGTCAATTTTCGAGTCAAAAAACAGGTAAAAATATGGTAAATGTCGACAATATTTTTTAAAGAAACAATACCTTAACGCCTGGAAATTTCGTCTCTAACATTTGGATTTGGATATTTCTAAAAACAAAACAAAATAACATGTAGGATTGAACGTTTTACAAAAATAAGTTTCGTAATAATGCCACTAAATTATAGTTGATGCATTTGGTCACTATTTTTGGTTTGCACATGCCGTCATTTCGTGTGATTGGGCGCCATCTTGGTTGACTCTGCAGATTACTTCAGCTGTTTACAGCGAAGTACTTGTGTCAATTTACTATTTCATCGTTAGTTTTAGCGTATTATGAATGATACTTTAAAGATGTATGGCTCGATAGGATCAGATGTAATGAATAGATACTTTGTGGTTGCCATGTGTTTCAAACGTCAACAAAGATGGCGTCGATTGTAAACGATCAATTCCGTCGTTCTACCTTTAAAGAATGTGTTCTCTGGTTAAAAAGCGAGAAAATTTGACTTGTATTCCAATTCACCGTAGCAAAACAAATGGTGGCATGTCGATTTTACCAGAATTTAATGCGGGTATCAATCAAGAATAGCAGTGAAATGATATTTAACATAAGCTAATGGACGGAATTTTAACACACGTGACAAAATAACCTATCTGTCTGTTCCTCAAACGAGGTTAATTTACCTTAAGTTTTTAAACGATTTCAGACCGCAAGGCATTCTGGTAAAATCAACACCCGCCATCTTTTTGCTACATTAAATTCCCAAGGGAATATATCATTTCTTTGTTTCTTAGCTAATTTGGTTCATACATCCATGCAAATCAGTAGGATCATTATATTTTTTTGTGCATTTTAAATTCCCATGGGAATACAGCATGCTTTGTTTCAATGGTGATGCGTCTGTTTATGGTAATTACTGCATAATGCGAATCCTCTTTGATTATTAATATGATAAGTATCTTGGTGCTTTCAGATTTGTTTTGGTAAGCAGGAACAATGAAGTCATTGTTTGTGTACACTAAAGCAAATTACGAAGGTGGTTTGAGAGCAGCTGCGAGGTACCATGCAAATGAAGGCGTTTCGGTTAAATAAGTGGGAGAATTACGGCATTAAAAATTGCATGTCATCTACACTTAAGGATATAAGTTGCCAAAAAAAAAACAACTTTAGTGAATCTGTTGAGTTTCAATTGCTTTTTATTTTTGCCTAATTCTCATGCTTATTTGACCCAGCCTTGGACTTTGGTAAGTATCAGGGGCCGGTTGTATCAAAGGCGTTTAGCTTAAACGGTGGATAAGTCAAAAATATGAAACACGTTTCCATGTTGTATAAACAAACCAGCTGAAGTTATTTGACCTGAGAAGAACAATTATATACTAAATATTTATTCTATTTCAACTCATAATTTCGGTTCCGTACTAGGTGTAAAACTGATTTTTAAATTTCACTTATCCACCGTTTAAGCTAAACGCCTTTGATACAACCGGCCCCAGGTTTATATTTACTCCGGAACAGTTAACACAACGAAAAGCCCATGCCCATTCAGCTAAGGTTTTACGTTTGAAAATTCAATCAAAAACTCAGTCTAAGTGGGTTTAAGTAGCTAGAGATAACGTAATTTATCTTTTTATTTTGCTTTTTTGTTTATAACGTAATTTATTAGCTAAATGTATGGACTGCGAGGGTGTGCGCCGTGTGTAAGTTGCATGGGATTAGGTTTATTAAAGGAATTAAAATTTTTGAAAGTATGCTTAAAAACCAAAATCTGTCGTCACTTCTAATAAAACAGTTAAGAGTAGGTTTCAACATCAACTAAATTGATCTATACTATTAACTAAGAAAAATGCGAATTAAGTTTTATATTTTGCAAGCAAATTTTAAATAGAATTCTCACCTGTTTTTATGTACGAGCTTTTTCTGTTTACGTTTGATCTAAAATATCCAAATAAATTGCATTTAAAATGCATACTTTACCGAAATTTTAACTCTTTTAATTTTCGAAATTGGGTGGCAGTCGGGGTGGTGGTGGTGCATGCGGGTTTATCAGCTGTGAGTGACTGTGCGATGGTGAGGAAAGTGAAGGTAACGAATGGAATGCAGGAGCTTAGAACTGAGGAAGACAGCTTAGAACTGAGGCAGGTAGGCAGTTGGTAGGATCAGCGGGGGGCACTTGACATTTTGGCTTTGGGAATCAAATTTGCATGCTAAGTACTTAAGTCACTAACGTTTGTTGTTTTAATTTGTTAGGTACGCGCGGCTGCTCTCTAGGGAAGATCAACTTAGCAATTGTATTAGCACTTGCAAAGTTGGTCTTCTCTTTGCCGGCTACCCCGGCCAGTTCTCCGAGTGCTACTTCCACCGTGAATAAGTAGAAGTACTTGTACTACATGTATAAGTACTTCTACTTAGGTGGAAGTGGCACTTGGGGAGCTGGCCGGGGTAGGGGGATTTTTTTTATTCAATTTCTCAATTCCCATGGGAATTGAATTTTTAATTAAAAAGGGGTCACAAGTAAATTTTGTAAACAATTTATTGAAAAAATTTGTAAAGATTACATACAATTTGAATAACAATAAAAAGAGATTAACTACCACACATTGTACTTATTAAAATAACAACAGAAGAAAACAGAACATGGCAGAGAGAACAATAACACAAGTGAATGAACAAAGTCCTAAAAAACTTGGGTCTTTTCAACGTAAGTAAATGTTTATACTTCAAAATATATTATAACAATGAAACAACTTGAAGTGATAAATTTTGAGAGTTTTGCAAAGGTTTACCCAGCATATAACGAGTTGTTTCACAATTACAAAGAAAAACATGTGGCTCAAAACATGCAACTGATAGAGATGACGAGAAGGCTTAACAAGTCTAAGTAGAAAGGTTTTCAAAAGTTAGTCACATTTTTATAACCATATGTAACTACCCTGTCAACTCTCCCAGTGGGAAGAACCGGAGTACCCGGAGAAAACCCACGAGTTTTGGCGGAGCGTTGACCAACGCTTTTTCAAATACAGCCAGCCTCACAGAAGAAAGGTATTTTTGTCAAAAGAAAAATATCATTTTTAATCAATTGTGCTTTTATAAGTCAGAAAAAATACATGCACGAATTACCAACGAATTTTGATGGCTTTGAGACATGTAACGTGGGCACATAATTCTTCCTAAAAATACTTTTTTGTACTCGAAACAACCCTTCAAAACGTCGAAAAACAACGAAGAAACGATTTTTTTATAAATTCCAAATTGACCAAGCTGTAATGTTCGGAGCCACATTTTTCTTATTGCGTTTCTAACCTGACAATGTGAAATGCACTAAACATTGCTACCTTTATTTTTTTTAACAAAAAATTCAAAAATACATAGAATAAAAACCAAGCATTTTTAGAATATTGTGTGTAGCACGACATTTTTCAGAAACCAATCTCTTACACTTTTCTTTGCATAACAGTGCATGCGATCTATTTTTCGCAAAAAAATACAAAGAAAGTCTCAGACATCTCATTTTTCTGGTGGGCACAAGAACAGAAGCTTTTTGTTCAAATTGTGATAATTTATTTGAGATAACTTTGGGCAAAATTCTATTTTTCATTGAAAACAGCCGAAAAATCAATGCTTTGGCTTTGCCCAGCAACTAATGAAGTCACTCGATAGTGAAGTTGCTTTATATACAATTGATAGTTTCAGTGTTAAAGAGACCAAAATAAAAGTAGAAATACATAACTTAGATTGATCTTGGATTGAAAAGTAAAAAATTTATTCAAAGAATCAATTTAAATTTAGTCTTTTTGGAAGGTACCATTGTCAGGTTAGGAACATATCTCTTTGAAGTATAAATTCATCTTTACTTACTTGTTGAAAAGACTATATTCAAGAGCCATGTAAACCTGTTTTCTTATATTATTATTACCACGCAAGTATTACAAAGTGGAATATTTGAAATGTAAACTTGAACTGAAGCAAAGGAAATGCACATACAAATTCAGAAATATTTCAATTGCCAAAATACAAATTCACCACAACCAAACAATATAAAAAGTTCCAGTAGGCAATATGTTGTAATTTTAATTAAGAAACTTATAAAGTAATAAATCATACAGGAAACACAAAAGAAATCATTTTCTCATCTTACAGAATCGGTATTTTCAAAATCACTTTGCTATAGATCTGATGTATAAAATTGACGAGTTTCACAAGCCATTTACAACATTCGCATCTGTGTATGTCAGATATCTCGCCTTCAGCTTGGGTTTGTATATCCGATACAACCCGGTCACTTGTATTGTAAATAGTACAAATCAAAATTGTTATCAAATCAAAGTCTCAAACTAATTTAAATTATTCTACTCCATATAATGCCAGACAGTTTTACTTTTTCTCAGGAAAGACCTTATGTTCAACAAGGTAAATTTGGCATGTTAATTAAGAAGTCTGTAAAATTTGAAATTGCATAGTATCAACTAAAAGCTTCATGTGACTTAAAACTTTTTCAAGTCGATGTAATACGAAGAACTCTGGTAAAGTATTTACTGTATCCAGGCATCAATAGAAAACTTTTAAAATTAAAAATTGTAGTTACTTATACTTATTATTGGCCAACATCTGTACTGCTTGTTTATCTAGAAAATCTGGCATACTGTCAATTTTTTTAGTCCAAGGAAACTTTTTTACTCTTAAATTCTTACATCCGCCACATCTTTTCTTTGCTAATAAAAAGAGCCCACAGAATTTATTTGGCAAGTTGTGGTTTTCTTTTTCATTTAAGATATGTAATTAATTGATAAAGTTAAAGAACAACTGCATCAGTTCATCTCAATTCCAAACAAGTTCCACTTTGTAAACAAAAGACAATATGCTAGCTTATTTTGTCCTTAATAAGTAGTTCATCTTAAAGTTTGAAAGTCAACATTCTAGTACAAAATCACAAAGTCTGTATCTAAGATAAATTACCAGTAGTATAAAATATTACAAAGTATTTTTTTAACTTTAAAGGGTCCAATATAACATTGAGAACTATTGTGATTTTCAAATGAACTTTCCAAACTTTCAAATGAACACTCAAAGCCAGCTTAAACAAAAGATGATTGAGATAGTAAACCAGGAAATAACATAGGTGTTGTAATTTTTTATCAAAAATATGATATAGTGCATATAACAGAAACATTTCAATTAAAAAGTAGAAATATATTTCCTGTGGTTAGTTTTAATTGCTATATATATTGAAATTTTAGTATAATAATGGATGTTTTTGTTTCTGGCAAAGTCACCTCAATCTCCTTATGTTTAACCAACATTACAAAGTCAAATAATGACAAACACGAATGATTAAACACAAATTTATATTTTAATGGGTAAAAATAAATATGTCCAAATTAGTATAATCATGCATATAGGTCTAGTAGGGTACCAATTTTTAGAAACAGAATTGTGTTGTTTAGAGGCATAACATATAAAATTGCTAGATTTGATATTTCAGTTTTTTAAGAAAGCCTTTTGTATGTGTTTTCATGAACTCTTGGGCCATAATTCAATTGATTTGAACCAAATAAGATTCTAACTTTCTTTTAAAACACAGTTCATCATTATTTGACTTTTTCTAAGATTAAAATGCTTCTGGAGCACATGAGATTCCACGGTATGTGTACCCACAAAATAATCGTCAAATTAGGTGAGAATGAAACCGTCATGTCCAAAATTATACTGTCCCAAATTGTCCCATATTCAATATTGTACATGCAATATTCCAATACCTTTAACAATTTCATTTTTCATAATCTGCCAGTTGTTGAGAGGAGGTTAAGCATTTTGTCGATCTACAAACAAATTTCAAAGAATTCTATTGAAGATAGATAACTGAAATGGTAAACAAACTGCAAAAGATAACAATGCAAGTGGTTGTGTAAAAACTAAAGACCACGTAAAGTCGGCCATTCTGTACAGTGTTTGGATTTGACAGTTTGAATTTTAATTGCCTCAAGAAAAGTCTAAAAGGCATTAAAAACATAACATTCCTTGTTCTTTTTTAACATCCCGACCTTGCACGACTCCCACATCCTGCTCCGTCTCCTCCTATCCACCTCCCACCCTCAAGGCCCTGTCACACGGTGCAATTTTTCTTGCACTTGTAACTAACTGCTCCGTCTCCTTCTCTATCCACCTCTTACCCTTAAGGCCCTGTCACACGGTGCCAGTGAACTCAAATAAGACTGGAACGATACCTTCAGGTAAATAGCCTGAGCTTTGGGTGAAGCCAAGATGGCGGAAATTGAAGGCCGTCTTGTAGGTATAAAACACGCGTGTTTTCTGCGTGGGCTTCGCGGGAGCTGAAAAATGACTAAAGTTTTCCGATCAATGTTTTTCAATTTTTGCACCTAAATGCTGATTTTAACGGTAAATACCCTACCTAAAAGCTAAAAACTAAACGAAAAGGTAAGATTAATCCAACTGCAGTCCATATTATTCTGTATTTTGTTCAAATCCCTCATAGGTGGTCGAGAAAAACAAAAGTTTGCTTGTGTTTTTCCACGGGTTTTTTTCTGAACTTGAATTTCATTCGCCAAATAACTTTGCTTTCTATGATGAACTGTTTCTAAAATATGGCTATTCTGAAAGATCACTTGCTATAATTTCTAGAGCCATGGGAAAGCCGTACTATAAAAAAATAGTCGGCCGAAAATATGAAATTTTCACATGAGATGATGCCGATTTTTCATACGGAATTCAGTAATATTTCCGCGCAGGGGCCTGGATCATACCTACAAGACGAGCTTCAATTTCCGCCATCTTGGCTTCAAAATTTCAGCTCCACGTAGCGTTCCAGTCTTATTTGAGTTCACTGCACGGTGCACTTTCCTTGCATTCACCGTAGCAAAAAAGATGGCGACATGTCGATTTTACCAGAATGCATTGCAGGTATCAAGAAAGAATACGTGGGAAAAGATGACAAGAAACAAAGCTACTGGATTGAAATTTTAACACAAGTGTGAAAATAACCTATTGTCTTCTGTCTGTTCTTTAAAAGACGTTAATTTGCCTTTTTAAACAATTTCAGACTACCATGCACTCTGGTAAAATCGACATTTGCCATCTTTTTTGCTACAGGGAAAATCTACTCTTAAGTAAATTTGTGACAAATGTTTGGTACGTTAAAAAACCCCAGCAAACTGTGATGGAAACTTGCATTTGCCAATTTTACATCTCCCAATAGTAGAATTGCATTTCAAGTTGCAAGAAAAATTGCATTGTGACAGGACCTTTATTCTCCAGTGTTCCCGCCAACCTGCTCCCACCATTAGATGGAAAGTCCTTTTTTCACTACATTTTAGTAATTAGGCTACCCCCCTCCTCTCACAAGTCTGTAATCGCCTGACGAAATCAATTGGTCGACAGTCCAAGGCATGTTTTGTAATCGAAATTCACAAAATTAAAATTAAATTGCCTTTTTACTCCGCCTGCCGTAGGCGAGGCGGAGTTTTAAATTCGCCCGCACAAGCCGCGTGAGCCGACCTAAACACGTCGTTTAAACTCAATTTCCAGCGGAATATGTCAACAAAACACGCATTTTAACATGTATGCTAGAACATCTAAACCGCAAGAAGGTTTTACGTGCAAAAATTCTCATGCAAAATGTTTTAAAACGACAAATTCCACCGCGAAACTTTACCGAGGAGCGATGAGAGCGTGCTCATATGAGCGTGCTTCCGTCATTTTCTGTTGTATTCCTACTTTTAAGGAAATTTAGAAATTTCTACACAAGAATCAAACGCAAATTCTACTGAAATATATCTACATACAAAACACAATTTTTAACATGTAATAGTCAACAAAAAGGGACAGGAAGGTTCTTTATCAAAAAATTGCTCCAGAAATGTTTTAAAACGGCAAATAAAAGGTAAGAGACATTTTACATTCCAATTCCAGAAATACATGTGTTAGTCTAAAGTTCCCAACAAATTATATCGTGGAGACTTCAGACTTAATAGCTTAGTCTAATTTTTAATTTTTGTTGTTTTTATGAGCGATTTTAATACTTGTTTTGTTAGAACGTCACGTTGAATAGTTGACTCAGAAAAAGGATTTCAAATTGGATATCACAGAAAATACAGATCACAGAAATACTTTTAAGTCGATTACTGTAAACATTGTTGCTATAATTATTAAAATAGCAAGAAAAAAACTCAAAAATGCAAAATAAAAAAAGAACAAAATTTAACTTAAATTTAGTAAAATTTCAACTGGCACTTTCTTAATTTGCCAAAACTTTATCAGACACCCTGCCTATATACCAATGTTTTAACTGACACCTGAAGCTTTCTGGAAGTAAATACTTTGTCAGCATGTCGAAAGTCTAACTGACAACTTGTGGGCATGTACAGGTCAAAGTCTAACCGACATCTTGTCAACAAGCCAAAAGCCTAACTGATATCTTTTCAACAAGTGAAAAGCCTTACCGACATCTTGTCAACAAGCCAAAAGCCTTACCGGCATCTTGTCAACAAGCCAAAAGCCTAACCAACATCTTTTCAACAAGCCAAAAGCCTTACTGACATCTTGTCAACAAGCCAAAAACCTAACCGACATCTTGTCAACATGCCAAAAATCTAACTAGGAGCATATCAACATGTCAAAAGTCCATTTCAAAGCTTGTCCACATATCAAAAGACTAACTCAGATCTTATCAACATGTCAAAAGTCTGCTCGAAAACTTGTCAACTAGTCAAAATCCTTACCAACATTTTATAAACATGCCAAATATTTACCTGACACCTTATCAACACATCAAATATCTAATTCAAAGCTGGTCAATATATCAAAAGGCTAGCCAACATTTTCCCAACAAATTATATCGTGGAGACTTCAGGCAGTGTGCTACAGAATAGATTTAATAAATTGATGGATTTAATAGACTGATGTATTGTATACACTTTTAGTAAAATTTTCTTTACTTGCAAAATAAAACAGCTATTTGTTGGTGGCATTATGGCAAAAGAATCTTGTTTAACATATGTACTATTAAAGTCTTTAATCTAAATTAAATTCTAAAAAATGCAATCCTACTAGGACTCTGGACAGAGTGCCTGGCAGGTCACTCAGACATTGATTTTTGGTTATCTTAGTGATTGCATAAGATGTGCTAGCAATGTCTTAAAATGCCTTGGAAGGTACCGTAATAATAATTGATTTAAAAAGGAATTAGTTGGACAGAACAGAAATAAGTGAATGTACCCCACCCCCAATGAACTCTCTAGTTACAGCCCTGCCTGGCCTTGTGCCCATTTTCGTTTGGCAGGCGGAGTGAACGCCTTAGCAGGCGTCTTGTTACTTTAGGTTTCACTATGTTGGTTACGTGTGTGACAAGTCTACATTTTTACTGTACTTTCCCTATGGTGGTTATACTTTTTGACAAGTACATTTTTGGTCATTTTGTAAATAGTACAAGCAGGAGACACCAAACGTGTTTAAATTTGTATTTTATTACGTCTGGACATGTACACAGCTACAGTTGTATAAATAATATCTTCACAATGAATTGTGTCGACTTCTTAATTCCAAAAGGATTCCTAAATCCTGTAGAATCATAAATACTTGTTTCTTATTTGGGTTTCTTTAAACCTATTTCCGAACTACTACTACCAATGTCTGGTCAGTTTTACTCTTTTAAACTCTACAATGAGTTATTTAAGGGATAGTATATCCTTGAACCGGTCTTCTGTCCTTGTGATGGTCTTCCTCACTCTATTTGCATATATTTTTGTTATTTGTGTATACTTTGTTCATTTTCAGGCCTCCTCAAAATCTTCTTCTTCTGAAGTACTGGCAAAACAACGGGAAGACTTTCTCGGCAAAGTATTCCAGTTGCTCAAAGTTCACCGTCAGCGCATACTCCGGCGACGATGCCATGTCGATCAGTTCCTGCTTGAAGGAACGCAGTGATTCTTTCGTGCCAGCACCAATTGTGATAACGAGAACGCCCTTTTCCTTGAGGATTTTGGCCTGTTTGCGAGCTATGCGAAAGTCGTGCGCGTTGCCGTCCGTAAAGATCATGGCGATGTCGGAGATACCTGGACGATCGCCATTTTGTCCTGTGAAGACCTGCATTGGACAAAAATATTGATGTGTTACTTATTAAAAACGGCTGCGAAGAAGTGAAACTCGACTTTTGTACAGAGCTAAAACATCAGAGATTTGTTGCAAGTTGTCAATTTTACCGACTACAAACTTATCAAGTTCACCAAGGCTTTTTGTCGCAACTTTTCAATTGTTAAAACGTAATGAAACAACTTATAGCATGTCTGTGGATAACACGTTTTGACAATCAACTTGCACCACTTCTCTCGACAACTCGCAATTGCAACACATGCCAACGCATCCTGATATCGGCTGGTTGCAAGATGTGAACTAAAGTAAGGTAAGGTAAGGTATACTCGCCTCATTATTGACACGAGTCAGAGCATCGCCAGTGGCAGTCCGAACACCTGCTTGGTATTTCATGTTACGTATATTCATAATGAGTTCAAACTCGGAGTACCGGCCCAGGTCCCAAATCATGCTGGTCTGATCCTCCTTGCTGAACTGCACTAGCCCAGTGTTAATTTCAGATGGTTCCACTCTTAGAAGCGTGATGAGGTCCATGAGAAATATTTGAACTTTTTCGAAATTGTGATATTTAATGCTGGCTGAACCATCGATGACGAAGAAAATATCATGTGGCCCACGTCGACATTCCGCGCTGTCTCGAGGTACTAAAAAGACAAAACAACATTTAGTTGAAGAGTGAATTCAAGTCCTTTCCTCCGGAAGACTGTATCAGTTGCATAATGTAGGTTTTAATCTGCCAGTTTCAATGAGCTGCAAACTTTAACTAAGCTACTTTAGCTTTCTTTATACTACATATCTTTATCGGTTCGAAATGTTACTAAAATCCCTATAAAATCACGTATGCTTAAAATAACAAAGGGCACTTACAGCCAGCGCTGGGTACATCGGAAGCCTTAACACACATCGCGTCAAGGATTGCTTCGCGATTCTTTTTCAAAGTCTTGTACTCGTGGAAGAACGTGTACCTCGGGAAGCTCATATCACGCAGGAAAAACTCAAGGTGTTTGGAGATGGTGCCCGAATGGAGTCCGATTGAGATCAGGCGAACATCTCTGGACTCCAACATTCTTGCTTCGCTTATGGCGTGATCTCGATCCTTGGGCAAGCCTCGTGTGATCAGTACGATCACATTTGGGTTGCGCTCGCGTTGCTTCACGGCATCAATATCGTAGAACTGAAATAAGAGTGAGGATTTTAGAGAATTCGCACATCATTTAACACAGAGGCATGATTTTTCGAACACAAGAATTATTTTAGCAACGCAATCTTTTTTATTTTTTAACAACACAACTTTGTTTTGACTAACACTACAGCATTATTAGCACTGATGAAGATTCAAGCCTACTGCTCGAAAACTTTGCAATAGTAAATTTACGTGCTGTTTCCACAAAAATGATTCTGAGCATGTTTTTTATTGTCCTGGTGTTATATGTACTCAGGTGAAAATGATGTTTGTGGCGAGTTTATATCCACCCAAGCCAAGCTAAAAAGTATGCATGACTACGGTGGGAATCGAACCTATGACCTTTGGAATGCTAGCCAATGCTCTGCAAACTCAGCTACGCGGTCAGGTCGGTTAAAATACGCGATATTTCGAAATTGAGTCATTAGGATTACGTAAAAATAAGTAAAACAACATACTACAGTAGTTTTAGTCATCTTTTTAAAACTGCAGTATGTTTTTAAATCCTGGTTCTTCAAGGGTTCCAGAATGGAAGAAAATTACTGGAGAAAAGAGAGGAGCCAAAAATTATAGAATCTTTTCAAAAGTTTCTTTCTTTCTCCCTTTACTGCAATCAACCCCCTCCCCCTAACTAACTGGAAGCCCTCATTCTGCATTTTTGCGTGCGTTATGTAATGTAGTGGAGCTGTGTAGATGATCCCCAAGAATAAGTGAGGAACATAATACCTGATGATTAGCTTTCACCAAGGCTTCACCGATGTACCTCTCATAACCTCCTTGCTGTACGATAGTTCCCAGTCGAATTTTGATCTCCGCTAGATCTGTCGGGCTCATAAAATCTATCTCCATCGTCGCCGTATCCTTACCGGAATACTGCATAACTCCAACTCTGAAGCGTTCGTCATTCAAGTCGCGCACGACAGCTTTGATAAAATTTCGAGTTTTCTTAAAGTCCTTTTGGGACTCATCATAGGATTGCTGGAAGTTCACCGTGCCGTCAAACACGAAGAGGATGTCTTTTCCATCGGTGGCGGCGCAGCCAATGGGAGGAGGAGTCGTAGCTGCTTGTGGCAGGTCTTCTACAGTGGGTGCGAACGCACGAACACGACTCGGTGGGGATTGGCGCGGTGACGTCTTCACTTGTGCTGCTAAAATATAATTTGAGAATAATAAGGAAGCTAAACAATGATAAATCTTCGGGAACCTAGATACAAAAAGCATTGAATGGTTCGAATTTGAATATGGTGAGAAATGATCAGGGATCTATCCCTAACTATCCCTCTCTACAGCTAGTGTGTGCCTCTGATTAACGAACTCAATATCAGACCGGAACACTAACCTGGTCGCTATTTTTGAAGCCAAATTGACATTGAATTGCCATTCCTTTTGTACACTGACACAAATTTGTCAAGAAATGTACCGAAACCTATGATTTCACTCCAGTTTACGGCAAATAAAAACCAGGACATTCTGGTAATACTAAATTACGCAATAATTTTGGTACGTGCACTTTGCGTGACATTCTCTAGTAACTATGAGAGAACTGTCAAGGGTATTCAATTAAACAGTCTGCAGATAAGATGGACTACTTAAAGTTAAGTCAAAGTGCTCAATACGGTCTGTAGAAAAGACGAGAGCTATAATGTCTAGTCTCAATTAGAGACGAGAGCTTCTTGTTCGAAAGTCGGGTACTTCTTCTTCTGAGGTCGTTCAAGGAACTCCTCTTAAAGACTTTTGTCTTTTCTTCCATTACTTAGCAGGCTGGGGATGCTATGCTGACTTGATTGTCAAGCTTGGAACGCGTTGCGAAGCGGAAAATGTTTAACTCCAGGAAATTTGTTAGGTTATGGAAATCGCAATTTGAAAATTTGAAGCAAACTGTTAATATTGTTTGACTTAGCTTTGCTCAAAGAATGCTTTGATGTAACCGTCATGCAGATCACACTTTGCGCAATAAAGCCTAGCTATAATTGGATAGTTTTTAACATTTACACATATCTTCCAATATATACGGTTCCCGAAAAATCATAATGACCAGTTTTCGTCGCAGCTTTCCCTGAACTTAAAACCATCTTTTTGAATTGGAATTTCTTATCAATCTATAGGAATTTAAAAATATTTACCCCTAACACATGTGTGATGTTTATAACATAAAGATATGCCAGATACTATATGCCACGCCAAATGAATAGCAATTCAATGCAATTTTGTCTGTTGTGTATCCATTGTGGAAGATATACGGTAGTTGCTACTATTTTAGTTTCATAATTTTACACAAAATAGAATCTAGACAAAATAATTTTCAAAAGATACATTAAATTTTGAACGCTTTCGTCCCTAACTTGGGCTGGAAATTGGCGCTTAAATCGAGCCGAATTATACAAGAACCCGCCCACTGCTCGACACTCGAACGTTGATATCATGTGCTTACAACATGCGACAAAGAGCAAAGATCAAAGCAGAATATTTTGTGGATAAAATTACTATAGATGGACCGAATGATTTATTTTTATACAATTTCAATATCGTATGTAACCAGAGATTCAAAACATGGACAACACACGAAAGCAGGCGGGGCAGTTGTCATTTGTACAAGACCTGGGCTGATATCGGTATGGGAAATGGTTTTGTTGATTTGACTCGAGAAACTGTTCAGTGAACAACATATTTTGGCATTTAAATGAAGAATTATGTGTACCTGATTGGCTGATTTGAAAGTAACCGGTCATTTCAAATCAGCCAATCAGGAAAGTATGGAGTTTAATTTCTGAAGCCGGGAACGGTCAGAAAAAATCAAGCCGGGAATGGTTAGAAAAAATCATCAACTACGGTTGATCCAACAGGGATCATCTGTAAAAGGAACCCTGGCACCGTTCATTAACTAAATGCGCATGCTCTGACGATGGCGCCAGCGCCGAAGCAACCTCATTTGCAATGACAAGCTACAAAATAACTTAAATAAATAGGTTTTGATATTGTCGACCTTGTTAAGTTATTTAATAGCTTGAATGATATCACAACACAGTATTTGAGAAGCTTGTACCAAAATTGGTTTGAAAATCTTGAGAGTATATTAGTAAGGTGACCCGGCCGCCTAGATGTCTAAGGAAACTATGTAACAATAAACATGAAGACCTTACTGGGTTTAAAATGGAAATTGTAGTTTATTTTTTCCTCAATATAAGCAGTGTTTAGATGCCGCTTATCCAATATAGGTGAGCAAATTGTTCTCTTTCGCACGGCTATAGTATGAATTTCATTGGATTGTGTAGGTTTCTAAACGTGCATGTTGAACGTTCATGCATATAGCCAATACCCAATTATTCTTTGTAACACTTGTTTATAAAAAAACATTTGAAAGACACAAGTTGTACGGATTTTTTTTAATCCTTACGTCAAGTGTACAATGTTTTTTTTTTTACTTCGCCAGTGCTGGGAGCGGTTCATTTTTTCAAGCGGTATTGATTTACTCCACCCTCGCCGCATATCGCGTCAAGAAAATGTACGGCATTTCGCTTTATTTGGGTGATAAATAAGTATGCGCTGTAATATAGGTACTTTTCGAATTTGCTTTAGACGCAAACGAGAAAAATATTTGAAATCGACCCGGGTGTGTCCGTAGCCTGGTTCAAACTGTCGTATTGGTCGAAGATTTTTCTCTCAGCTTTGAATTTGCAAATGCGAATACCGTCTACAGACGGTTGTAGGAAACATTGATAGCACTGCCGATTGCATAGCGATTTTTTCAACTCCTGAATAAAAAAGGCATAAAATCATAAAACCTGGGACATTGAACTCGCAAGAGATAAAAAGCAACCTTAACCAACATGCATGTGATTGTGAGTTGTCGCAATCCTATCGGTTAGGAGAAGAAAAATCACAGACAGATGATGACATCAGTGATTACGAAAATATTCAATTAGATTGTGAATATTAATTAGTTGAGTGCCTCGTTAGTTAATAAGCTAATTACTTACGTGCTGGGGTTGTAACAACTCTGCAAACTCTATCCACGATGTCGATGACAATATTTTCAAGGTTCGCAAAATCTACCATTTTCATGTCTTCAGGACTCGAGGCAATATTCAACAGCTCTTCCTCTAGTTTTTTCGTCCGCCGTCTTTTCTTCAGCAAGTCGTGTCCTGCACCAATGGCGATAATGCGCACTCCCATCGCTTTCAAACGACTGGCCTGTTCAGCGGTTTTCTTAGGAAAGCGGGACTGACCATCTGTGAGCACTACCAGTATGTCAGGGACGCCTGGTCGATCACCACCGTTTTTCGTAAAGACCTAGGTGTTCAACGTTGAAATTAGTGAAATTAATTCAACGTTTTAAATCGGAAAAGTTTTGAATCAATTTTTGCCATTCCCAAGATCTGTACGGCGATTTTGAACCCTATAGAAGTTTTTAAACTTTTTTAACTTTATTTAACTGACTTCATTAGTATCCGGGAACTAATAAACTTGTGCCCCTCATTTAATGGATCCGTCAAAACACAGAAGAGACCTTCATATAATCAAAACTCAGGGCGCATCCAATTTTTTGGTGGGTCACCCATGCAAGCATTAGCAATACCTAACTGCCTTGAGTATTGGTTGTACTCCCGTAAATTTTGTGTGTATGTGGCGGCGAGGTGTTAGCCAAGAGGGGGAGGGGGATAAACTCTGGTGATAATGGCTAAGTTTTCTATACAACAAGTGCTTTTTATATTCAACTCGGTGATCTCACCTGCTCAGCGACCATTCTCAATGCGAGGTCGGTCAAAGTCTTCGGCCCACCCTTATAATTCAGATTGCCGATTTTTTGACGGATTTCGTCGGCGCCGAATTTGTTATCCAGATTGAATCTTATTCCTGTATTCTCCTTATCACTGAACTGCAGGAGACCAATGCGTGTCATGTGACGACTCACGTGAACAGATGAAACCAACACGTTTAGAAAGCTCCGCACTTTTTTTATGTCCCTGTGTCCAATGCTCGCCGAGTCATCGACGACCAGGAATAGGTCCCTCGGCTGTTCGACGCAAATTACTGAACAACAAATTGTAAAAATGTCGTAAGAATTACGCTGGATAGATTTATCGGTACCAAACTGCCTATATGCAAGAGATTCTGCTGGGTTTATCCATTTATGTTACAATAAAATCGCTGAACGAAAACTGAACTAAACTAACTTAATTGTACTAGTGCCTCTACAAGATTGTATTGTAGTTATTGAAAACAAGAAGAACCCCACTTATTATTTTATAGCTCTATTGGTCCAAAATTTCTCTGTTCCGGATGGTCCAAATTAGTTCAATGTATTCAGCGCTTGCCGTAATGACTTCAGTATCTTACATATATAGGTTCCCTATCAGTTCTGAAGTCTCTAATCAATAGAAGTCCAGAAAAGATAATCTTCTATAAATCTCATTGATCCAGTGCTATTACAGAAAAAACCTGAACGAAACTGACTTTATTCTAACTCGATAGCTTTATTGGTTCTGGTCTTCCTACATAGATCCTGTAAGGACCGTTTCTTATTGTTGATCGAGTATTTCTACGGTAAAATTGGTGCGGGTAGTTGATGAAAATCTAAGATGAAATAAATCCTTAATAATAGCATGCTAATATAACCCAGACAAAGTCACAAAACGTTCTTTATGTGAAGCGTACAACACATGGCGTCGCGTGTTTCACCTCAATGATGCGACGTGAGGGAAAAACAGTGTAATCTGTTAGAGAGGCGGTAACTTTCTTTTCAAAATTAGAGGGTTCGGCGCCGTCTGTCGCCATGCAAAGGCGACACGAAAACCCCTAGTTACTTCGCTTGCTTCCAGACAGAAAACTGAAAGAATATATAGCCGTATAAGCCAAAGTTGGATACATTATTTGTAACATGTTCAAAATAAAACTCTTTATATAAAGTCGTATTAATTACAGTACAACTTCGCGTATAAGAACGTACATGTTAAGAACCTGTTAGGGTAAAGTTACCGTTTTTCTCAACATAAATTTGTCTCAGAACATGCAAAATTTTACTCTTTCAGGGCCCTGCATGTATGTGTTTCAACAAGAATCTGTTTTCCATCGTATCATGAAGAGACAAAATCTGCCTCCTGACAAGAACAATGCGCTATACAATATATAAGAGCCTGTTTAAGCTAAATCAAAAAATCTAGGTCTTATATTACGTGGGATTTTACTACAGGCTAAAGTCAGAGTAAGAAATTTAGATATGTGCCAGTTTTATTCCAGTGATTATCAAAATTTCAGACATATGATAACCACTTGTTGGGACTGATTTCGACGTTTCGTAGATTAGTAACAAAAGGAAACATTGGTAAAACGTCAAATGATTTTTTACGATTCCCTAGTGGAAACTCACTGCTAAAGTGTATACTAAAGGTGTACTTTAACTGGTGCACTGTAATATCAATTTTACTTCAGATGTATTGCAATATCTAAATATTGAGCTTCCTAACAGTTCTAGCAAAACCATGTTTAGCCTGAAATTCAGTTCTCCGAATTGGATACTTTCCATTTTTCACAAACCCTCGGGCAATAAGGGTTGCTTGTTACTGAATATCTAGGACGAACAACTCGAAACTGAAAGAGCTGTCGAGTATATTAAATAGAAGTAATAGAATAGTTTAGTTGAGTTTGTTTACGGTTCCTTTCACGCTTTTCTTTGTTTTCATCATTAGCATTGAAAGCACTCGAGGAATTTGAAAACTTCAAAACACGAACAACAAACAAGGTATTAAAAAATCCCACTATCTTATTGCGTCAATTGACGACTGCCTGCTTAATAATATCAAAGCACTGTCTGAAAAGCATGCATGTTATGGCAACAGCAACATATCAAAGCGATAATTAATCAAAAATGAATCCGCTCTAGTTGATGCACTTTCGAAAACAATTATGGTCAACCACACACATAAACAGTAACGTGGCTTTATGAGCATGGGCCGTAATTAACACTTGGTTACAATATTTCCGCAGCGTAAACTAAAGGAAACGTCAGTTCTTAGGCAGATTCCGCTATTTGAGGGGATGTAGGAGTTTTAAAAGGAATTAAACTGTGTAAACATTAAGCGTTCTGTTCGTATTGTGAACGTGCTTCAGAGGTAAATATTTTCGAGGTTAATGTTTTCAAATACGTTCCACACAGTAAATTCAGCCACGGTATGGATTTTTCGAGAATCCATGGTTTGCTAGACATTTTCCAGTGAATCACGGTTATTTACCATTATTATGGAAAAAATTCATTCCACTTAAATGTGCACATATTCTTTACATTTTTTCCCACGTGGATATTTTTCGTTGTTTCAAAGTTTGAGGTAGTTTTAACACAGATTTACAAAATAAAACTTAGAAGAAATTATTCACTTTCAAGTTTATAGTGAAACCAGTACATTAATGTTCCTATCTAATGCTAATATGGAAGTGAGCTCCTGTGAATAAGGGTTTGTTTTAAGATGCTTTAATATTTCGTTATTACACACATGCACAGCACAAAACGGAAACTTTGAGCGATGCTATATTATTTATGCTTATTTACCACGTCTCAAGGCCAACATCGGTCAAGTTGTTTTTAAAATTATAGATTGTGTGTAAAATTAGTTTCGATTCATTGCATATATGAGCTCTTATCAGCCACATATATCATACTGTCTCCACTACTTGAGCGCAAGCCTTGTATAAAAATTTGAAAAATCTTTTTTGCTATAGTTTTTACGATGACCAAATTGCATTCTTTGGAAAGTCACAAAGCCTTTGTTGAAGTATCCTAATTTGAAGTACCTTTTCAACGCGATCACATCTGGCAATACCCTGTCAATCAATATACTGCCAAAAAAACAGCTATTTACTTGCAATCCTGGCTAAGAACTTCCTTTTTCCATAATGCTCCAGAACTTAAAGTATAGACTTTTAATAACGATTTGGTTAAATTGAGAGGGCTGGAAGAGAGGAAAATTCAAATAGTGCACTCACTAGGTTAGCTAGTTATTCCTCGCCGAGTTGTACCAATAATTATAGCGTTGTAATTTTGAAATGAAATTGCCATGTATAAACAGTGCTTCAGGGTTATTATGACAGTTAGCGATCATTTATATGTGCAGTTAAGTATAAAATAGCTTATAGTTATAGCGCCAGAATGTTAAATATTGTTGCTAAAAATTCTTGTTAAAAAATATAAAGTTGTGATCAAAACTGATTACAGGAATCAAAATAGTCCCATGTTTATGCTTCAGTCTTGTAGACAACATTAGAAACAGAATTTTTTGGCCAATTGTTAAAGTGTTTCCTTAAACAGCATTAGAAAATACCAGTTTTGAAATGTTTCCCTAACTAATTCGGTGAACAGGTATCGGTTAAATTATATCGCTCCAAAAACCGAAAATTGCCTAATTTCAGCATACGTCAAGACGCCTGTCTGCCAAAACACTAGTGCCTACAAAAAACGTGTGATTATATTCTTACATTCTTTGTTTTCAGTCGAGTTACGTACATCACAATGCACAATACCGATCATTATATATGACTTCATGTTTCCACTTTGTTTATCTCAAACCACAAGAATGTCCGTGGACTATTGCATATTATATACCACGTAATTATATACAGTCTGTAGACAAATCGAAATTGTAAAAAGTGGAGTCATCGCCAGATTTATACATGTTCTGTGCTTGCCACGTAAAATCACATTTAATTAATTAAAGCTATTTTGTACATTGTTTTTGCGCCACTTGACCATAGAGTGAAATCAATCTTAATGAACTTGACCATGAGTCTGATGTCTTATGCAAGAGTGTAGGCATAGCTGTTTGATAGTGTTTGCACGTAGTCTCTATTATTACACCCTAGAAATCTATCCTTGGTCGCTTGTTAGCGAAGAAATGCTAACAGTTGTATTTAGGAACCGTATACCCTTCTTTCTACGTGAACATTTAATTATTCATTTAGCAAATAGTAACGCCGTATTTTAGGATTGTCAATTGCACAATTCCGATGGCCAGGCCTATACGGGCTTTGGACTAATGCCATGAAAACTGGTGAAGATTGGTGATAGAGTTGGGCTGGGCTGGCGACATTTAGTACGCAAATCCTAATTTGAAATCCCCGCCGCGGTATGAAGGCTGTCTGGTTGTTTCCAAACTATAGCACATAGAATTCCATGAGTAAACTTTGGACGAAAGTCAGATTTTGGACGTTTGTAAAAGAATGCAACACTATCAGGCTTTCTCTTGTTTCAACTAACTTGTGTTCAAGAAACTCTTTCGGCCTGTCGCTATAGAGATTGCAGCGTGATGTTCCTATAGATGCTGGCATTCTGTTTGCAAAAACCGCGACAATACCTTTTTCGCGTTAGAAATACCAAATTTCTAGTTTATATTGCCTGCTACGAACACATTCGTACCTAGTACGAGAGTTTGTTCGTGACGTTTGTAAAAAAACATGGGCACATACTCGCTTTTCCGTATGGGAAAGCACCCCGGTAAGCTATAATAACGCGATACTATTCATGGTGTCTGGAAAATTAGTTCTCGTTCCAAAAGTATCATTATATCTGCCTTTATCTGCCCGCTCTCGGAGGAATGTCAAGCTAGTGCATGACTTGACAGAATATGCAACAATAAGGACCCTATTGGGCCTGTTTTGTACAGGAAAATAAACAGGAAAATACGTTAGATTTGAACTGATTGGGCTTGCGTGCATGTTATTTACCATTTTTTTTATCAGTTTCCTTGTGTGTTTCAAACGAGCAATATCGCTATTAAATTATTCGTGTTTAAATGCATATTAATTCCAATATGTATTTAATATATATATTTATATATATAAAGACCAGCTTAAACGCACGTTAGAAATGTTTTTCGAAAGTAAAATTTGAGAAATACTGTATGTTCGTGGACTTCAGCATAATATAAGCCACTCGAATCGAGTAATGTGTAACACTGCGTGACTATGCCCGGCGACAATTAAGATATATACGTATAATATAAGATATAACCACGCACACAGAACTAATTTGATACAATTATTTAATGACGAGTAATAGTATTCTATATTTGCAAAAGCTCTCACGTAGTTCGAAACTGACACTCCAAGTAATTTAATTAGTAGCGAACGGTGTAAACTCTTCGCGAAACTCGCCGCTCCAAGGGCGAAGTGAAGTACGATCCGGCAAATATGGTTCTAGACTCTAGTTGTTCTAAATTTATTTGGCGGCTTATTGTCGAATACTATCTACACTGGACCACTACGTTCTTGACACAACTCTATACTACGCAGCTGCAATTTCTGCAGCAGTGAAATCAATATACGTCATACACATTTAGCTCACCTCCTTGGTTAGCCGGGGCTCCTTGGAAACGTCTACAACTCAGCAAGATCGTCAAAGTGAGAAGTATAATCTTCGAATAATCCATAATTGCAACTTACCACTACACAAAGAGAGATAGCAAAAAATTAGCAACGAAAGCGATGCACCCGAATGCGTGGTTCAAAATTTCTTACCGAACGAGGTAATTTTTCTTACGAGAGAAAACTCTCAATGTCAATGACTGGAGCACCCGCTCGTCGCAGTGCTTTATAGCAAGGACGATACAAATTTGGTCAGGCCATATCGGAAACCGACCTTTTAAACAAGCGGAAGTTAAACAGATAAGAAGTATTTAGGCTCACTTTGCGTAAGCGTTAACGAATATATTAGCCCGTCAAAGCACTCACATGGCACTTGAATAGAGTCCTTAAAAAATCATCGAACCGCTTTGAGTTCCATGGAAACTCCCATTCTCAAACAAACCTATTTGTGACTCGCCCTCGATCTTAAAATTACAGTTTTGTAGTGACGTAAGATACTCCGAAGAACTCCAACCGAAGTGTTTCTCAATTTACACCCATCGAAAGAGGGTAATATGTTTGGAGTTCGATGACCACCTTTATACCGCTTGCGCATTCTAAAACTCTTTCAAGCTTCAAACACTTCTGTCAGTAAGAAGCTGTCAGGCTGAAAGCCGTGCTAACATGCAGTAATCATGAAGCACTCGTAGGCGGCCGGCCAAAAATTCTACGTTCGTTGTCTATAATTGGATGTGCCTTATAGAGTTACAATTTTAAGTATTTAATTTATTTAATTTTAAGCATCAACTAAAATTCGAGAGAGAAAGTAATTTCCCAGGCACGGAACGCAAACGAGCGTTCCAGACGCGAGCGTGTCGTTTACATGGTTTGCAATATGAAGCATTCCCACGATTGCACGTTTGTTACATACGTCAGCGGTTTGGGTAGCGCAGTATCGCTCCAAGTCGCTCCTATGAGAAAACAATTGAGGAGGGAGCATAGATAGACTTAACTCAAAGTCTCTATTTCACTAGATTGTAAATTTAGCTATGGACAGGGACATTCTGTTTCGCGAAATAACCACTTGAACTCTGCATTTTCTATAGAGGCTAAAGACGTCGTTTTTCACCGTTTGAACTGGAGGCCATTTCGAAAGGCAACAAGAAATACACTCCTTAAAGTTTCGACTGACTATCCCGGGTTTTGACACATGCTGCCCTCTCAGTTTTTCTTTTTCAAGGTACGACTGGCGGATGAGCCAACATCGCAGCAGATAGCAGCTTTGCTTATAAATAATTTCTCACGTTTGTCTTCTGGCGTTCTATCGGCGTGTCTTAATTCTCACTTACGTCATGTAATAAAATGCAATAATAGTTAAACGGTCTCGACTAAATGTTCCGGCTGTTTTCTAACAAAATAAATTAAGGTGGAATTTCAACATACCAAACTAATATTACACAGCTGGATTTGTGCTGTAGGAGACCAAAGAATACAAACATTAAAAAAAGTTTCCCTCAGGATACATTAGCGAGTTACTAACAAATTTGTTATTGTCAAAATATAATTACATCCAGGCATAGGTCGACGGCCCAAATACGCACAGTATCGTATATTAGCTAAAGATTTTACACAAGATATGCAAGTGTTATCGAATATTTGCTGAACGCTATTGTAAATACTTAAGGTTATAATCACTATATCTTGTTTTAAAAGCCAAAATGATAGCCTTCCTATACTCTATAGATAGTTTTACTGAACTTGTAGAAGTTTTTTGCAGAGAAACCCAGTCCATGAAACGAAAGAATACGAGATGTTTCATGAAATTTGCCGTGTCCCGATGCTCGAAGGACAACAACTGAGTCTCAGATATACTGCATGGCATCCTTCGATCTTAAGATTTCTGATCACAAAATACAGTTGTAGCCAAACTTCCTTTCAACATTCAAAGTGGCACGATTGATCGAATGGTTCGAGCCCCCTAAATACATTACTAAGCCCCACAATTAAATAGGCCATAAACAGCTTTTAAATTGCTCTATGTAGTGCTTTTAAAACAAATAAGTACTTAAGAGATCGTCTCTACTTATAGCTTAATGTAGCTTCATCACAGAAGTCTCAAATAAACAATTGGTTGCTGACTCTATTTCCACATACATTTGAATGCTGGAATGATAAAGTATACTACCATAAACACATTATTAGCTAGCTTACCGTTTCTGTATTATTTCTACGCTTTATTTCCTAATTATTCTTTTACTTGTTCCTGTATTGCGGTGTCCTTATAACGTGTTGTAGTTTGGGATATATATGTACGTCCAATGATAGCCTTCCTGGTTGGTAAAAAAGTTGTCCTCTTACTGTTTTTCGCAGAGTGATATAACTATTGCACAAAAATGATTTCATGGTATCTCTCCTAAGCTTTTTATGTGAACGAACAAACAATGGGGGGCCACTCGCCTGACACATTAATTGAATTTGCAAGTGGATAATAAACGAAGTATTTGCGCGGGACGTGCCAAAAATGCGCAGATGTCATCACCTGAGCGACGCCTATTTGAATAATTCGCGCATCGCAATGTCTATTCATAATACTGTCTATTCATAGTCTGTTCTGGGACAATGATTGCGCGCGGGTTCGGATTCCAGGCAGCTCGAAGAATACACCAGAACGAACATTAAGGGCGTGAAATAAAATAATTGCGCATTATATCATGACTGGTATTAAGTCTATGTGCTCTTGAAATATTCGTTAAATTTCATAAAAACATATCTAGTGATTATTTTGAAAGTGTTCTCAAAACAGCTGAGTAACAGTGACTAAAGGTTTTAGATATGAGGTTTATATAGTATATCATATGAAGCTGTGCACGAGGATTTTTGAATTTTGCAGAAAACGCATTCTTAATGCTACTGTATCGTAAACTTCATTAAGCATCAAGGCCGTTTACATTTTTGTCGTGATTTCATGGAAGGAGATAGGTCTTGAATGACGGGAGCCATGAGATGGCTGTTGACAGTAATTAAGGTTTCCTTTTTATGTCTGTGAAAAGACTTCAATAAATTCCGCTCCACTGTGAACTAAGGAAATGAATTTCGTTTGTGCAGATAACTCTTCACGCAGGACGTTCAAAATGTTCCTTTCCTTTTCATGCAAATGATGCAAGATTGAGAAAAAAATCGCACAAAAGATATTTCTGAAAAAAGCAAGTGTAAATTACAAGCATAACTATTGCTTGTAGTTTATGTTCTAGTACAAAGAACACGGAAAACAGGAAGAAATAACATTGATCAAAGGCAAAGCGTAGTTGAAGCTTTGCAACGAGGAAGATGCAAAAATATACGTGATATAATTCATATGGGGTTGCATGACGTATCAATTGGGGGCGAAAGTCCTGTTCCTAATCCCAGCCACGCATATGTTGTTTTTCAGTGAAACTGTGAACATTTTGAGAAATAATAATAATAATAACTTCATCTCTGGGATCATAAGATGCGAATTCGGATCAATGATACTTCGCTACTAATAAAAGTCGCCATGCACGAAGTGCGCATTGCGCAGAGTATATACATTTCATGTGTCAGACGATAACAACACAAGTAATATAATCTCATATAAAACCCTATTACATTTTCGTAAATATATCAACGAAAATCCGCATTTCTGTTGTGACTACGTGACTAGTATGAATTTGAAGCTTGTCGATTGTTGTATTAAGTAGAAAGCAAAACAAAAAAGGCGACAACATGTTTTCGCATAAACAGTTTAGCTTGCTTGGTGTCTAAAAATAAGGAATAAACCTTTAAATCCTTTAAGTGAATCTAAAAAATTATTTCAACAACAAAAGTGCGCATTTGTTTGCTTAATTCTCTGCTGGCTATAAGTAATATAATGTACAAGGTCTGACAAAATTCCTCAAGCTAAGGGGAGGGGACTCTTCTGACTTTAGTCTTTGAGAAAGGTGTAATGATTTTGATGCATTGAAGTAAACCACAAAGCTCAAACGAAACTTCTAATGGTGTCATTGCTTTTCATAGATTTCTGCGGCAGCTAAAAAATCACTGTCCTGCGGATGACTTTCGTACAAGCGTCCCAGTTGTTCACCACTTTACTATAATATTCTACCACTAGAAAAGTAATACAATTTAGCTGAATCATAAACCTTATAGTTATAGATTCATTTCTAGACATCAAAAACATCCGCCCCTCAATCCGTCCCGGCAAAGGACGCCCAATGTAAACAGTCGCATAAAAGACAAACTTCCCGAAGTGGCTTGAATTAGTTCCCACATAAACAATCGCTTGAATCGAGAACGGGAAATCAATGATAAAGCTATAGTCATAATGTGGCATGGTTTTTATTCCCAGTGAGCGAAATCGGAAAATACTTCCCATCATATGTAAGTTTCACACTTGCCGAATTGTATATAAATGCGTAGAGGTGTCTAATTCTGGCTCCATATAGGAATGTATCAGTTAACTTCCAATCGGGAGATGAGAATTTTAAATTCATTAAGTACATTTAATTTGTACTTGAGTCTTTAAATTGTGCGTCAGCATCGCGCATGAATGCGGTTAGAATACATGCATACATGAACACAAATTGGTAGATGCGTTTTGTGAATTTAGTTCAAAAAATATTAAATTTTGAGGATAATTTTTCAGTTTAGCTTACCATCTCCTGCAGTAACACTCGATTGGGAAGCGATTTTATTGAACCTCACTACGCTAAAGAGCATGCAGTTTGAAAGAGCTATATCCAGTATAAATAAAATTAGTTTAATTGATCAATAAGAGATGATCATTACCGGACCTCTAGAGAGAACTGTTTGAACTCATAATATATAGAGCTATCCAGTATAAATAAAGTTAGTTTAGCTAAGGTTTTCTCAACATTTGATCAATAACACGTGATCATTACAAGATCTATCGATTCCGAACTGTAGACGTATATCCAGTATATATAAAGTGTAAAAAATATGGGATAAAGAAATGAGATAAATTAGTTGATGATAACATAATGGAGATTGTTGCAACGCAATGAGCTGAATATTGACGTGAAATGCGTGAACTTATTGCGTGATTATAAAATTCGTGAAACATGGCACCGAAACCGGAGACAGAAAACGTCAATGGACAATTATAGTGTAAACTTATTATCAGGGAAAGAAATGCAGCATGCTGATTATTGTTTAGCCTCGAGGTGAGCGTGCTTACCCGTGAGAGTTGTTACAATTTTAGATCACGCGTCATCGTTCACGTGTGGACTAAATTAAGCATGTTCGTTTATGCATTAATAACGTGGCGCTTCCTGGTTGCGGGAGATTACTAATTAAATCTTTTGACAAATTACTCCCAGGAAACCACAGCCTTGGGGATTTATAAAGACTGTTTATCGTACGTCGAGAATAATTTTGACCTTTACTGTCTACGAACTATGTCAAGAATTCGAAAATTTTCATTCATTTAAAAAGCTGAGGAGCAACCCACGGCAATTTCGTGATAAAAGTCCTGGTTAGAATTACTGAAGACGAGCATTTTAAAGTCAATTTTATCATTCATGTACTGAAAATAATTCACCACAATATTTATTTAAATTAATATGGTGGTGTATATTGCGGTAAAAAGCATAAATGCACCTCTGACCCTTATATGAATCTCTGTTTGGTGTGTTCACTGCTGTGAATTATCATGAACTATCACCAATTATCCTACAAGATATCATGATAGAAAGACCTGGAGATCGACTACACATACTTGTATCCTAAGTTGTATACCAATAACAAAATTAATAGCTCCTTGTTAATTGATTCTGGAAAACTAACTCATCTAAAACAGACACAACATTCTACTTCAGTTGCAAATCTAGATTGTTAGCTATGTTTATATTTCATTTCCCGACTCTTCAGACCAAACAAAGCATGTCGCATCTCCTTTGGCTTTGTGCGATTAACTTCCGAATGTTTCAAGCTCAACAGTTTAATCATGGCTGCACGAATTTCATCAGTTTTTCAGTTGTCTGACAACACCTTAAACACATTAATTGCTCTCAAGTCCAAAAAACGAATCAAATCGATGCTTGAAAATTCTCCCATGCAGTGTGTAAAAGTTCAATATAGTTTTCAAGTGGTATTCCTGCTTTTTTCAATTGGTTTGTAACCGCAACTGAAGAAACTGCGTATGGTTTTATTCGACAATTAAACAATCATCCTACGGGAACTGTGCTCAGTATATATATTAGACTGGATGTTTCAAAAATTACACGTCAATAAAATATTGGTTTATATTCATTAGGTTGTAAAATGCCCAATTCTAATATCCTAACGACGGGCCTTCGCTCGATTAACGTCGAAATTTGTCATTGATATTTTGAGTGGTACTAAAATTAGCTCTAACAGACAAATCCCGCGGGACTAAATTTTAATCCAGGCAATAGTCACAAAATATTTCCCCACAGCTAAAAATAGCATCTTGAAATCAGTAAAATTACAAAGTTTTGTAAAATACGGAACATATAGCCTTATACGAAGTTTGTGAATTTTGTACACATTTGTAATTGTATCACGAGGAGTTTTCGTCTTAAATGTTGTAGGCTTTCCCGTGCGTATAACGCAAAACTTCGTAGGTTATATTGTCCGCTATATTCTACATTTCGCCACCAAACTTTGCAATTTTACTCATTTTAATGTGCTCTTTTTAGCTTTGATAAAAGAATCAATTTGTTCACATTGCCTGGATTAAAGTTTAGTGTATTATAGGAATATTGCAAAACCAAACTTAACACCCACTACCAGCTAGCTTCCTTTTGCCCGAAACGTCGATCGAGTTCTGTTTTACCGTTTTAGGCAGTCAAAGAGCCTGTGTAACCAAGAACTTTCTACAGTGGATCTCATATTTTCAAATGTGAATATTCACAGCAGTTTAAATTGATAACGGAAAATATTTGACTGGAAAACAAATCAACGCAGCGCACCTAAAATGTTTTTGACAGTTCTTAAAACCCACAAAATTCCTCAAATTCCTGCAGACTCCCGGATTATATAATAGCTAATAAGCCGCGCGCATAATATTGGGCAATTATAATCATGTACCAGATGTTTATCAGTGTTCCAATGATTCGATGCACGTTCAAAACGCTTCCAATTTTTCTTGCGCGATTTTTCTTCTTTTAAGCGATGTAAATGAGCGAACAGTTAAGATAAAATGTTGTGAGCTTACCCTATCTCTGGGCATTTATTAATCATCCACTAATTCACATGCATCAACTATATAGGTTCTCCAGCTGAAGTCGATCCTACGCCTTTGCCATGCCATTGCAATATCTTGGTAACTAATTTAGGCTACAGGTGCTGACAGGGCAAGCGTAATTTATCTGTATTTGGGGTGGTAATCCCCGCGAAAAAGGTAAGGGCTAATAAATCATGATTTGAATTTATATTTTGTTATGTTCACTAACATTGCTGTGAGTTCAGCTGAAGAACGATTCTCGACACACCACATTAAAAAAGACTTAGCCTTCACACCTTGCCCGAAAGCTACTAATAAAAATAAAAACTGCATCGAAAATTCTAGTCCCATATATGACATTGGCGCAAACGTTAACAGATATATTTAGAACAGTTCTTGCTTAATGCAAACACAGTTGGAATTTATAATAATGTGCGCTTATAGTCATTTGCGCGGAGTAAACAAAAATATGCGCAGACTAAACTAAACATTTAATGTATACTAAATCGCTTCTACACTGTTCTTCATAGACGTCAAGGAGCCGGTTGTTTGAATTCAAATCCAATGAAAGTTAAACTCAAAGAGCAACACCGCCTGATAGCATTATTATATACTTTGAACTATTTATTGATAATTCTTGGCGTCTAAACCACGCGATGGTTCCCCGTTTTCTTAGCTGATATATGTATGGGAAACGGACGCGTTAAAGTTAACGAGTTCTGCATGAGCCTCGTTCAAACATGATTGAAAGTTGATGAAGATGCACGTCAGTGAAAGCTCGTGACAGAACGTAACTTTATAGTTATATATAATATGGAAACGTTTATAACTTTATACGTAAAATACTTAATTTGATTGTTTTAAAATACACTGCGTGTTAGAGTAGGTATCTGGCAGAGTTCCAGAAGCTTCATTTATTCAAAATTATATATTGAAAATAAATGAGGAGCTAGACCGTACTCCGTAGTGATTAATCATAGTTCAAGCTGCTTGAAGCCCATACAAGCGCAGTTTCAGTTATTTTGTTTTGTTCTATGCTGCAAAATAAGCGGTCATAAACAATCATGCAGTCGCGCATGAATTATTTTCATGTCGATGGCAAATATCTCGACAACGAAGAGCGTTACAAAATTACAGTCAATTTATAGCTGCTCCTTGCAATGCAATCAAGAAAATACTGGACAAAACAGAATTTCATGTCACATGCAGTTTGTATGACACATGAAAAAGAAAATCAGGTAACGCTGACACATGGGTATAATATTAGCCACCAAATGCAAGAGCATTATTTGTGGGAATAAAAAGTGAAAACATATGTCGAAAGAGCTTAGCAGGAACTTCAACGAATAAGAAAATATGATCGCATGATGCTAAGTATAGCTATAAGCAAGTTATGCAAGGAAATCTTATACAAGGAGGGGCATACATACTATCAGTTTTGCTTGGGCACGAAATTTGAATGCTCAAAAGCAATTTTGAGTTGGTAGGTAGAAAATATGTTAGGTGTTTTATTGCTGTTCCAAATTTCAAGAAATTTGATTGAGTTCAAGCCCATCAAAACGTCGTGCGAACTTATATTTTTCTTAATAAGAATCCATAAAATGTCGAATTAAGGGAGTTGGGAGTTGAATGCAAAATAGCTAAATGCATAAATCAAGCATGAACAATGAAGGCTGATTTTGCTAAAAATATGAAAGTTCGTGCGACGTTTTGAACGGCTTGGACGCAACCAAGTTTTCTAAAATTTTGAACAGCAATACACCATCCGACAAATTTTCCACCTACCAAATCAAAATTACATTCAAGCATTAAAGTTTCGCGAGCAAGCCATATATATTTTATTAACTTGTTTGTTTATTCTGGATTATGAGATTATCTAGATTTATTTTAGATTATATATTATACCAAAACAAGCTATTTTAATAAAAAAAAACATCGTACATTGAGGCGCTTCACGAAATAGAGAACGATTTCAGATTTGTCTACTTTTTTATATACCCTAGCTATACATCTTACTAGTAGAAAAATATAAACAAAATGGATGTCGTCAGACTTGAACAGCAAGATGATGAAGATATTCTAAATTCAATGAATAAAAGTACCCCAAAATCCGCTCAGTGAAAAGCTACAAAATTTGGGATAAAATTATTTGATAGTTGGTAAAAAGTCAAAATATAAATACAAGTCCTTTAAGTTTGAAATTTTGCCTAGAGAAAATATATGTTTTTTTAAATAGTTTTCATTCAAATCGTTAGCATATATTAATCAGTCTAACTTCTACCAGTGCTTGAGTGTCTAAAACACCACCCCGACCGAGTTCAAAACACTCCACTCCAGTATACTGCATGACATTGATGTGTTGGAGCAAATATTGATGTAGCTCGCTTCAATCTCGAGTACAGCACTCGATACAAAGAAGATTTGGCAAGAGTTCATGAGAAAAGAGAAAGTATCAACAACCACAAGCTAATCACGCGAACGGACATCCTAAATATCTTAACTTAATATATATATATATATATATATATATATATATATATATATATATATATATATATATATATATATATATATATATATATATATATATAAATATATATATATATATATATATATATATATATAAATATATATATATATATATATAAATATATATATATATATATATATATATATATATATATATATATATATATATATTATATATATATATATATATATATATATATATGGAACTAAAAAAGCGCACAATACCGGAGAAAGTAGAGCGTAAAACACAAGAAATAGACAAGTTTTTGCTGCTGTCGCTATCCTGGGTTTCACGCACTAGGCGATCATCAAGCGACTGATGATCGGCCTAGTGCATGAAACCCAGGGTAGCGACAGCAGCAAAAACTTGTCTGTTTCTTGTATTTCTCCCTCCCTGTAAATATCGGCTGCTTTCGTTTAGATATAACCGAGAAATAAATGTTTTTTATACGAGCAATAATCTTTGAATGTCAAAAATTTAATTTTGGCGAAAGTTACGCTTAAAATGAGGTTATTTCTTTCTTATAGCAACATGATCTGTGCTCATGTTGGCGCATGCACATGTGGAATCAGGGTTAAACATTGATTTTCATTTTGCCGCAATTCCATGTTGGCCGCCGGGAAATTAAGAAAAATAATGGTTTAAATCAAAAAGCAATATTTCATGCTAGTCAATATAACAAAATACCATAATTATATCCGACTTGACGGAAAAGAAACTTATAAAAAATGAATTAAATTTTTGTCAGAGGGAGACACGCTGCAAATGCATATCACAGTTTTGTGATTCCACAATGTCTTGATATAAGCTTTGCCGGTTTTATTCATTCTATCGATATTCAGAAATAGTAAAAGTATATATGCATATGAAAGCGTTTGATCATGATGTCGAATTTTGACTAAATGCATCATTCGGCTACATTTTCAATCTATCTAATTAAAAAATCAATCATCACAGCTAGAAAGAACTTAGTGAAGTAAGTAAAATTACCAAGTTTGATGGTAAAATATTGTCATATGTAGAAATATTGCTTAAAGTTTCCAAATTTTGCCACATATTTGCATGTATTACGTGCGGAAATTGTTACAATTTTTGAGCCGAAAATGGTAACAATGTTCGAGTATAATACAATTAAATACAAAATTTCCCAACTATCCCAGGTCATATATGCCTCACAGCATTTCGCCAATGCAAATTGTGTATTAGTGAGATTTTATTGCACTTAACTTGAAAATGTATAATATAGAGTTGTGATTGTATTCTGTCAAGCTTGACTTAAAAATTCTGCAAGGCTTAAAAAAGGAGACACAAGGTCAAGGAAGTTCAGTAAGGCAAGGCCCTCGTATATACTTAAAGTTCCAATATATGTAGAAACCATAAACAAGCAGTTATACAATTATGTATATACGGGAATGAAAACTCTACATATCAACGTGAATACGAGATTGTAAAAGGTTTTAAATGTCCAGGTCCAACATGAACACTATGGGTTTATGAGACCATGTAAAGAGCTCATGAAATTTTAAGTCCTTTTATGATTCATGAAATTGTGCACTGAAATGGATAAAAATAGATAACAATAAGTGGATATAACTTAGATAAAAGGATGAAAAAGGAAATATAATTATTTGGTTCAATAACCATGCATTGACGATAAAAAACACTACAGGAAAACATCTATTAAGACTATTAACATAACTAATTTGAATTCATCACATTCTGCCAAATCAAATAACCGAAACAAACATGTCCGACGAATATACTGGCTGTAGTTATACATATGGATATATAAAGATATACTATGCAGATTTGGCAAGAATTCAATCATGATCATAACATGGCTTTCTCGTGAGTAAAAAGGACATATGTATTAATCTGGAGCACGCGAACGGAACATATCGTGAAAGTTCATTCTAAATGCAAAACAGGAACTGGCAAATGTCCATATTATTATTAAGCACAAAACTTGGACGGCTTGTAAAATAGCCAAGTGAAATATTTCACAATTGCCACAGGAAATTGAGGCGCTTAAAATAGTTTATATATTTAATTATACACTTGTTAAAGTTCTTACCTAAATAATTACAGAATCGTTTTAACTTTCCAGTTCAAAGGAACACAGATCGAATTCTCTTGCAGCATTTAAAAGCGTTTTGTTTCTTCTAATATGCACGATACGCTAAATTTTGATCCAGGAAATCTTTCATCATATACGCACGCACAGCCAAAAGAGCCTCTTGAAATTAGTAAAGTGGAATGCAAATACAGGAAATATACAGCCCTGAAAAGTTCGCGAGTTTTTTTATGTAGCTATTTGTATTATAGGCCGCACAGGACAGCCTACCACTTTGTCTCAAACAAATGTCCTAAAAGTCCCGTGCATAATACAAATGTATACAAACTTCGCAGGGCTATATATTTTCCGTATCCACAACATTTGGCCACCAAATTTTCGAATTTGCTAATTCTAAGATGCCCTTTTCATATTTGGTGAAAGAGTTTAGTTCTGTTAATTTAAATTGCCTGGATCTAAATTTAGTCTACCATGGAAACTGTCCATTGATTACGTCAATTCATACGTACATTTCGGTCATATTGCGCAAGATATAATAATCATGTATATAGCAATATATAACAAAGGCGGCATTGGCTAAGAACCACATTGTCACAGTTCGCCTATATATTCGCCTATGTATTGATTTGTCCAAGCTTTGTTATACATAGAGGACACTTGAGGCGTGGCAATTGTCACGATGCTTACAAACATTTTAACCTCGTTCTCAAGTTGGTATGGCAGGAACGACTTTGTTCGGAAACTGAATACATGCTTGTTGTCACATTCGTGACATTTCAGGTTTTTCACAATTATTTTTACCTACGTGTAGTAATATATCCAACAACTAGTTGCAGACATAAAATTATACAAGAAAAATGGCTGCAAATCGACATCAAAATGTATAATCTTAGATATTTGAAAAGTTAAGCTATCTAATATATGTGAATTTATCATGAATTTCTTGCGTTCCTCGCTTTTTGGTCAGCGGACCTATACCCAACAGGATATTGGCCAATTGATAGGTGATCCGAGGCTGCCTCCTCCACAGGCTCTTAATAGCTCTTAATAATGCGTTAAAATTTTATGCGCGCTTATACGCGCAAACAGTTACAAATAGAGGTCAGCGCTTTCAAAGAGAGAAAATATTGAGATGCATGATGGGAAAGACGTGCCATTTAGTGGTGTCGACTTCAAGGCAGCGTTTTGTTCTCGGTTATTTTAAGATCTTGACACAGTATAGGGAATGGTGCAGTATGGCACTCAACAATGCAACACGGCGCTCTATTATTATGCAGTTCAATTACTGGCTGCTACCAGCCAGTTCAGCGTTCTTATTGGCCAGAAAATGCAATTGACTGCCTGCATAAGGGTAATGATATGCGTAATATTAATTCGATCGAGTGGCGCTACTGTCTATTGCCTCTACTGTGATCTTAAGTCAGTTTTGGTGAGGCAGTCAAAAGCAAACGAATATCTGAATTTAGTATTTTTACACAAGTGAACATAAGAAATCCGACGTTGTGATTGGTCCAATATGACGTGACATTCCTTTATATTCACCTACAGGTGAATATAACAGTAAAAACAAGTTTACAAAATGGCGACTAGCCGCCGTTTTGTACAAATTACGGACAAAGAAATAAACAAAATTAAAATAACTTTTGTAAAAATACTAAAACAATTATTCACCTCAGGCTCGGTGATTTTCGGGGAATATTCACCTCGACTTCCTCTCGGTGAATATTCCCCGATAATCACCTCGCCTTCGGCGAATAATTGTTAAATGCCCACTCCCAATCAAACTCTAAAGTCGCGGCACCGGTCGTGTAAGCAGCTTTTTAATGAAGAGCCTTCGCTCGAAACGTCAAGTTTATGGATCGTTTCAGGTTTAGTGAAATGTTTCGCTGTATATCTTTCAACGATTGTCGGGAATGTTGCCTCTCACGAGAATGGTTTAAAAGCTTTTACAAGTGAACAATTACATTACGAGCTCGAACTTTCTATGCAAACACAAAATTGAAGCTCACACCGGACCATGCGCTTGAATTTGGACCATGAAGCACCTATCTTATGCTGTGTACGTGGTATCTGTCTAGACTCATTCAGCGTCTTGCCATACTACATCGAAATCATGTAGAATTCTTTGAACATCACAAAATCACCAGCAGGAACAGGCAAAGATAAAGTCATTAAAGTCAATATGTAGATTCGTTTGCCTATTTTTAGCATTTCTAGAACTCCGTATAGTTAAAAATATAACAATAGAGTTGACGTTCGCGGGCATAAATATGTTTTTGGCCCGACTCAGAATCATTTTAGCACGAGCGTAGCGAGGGTTAAAATGAGCTCTGAGGAGGGCCAAAAACATATCTATGCCCAAGAACATCAACTCTATTACTATTATAATAACTTTAAAGCCCTTTTAACGTTTAACTTTAGCTTTGTTTTTCAAAAAAACAACTACACTTAAATGGCTATTACGTCAAAATATATTTTAGCCCGCTGATTTGTTTATTTTAGCCCGCAAAATACGTCACAATGCTCGCTAAAGTTATTATAATAGATCATTTCCAAAGGGTTAATGTGCCTTAATTTGAGTAGAAATTCAATTTCGAAATTGAAGGATCTACAGTTGATGATTTTTTTAATTATTGCCCTTGATATAATTGATCTGCCCTTAAATACAGATATCCTGTTCAATAGCCTATATAGAATTCTTTATCTTCACAAAATATATTTACTACATTCTGCTTCATTCAAGGAGAATTTTCAGGTCTACCAGCTCAAACTTTTGTACTCGGAAAATCAATTAGTACAGCTGGAAAGAGCATCCTATATTGTAAAATGTGGAAAGTATAGTCCTGAGGCCGGTTGTATAAAACTCTTAATCACTTTTTTAATCACTGTTTTGCAGTTAAATAGTGATCAAGTACAAAATACGTTGTTCTGATTGGTTGACGTTTCCAGTAATCATAGTTAACTTTAATCACTTTTTTATACAACCGGCCCCTGTAAAGTTTGCGAATTTTGTATACTTTTGTATTACGCACGGAAAAGCGTTACCACTATGTGCAAATGTGGTAACGCTTTTTCCCACGTAATACAAAAGTATAGAAAATTCGCAAACTTTACATTACTATATTTTCGACATTTTTCAGTATTTTAAAACCAAACCTCACAATTTCACTAAATCTAGGAAGCTCTTTCCAATTGTGCTAAAATTGTTCGAATTTAAACTGTTCAAATTTAAAAGTTTGTCTAACCGGGGAATGGTGTTACCTATACGCTTTTCCGTGCATAACACAAAAGTATACAAAATTTGCAAACTTTACAGGACTATATTTTCCACATTTTACAATATTTTGCAACCAAACTTGACAATTGTATGAAACTCAGGATGCTCTTTCCAGCTGTCCTAATTGATTTTCCGAGTGCAAAAGTTTGTCTAATATGCATGGGAATGGTCCATGTCAAGGTTTTCCGCACAAAATGCATGCATTGGCCGATGGTGTATATTTTAATGTTCATAAACAGTTTACCGTTTACCACCATATATTAAAGCACTATGACACATCTACTTATGGCTAATAACTGTTCAAAGGTTATGACATGCGACAAATCGGGTTTTGACAAAGGTTGTGATGAAGCATACGAATATAACAACTACCAGATCATGATAACAGTACATAGAAAACTGACATCCAGTGTCATCTATCGAAAACGTCAAAAGCACATAGAACCTCACAAACACATAGAGACGTTTTTCTCCAGAAATGCCCATAACTTTTGCACCGTACTCTATATAATATACATACTACCATTATTATGGCATAATACATTAATTATTATGCATTATTATGTTTATATGATATAACCATTAAGGAGCAAAATATGGCTTTGTTTTTTTAGATATAAGTATACATACATTTAGCCCAATTAACAAATAGTGAACTGTACACAAATACGTACATACAAGAAAAAGTAAATATATACGACAAAGTATTGTATGGCTCAAAATGCTGTGAAGGCACAAAATGAATTTTGCACCAAAACATCAACTGCTATAACATTCAGATTTTCATTGATCATAATGCTAAATCTTTATAGATAAACACGATAGATATTTTTTAATATAAATGAGTTTTTCGTGGCCCTCGAGTCTCCTTACTCTAACTCGGATCGTTGGTTGTGGTAGATATGGTTTTGAAATTCGCCAAAATCGTATAACACAATTCTACGTTTATTGTCTTCTCAGAAATTATGTGGTCTTCGCCGCATATATTATCGTATTCTTGTCCAACCGACAACGTTACATAGCCATCTGTACGTGACTTTAAAAATTAGTTAATTTAAGAATTGCTATTGGACGATTCCAGGGTGTTTTTAACTGACTGGTTTGAGAGATCTCAACGCCTTTCTTGTTAAATACGTTAGTGTGCACAGGGGGAGGTGTTTAAAACATAGAACAAGGAGTTATTTAGCTCCTCCCTCATTCATGTCCCCTCCCAGTTCTATATTCTCAATGTGTCGTAAAAAACTTGGTGTCTAAAAAGTGCTTTCGGCCGCATTTCTTATATATTCAACAATTTAAAAAGACGGTGGATTTTGCAAAAATGGCAGTCCGCCCATGACGCTGAATCATGGATAATATTTTTTGTATAAACTCGGAACAATCTGGATAATGAGTTACATTGTTATCAAACCCGACATCCATTCCATTAACTCTGCTCGGACTGCATGCATCATAGCTTTGCATTATACTAGCACTTTCCTTTTCGAACTACAGGGAAGAATATACTTTTGTCTAGCATGCTGTGTTGTTAAAGACAAGACCTCTGAAGGCTAGGTCAACATGCATTCTTGCCTTACAAGCTGCATGGAAAGCCAGGATTCAAATTAACCTTGCTTTCTGCTTAACCTAATTCTTCCTTTTAATGTTTGATCTTTAAACAATTTCCAAATATGCATTTCCAAATTACAAATATAATTCTACCGAAATTTAAGGCAAGCTTAAAGCAGAATTCGAGATTCCCCAACATAAGCCCCCCCCCCCCAAAAAAAAAGGGTCAACTTTCTGTATTAACCATGCAAGCAAAATGCAGTAAGATGGGATACAAATATATGTGAAGCTTAACCCACCAATCGTCTCCACAGTACTCAGTCTATCAATAGTTATTATATGAATACTATATAGTCGATTATAATTATTCTTAAAAGAAAAAGGTTCCAGAAAATTTATCCTTATAAAACTGAACTAAGCTATAACGACAGACGACTAAACTAAGAGATTGCCTTATTGCAAGCGGTAAGTAATTCCAAAGACGTCAAATACGTAGAAAGCATGAGTTCTTAAAAGACTCGGTCGTGCTAAAAGGATTCGCAAGATTGAGGAAGAGCTCGGATGCGTCTTCAATTGGGGGAAAGCCTGTTGAACGAATCCTTTCACTCAAGAACGAAAAACATGTTTATTAATAAATAATCACAAATATTCTTAATTCTAAATCTAAGCAGCTGCTTGAAAATCCATTGCTTTAAATGGCCTTTTACAATCAGTAGGGAATGATACACATTCTATTTGTTATGCTTCTGGAAGATTTCATGCGTATGCATTGTATAATCCACGTCATTGTCATTTTTTTTATGTCAAACATTGTCCGCCGACAACAATGTTATCACGATGCTTAAAAAACAAATTGTCGAAATGGGCGGCACCATAATGACAGGTATTCAGTGAAAACACCGGAAAATTAGGATGCTTCGCTATGCTTGAAGGATGGAACTGTCAGCCTCGAATCTTAACAGCGAAAAGCAAATTTATCAACGAAAGCCCTTTTGTATAGCTTTTGTAGCCTAGTAATGCCTAAACAATGTCGTTTTGTCAATTTTGGAAGCAAACGAGGTTGGGATATCGATTACAAAGCTAGCTTAATTCAACATGATGGCCTGGTTCAATTCTGGGTGAAATTCGAAACTTTACAGTAAACGAGAAGGCTTCTTAAAACAAGACGCCTGCTAAGGCGTTCACTCCGCCTGCCAAAACGAAAATGATCAAAAGGCCAGGCAGGGCTGTAACTAGAGCGTTCATTCGGGGTGTGGTATATTCACTTATTTCTGTTCTGCCCAACGAATTCCTTTTTAAATCATGCAGTTATTATTAGGGTACCTTCCAAGGCATTTTAAGACATTGCCAGCACATCTTATGTGATCACTAAGATGACCAAAAATCAATGTCTGAGTGACTTGCCAGGCACTCTACCCAGAGTCCTAGTAAGATTGCATTTTTTAGTCGAATTTAATTTAAATTAAAGGCTTTCATAGTACATAATTATATTAAACAAGATTCTTTTGTCATAATACCACCAACATATGGCTGTTTAATTTTTGGGTAGTTGCAAGTAAAGAAATTTTGCTAAAAGTGTATACAATACATAAATATATTAACCTGATAGCATCATTTAAATAATTCTGCAGCACACTGCCTGAAGTCTCCACGATATAATTTGTTGGGAACTTCAGACTAAATATGTATTTCTGGAATTGAAATGTTAATTGTCTCTTATCTTTTATAAATGTATGAGATCACACAAGCAAATAAATCATTTTGCACGAAATATCAGCATCTCAACATATAGGTATGGAAAACCGAGGAAAGAAAACACAACGAATACTTCGTGATTAGAATTTAGGAACACATTTCCTAGACTCACTTTTTGATCATGGATGATGGAGTCTATCACAATTTGCCGTTTTAAAACATTTCTGGAGCAATGTTTTGATAAAGAACCTTCCTGTCCCTTTTTGTTAACTATTACATGTTAAAAATTGTGTTGATTCTTGTGTAGAAATTTCCTAAAAAGTGGAAACACAACAGAAAAGGACGGAAACACGCCCTCAAAACTTCACCGCGATACATCGCTCCTCGCCAGTAAAGTTTCGCGGTGGAATTTGTCGTTTTAAAACATTTTGCATGAGGGTCTTTGCACGTAAAACCTTCTTGCGGTTTGGATGTTCTAGCATACATTTTTACATGCGTGTTTTGTTGACATATTCCGCTAGAAATTGAGTTTAAACGCCGTGTTTAGGTCGGCTCACGCGGCTTGTGCCAGCGGTATCGCCCATGAGCGCTACGCCAACTTACGACACCGAAAAAAAAAACCAGAAACGGGGCGAATTTAAAACTCCGCCTCACCTACGGCAGTCGGAGTAAAAATGCACCTCAACATGCGACCTGGAATGACACTAGACATGCAGTGCAAAGATCATGGAGCAGCTTTAAAATTTGACTGCTGAGCAACTGTGATGTGTAGTCCAGGTATATCATGTCAGTGGGAAGACGTTGCTAGTTAATTCATAAATAAAATTTTTATTCCTATCAATAAAAATCGCAATCCCTTTATCAAAATACATTATACATAATAACGAATATTGTATGTTCATAAACTTTTCCTATTTTCATATTGACATTGAACTGCTTATTTAATTCATTGAATAAAAAATTGTAAATATACCTTCTAGCTGGGGTCTATAACAAAAAAGCTAAACGGTTTCAAACAGGTTCCTAAACCTCTTCTTCCTTAATACTAGTAGTTAGATGTAAATATTATTGGGCAAAATACAAAAAAAAAATCACTCGGACTGAAAATGTATTTAGCTAATTTTTTTTTTAATTTTAATTCCCAAATGGGATTAAATATCAACAGATTTTCAGTAAAACTGAAAAAATGCGATTTTGACCAGCAATTTCTATCTGACTCGCGTATTTACTCATTTTTTTCAAATTTTACAATGACGGTGACATTCAAAAGCTGAGAGTCTGGTCTTTCTGTGTGTTGAATACTGAGCGCTCTAGAACATACCAATGTATACGGTAACCTTTTTTATACGTCTTGCATGTTCCATACTATAGATATGCATGAATTCGACGAATTAAAGCGGCTTAATGCTAGAGATTTTGCCAGAATCCATAGATTCAAAAGACAGTTTCCATAGCATAGAAATATAGGAGGAAAACACTAAAATCCATTCTACTTTCAGTAAAGGTACAATTTCCATATTATTATGTGTTGTCAATTTTTCTTTCCACAGTTGGAACCATGCAGTAAGAAGAATAGGAACAGCGAGTCTACTACAATAGCTGCAGTGTTTGCAAGTGGGCGCGAAATCAAGTATTTTGGGGAAAAAACCCATATACGTGTAAATTAACGTTCAATTTCGAGCAATCGTCCACAAAATAGAGTATTTGAGAAAAAAAACCCTCCCCCCCCTTCAATCGGTTGTTTTGAGTTTGTATCAAGCGCTAACATTACATTATTGAAAGTTAATGTTTGGTTTTGACTGCATGCACGTTAACCAAACTGGATTTGCTGTTGACATTCTGTAGCTACTACCTTACCAAGAAAACAGAAAATCAACATTGAAACACAGTGTGAGGGAATAAACAGCAGGACCGATCAGCAGTGCAACATGTCCCCCTATTTTAAGCAATTCACTGGCCAGAATAATGAAGAAACAGCCAGTTCAGCGTTTCTATTGGCCAAAAAGGCAATTGACTGGCATGCAGAGCCTGTAAAACGAACATGCGTAATGCAACATGCGTGCGGACACAAACTTCAAAGATTGCGACTCAAGTGGTCCTTCTGTTTAATTCTGTTCTGTGATTGGAATAAGGGGAACGGGTTTATTGATTTTAAAATTCTCAATATATTTGGCACGGATGATTGACGGGAGGTCTAGATCAAACCTTGATTGAATATATATATATATTCATATTTGACGTGAGCCATTCGAGGGATGTCAAAGAATTAACTGGATTTTATTCTAAAACTATTTATTATTCCGTTTTGTTACCGATGACCAGATTCTGGTACAAGCGTGTTAGAAAGTGTTAGTTTATAATGTGTAACTAGATATGCAATCCATTGGCGTCCTTGTTACACGATGTAACAAGTGATAGTATAATACTATAGGAATCTATTCAATGCTTAATTTAGATAACAAACAGTGCGTGGACGAAAAGAGCATGACAGAGAACACGAGAGAGAGAGTTAGCGTTACGCTAATGAAGAGAGAGCATCTGAGCTCGAGCCCGAAGACAGATAATTATATAAACTGTGCAATCTGGGAGTTTATCAACTACGTTCTCAATGAATAAAACTTTGGATCGTTTATGAGTCTATCATATATTGGCAATTGTACACAATTGGCAAGAAGTAGCCTGTATGGTACGAGGAGACACGCCAGAATCTGTAGATGAACAACATTTGCATCGACTCTACGCAATAACCAAGCATTAAAACTTTAGCATACATGCATGCACAAATTCATGCATCTTGTAAAATAGGCAGAAAAATACCCCTCATTCCATTCAACATATAGATATGCAGTTAAACGAGCATCCTACCTTGAAAAACTTTGCTTCAAAAAACTTTCTTCAAATTCACTTATGAAACTGCGAGACCACAGGGACAGACACACGACCGAATGGTTGCCAAAGCCTTCCTTCAATTGCCTCGTTCAATGGACATGGAGCTCAATTTTCTTGGCTTCGCTTCAATCAGTCTCCACAGGGCGTTCTTAAATGGATCCATATCCTATACAAAAACAATAAAATGCAAAAACATTGTAAAAAGAAGCGTGGGTGATGGGTCGTAATTATGCACACAGGAGGTTTACAAAGTTATTTAAAGAATTAGCGCTGTCCAAAGCAAGGAAGTTTCTTTCGTATTTATAGTAGGATAAAACCAACACTGTAACGAGTTGCTTTGTGCTGGCCTATTAATTTAGACAATGGTTGTAACCAGGGGTCTTCGATCTGGTCTGTCAGATGTAAACAAAGACACCCAACAATAGCGAAAAACCACAGGGAAGCAGTGTTATTACAAAACAATCACATAAACAGCAAAATTGGATTGGTTTGCAGTTACGTTTTCGGATTTAAGACTGTTAATAGTATGGTGATGTTACTCATGTGGATTAGAGCTAATTAGGGACGTATTATAATCATATTTGTATTTAGTAGAATCATACTAGTATGCTATTGCAAATGCTGTAATTTGATTGGTTACTCTACTCGCTATCTATTCCTCGATAGATAGCGAGAACGAAACAATCATCTTCGTATAGAGATTTCTTTTAAAAAAATTGCTTAAAAATCAAATTTTTTGTTGAATATTCCATGCTTGACCTCTTATTCTACATTTCTACTAAAACAATTAGATTACTCGCTCTCGATTTTTATGCGGTGATAGTTTATTCGGGCTTCGCCCTCATCAACTATCACCGCATAGAAATCTCGAGCTCGTAATCTAATTGTTAAATAGAAGTGCAATTACCAAATCTACCAAATCTTGTTAATCAGCGTTCAACCTCTTACAGTAAAAGGTTATAGAAATAAAGAGCGGAGACCCTTCGAAACGGGTAATGCGCCCTATAGACAAAAACCGAGTATTCCGGTATCCGGGGTATTGAGGTGCAACTGTATCTATAGCTATATTAGTTTTGTGCCACATATCTCACGAACACCCTGGATTTCAATTTTGGAAATGCTTGCGCTGCTAGGATATGCAATGATAAGTGTACAATACCCAATATTTTGGGTGTTTAGTATCTGGGTACATTGGTATACATTCCTCCCCATGGTCCCTCATTAATTCTTCAACTGAATCCACGTTACCTAAGCGAAAAGTTTTAGACTTATCATCCGATAATCCAAGATCCTATAACTACAACAGTTTCTTTTCAGAACAATCCTCAGAGATATGAAAAACTAGACTCTGATACTGCAGAGAACAACGAAAAATTCGTTGTCTCGAGCGTGATTCGAACTCGCATCTTCGCGTTTCTAAACCGCCGCTCTGCCAATTGAGCTATCCAGCCAACTGGGATTTGGCAACAACAACAGTTTTGTATAACTAATTTTGACACGCGCTCAACAAATTTCACATGATTTTGCTAAAATAATATACCATGTGTTAAATCTAACCATTGTAATTACTCCCCCCCCCCACCTAGTTAATAAAAAGGCCCACCAGTTAAGGATAAATCGGTCTCGTGTGGATACGAAGTCAGAGACTGAACGCTTGCAGTGGCAAGAAGTATATTTTAATTAAAATAATGACATTAAACATATTGTTCGTTGACGTGTAATTAATCATGATGCGCCGTGCGCGTACTTTGTTTATGTGAATCGACGTGCTGCATGGCATGCGACGTCTAGACACTTATTTAACAAAAAAAGGAATATGAACTAAGCTATAGGCCTATAGCTAAAGTTTGGTGAAAACACTACTTAAATTTTACAAAACTATGGCGTTAACTGACCTTTAAGAACTAAATTATTGAGTGGAAGCCACTAAACTATGGACACAGAACATTGAAAATGATACTAAATACATTAGGCACAGATTTCGAATCTTATATTGACAATGATCTTATCATCTCTAGTGTTTGGCATTTTTTGGAGCCATGAATCTAAATTAAGCATGGCATGAGCCTGGTACGTTCTTATTGTGGGAAAGCTTTGCTAACAAATATGCTCGCCCATTGTCATACCTAGATTAAGACTTATACTGTTATAGACAATTCTTAAGAGTATATTTATAGTTTCATGTAGTGGAATCTGACTGCACTACCGCGACACTGGCCATGCACGTCAACTCTAGTCCCACATAATAATCAATGTAATCACTGAAGACGACAACCTACTAGCTTATAAAATAATAGAATGGATTGTTCTCGCAAGGAGATATTGACCACATCTCTCAGAAATGACCTCTATACATAATTTCTAAACTGAATAAATGGCGCTCCCATTTGCTTTGCGTGTTTAGAGTTTAACAGTTTGAGCACAATATATCGAATGCAAACGACAGTAGCGCCCCTAAGCAGTGCAACGTCGCGACCTATTTTTACGCAGTTTATTGGCTGCCTGGAGCTAGTTCAGCGTTCCAATTACCCTAAATTTAGTTGCCAACCTTGGGAATATATTAAACCGATAAGACTACACGAACGTCGCGCGAGACTGACCGACTATTGCACGAGAAAAACAATTCCGCGAGTTTCCGACAGGTGTAAAAGGAATATTATGTACAACATTGACTTATTTAAGGTTAAAAACCACTGATTTCTGGGCTACTATGCTCCGGTATAATGATACTCAATGTATAGCGCTGAATGGATTCATAGGCCTTGTAATTTGATCGATCTAGAGACAATGACTGAATTTCTTCCCATCTATACATGTATGGGAAGTTATATTCCCTTGTAAACTATCCCATATTTTGACACCGCAAAATTCCTTTATACAACGCGGTTGCCAAGTAAGCTGCTAAAAATAGCCGACAGTAAACAAGGTCATGTTTTGACCCAGCTTGGCATGATTCAGGAAACGATCAGTCACCTTGAAAAACACGAAATTTACACCTGCACGAGCTACAGAACATGTGCGATGCGCAAATGCAGTTTTGAGAAAAACGAAACCCTATATTTGGAATATCGTTTGTTGTGTGATGAAGAGCAACTATCGGTGGAAGAATCTCCCTAATTGTTAACAGATATATTTGAAGTGCAACAAGTTGAGAGCATCCGTCGTTCCATTGGAACAGTTACAGACACACAAAATCATCAAGACAAAGTGCAGATTCTTGCAATTATTTGCTTCATTTAGCTAAGTGTTCCAATGGAACGACGGATGCTCTCAACTTGTTGCACTTCAAATATATCTGTGAACAATTAGGGAAATTCTTCCACCGATAGTTGCTCTTCATCACACAACTCGTACCCGTAAGTTCAAAAACTCATAAGAAAAACTCGAAAGAAATACATGTTTAATCAATGTTTTTATATACTCGTACCTGTGAGTTTAAAAACTCATAAGAAAAACTCAAAAGAAATACATGTTTAATCAATGTTTTTATATGATGATAGAGAATCGTCCTGATTTGCATTTTATCGAACGACCATTTGGGTGCGCAAATTTACAAAATTCGTGTCCGTAACACCTGATCTTTATACACTGATAAAGAATGGCCACTCATTTTGAGAATCAAGTGAATGTCTTCACACCAGAGTCAAGTCAATCAAGTCAATCAAGTCAATCAGGGATCAGGGAACGGACTAGAAGTCCTACGTATTTAAAACCCACAAAGATTGGTGCGCTTGGACGATGGGATTTAGTCAAATTTTGCGCTAGAAAATAAGAATAGGAATCCTCTTCAGAACCCTGAAGGTTAAATGATGAAATGATTTAAGAACATCAAGGTCACAAGCTCAAAAAAGAACGGCATGTTGTAAAACGCGGAGTGGAGTGGATTTGTAAAACGCGGAGTCAAAAATTTGTAAAACGCGGAGTCAAAATTTGTAAAACGCGGAGTCAAAAATTTGTAAAACGCGGAGTCAAAATTTGTAAAACAATTAATGTCATTCTATTATAGTATACTACTTTATATGGCTGAAGACCAGCAATGTAACCCGTCGAGGTTCCCATCCCGTAATAAAAAAGATGGCGACATGTCGATTTTACCAAAATGCATTGCGGTTATCAAGTATGAATAGCTGAAAAAGGATGACACGAAGCAAAGCAAATGGATTCAAATTTTAGGACAAGTAAGAAAATAACCTATTGTGTCCTGTCTGTTCTTCAAAAGGCGTTAATTCGCCTTTTTAAACGATTTCAGATGGCAATGTATTATGGAAAAATCGACATCCGCTATCTTTTTTGTTATGGCAGATTGCGTTATATCATACATTTTTAATTAGTTGTATTTTACAAACATAACAAAACAGAACACAACAATGGAAAGAATTAAGACTATCATTCCTATACTAAGATTGTCCGTAGCCGGGAAACGTGCTTTAAAGAGGACGTTTTCGATTTTCCTAATTTTCAGTCTTTTTAAAATTAAATTTCACTATAATTTTACATCACATGCACTCACTGATTTATCCTTAAGATGCCCATCAAATGTTTTAGTATTCTACGCCTAAACTCACGATTGGCATTATAGAATATTGTCTACAAGTTCTGTGCAAAATTGAGTCTTAAACATCTCCAAAACACCTCCTGGCTTTAAACCGAAGTCTGGTTTCTGTCTTGCTGGACTGGACTGCTGGGCTTGGTAGGTTAGAGGGTTGGTTTGGGCTTGATATATTGGATCAATTGGTGATCGCTGGCTATGGCCAATATGTGTTGGTGTGAAACCACGTTGAAGGGCGTCGCTTGTCGACGGTGTCATACCACGTTGGAAGGCGCTGGTTGTTGGTGTCACACCACGTTGGTGTCACACCACCGCGTTTTACAAATTTTGACTCCGCGTTTTACAAATTTTGACTCCGCGTTTTACAAATTTTGACTCCGCGTTTTACAAATTCTGACTCCGCGTTTTACAAATTTTGACTCCGCGTTTTACAAATTTTTGACTCCGCGTTTTACAAATTTTGAATCCGCGTTTTACAAATTTTTGACTTCGCGTTTTACAAATCCACTCCACTAAAGGGCAGGACACATTTCGAGACACATTGTGGCGATATGAATTTGTTTACGGTCAAACATATGGAGCGAATTTCCGACACATAGTTTTGAGTACATTTTATCGTTAAGGAGGTCATTTCTCTTAACAGGATTAGGGAAGCGCACGGCGAAGTTCAAATCGTTTAACGCGAGAAAAATTTTCGCAATAACTTTAAATGCTGCACAGGAAACCTACTGTAGGATCTGTGAACGACCACGTCAAGCATATACAGGGAAAACCATATCATAACAACTACAACATTTGCTAAAAAATTTATTTAACAATAAAATACTGTACAGTTCGAGTTCATTCCAAGCTGACTTTTCAAAATAAGACAAAAGCCGAAAACTACAGCTTGAAAATCCAAATGTGGATTGAAATAAAGACAAATGCCTGATGGATTTATCTCGACCATGTATTTCATAGCCTTCCTCATCGTCGGAGAAGGCTTTCAAATAATGACGAAATATATAGCACTAAAAATTTGTGTTGATATCTAAAGAAAGCTTTCAAATGTTGAAATATCATCACTGGAAATTTGTCTTGATCCGTATTTTGGATGCATTTTTTCGGCATTTGTTTTATTGTACAGTTAGCTTGAAGTGTACAAACTCGCTAATAATATTCTTGATTCTAATATAAACTGGTCTACTTGGTGGTGAACACAGCATAAATGTAATAAATATCCAAAAAAATTGAATATAAGTCACTGATATAAATAAACCTGATTACTCATTCCTCGAAGGGAAATTCTGGATTTACAAGATGGCGGCGAAGAATTTCAAAATTTTATTAACCATGTTCAAGGCTCACGAAACAGTGTAGAAAGCAAACCAAGTGATTAAGAACAGTTGGAGTGAGCGATGGTGTGATCGCGACCAGACCAGCCTACTGCATCATTATTAACATAATAAATATATTATTCATTTTGTCTTTTTAATACATTATTTATAGCGAGTCCTTCTTTACCTTTCCTCTTCTTCGCCTACAATTTCTTTTGCCACACCCTGTCCGGGTCACAGAACAATGGGAAAGCTTCGTTAGCAAAACCACTGAGATCTTTGAAATCAACCATCAGGAAGTCGCGTCCGGGATCCGTGCACATTTGTTTTAGTTCGTCCTCAAATAGCCTGATGTCACGCTTTACGCCAGCTCCGATGGTGATCACGCGTACCCCACGTGATTTCAATACCTCGGATTGTCTCAGAGCCACGCGCAGATCGTGCGCGTTGCCGTCAGTGAATATGAGTAAGATATTTTCCACTCCAGGCCGATCGCCGTTTGAGGGATCTCCATTGAAAACCTGAGAAAATGAAAAAAAAAAAGGAGAAAAGTTTAGCTTGCAATCAAGGTGGGTTCGCTCTCCGAAATGACTAATCCAAGTCGTCAAATTTTGGAGGCAATATCAATTTTAAAATCAGAATACAAACCTTATCTGCAACCATTGTCAGAGCATTTCCGGTCATTGTTTTTCTGCCGGCCTGGTAAACCATTGTATCCACTTCCTTCATCTGTTTCTCTATAGTATGTTTACCTAAGTCCATCATTATCCCTGTTTTTCTCACTTCACTAAATTGAAGCATTCCGAGGTTGATGTCGTCGATTCCGTTTCGTAGTAAGCCCAGAAGATCCATGAGGAACTTGCGTACGAAAACAAAATTGCGATATTTTATGCTTGCGGATCCGTCCACGACGAAGAAAATGTCGCGAGGCTTTCGTCCACATGGGACATCGGGGGGTAATCGCGCTAAAATACGCAAAGATTATTTCTTAGTATACAATGTTTTCACCAGAAATAAAAGTTTATCACCGCACATGTTAACGTATTACTGGTCGCTTTTTATACTAAGTCAAACAACTCAGACAAACAAACAGAAATTTACTTGCAAATGATGCGAATGAACTATAACCTATTATGTACTATTATATAATTATCAGAGTTCATTTGACACTTCCATTGGTCGAGAACCGTGATCTGTTAGAGGACGGACGCACGGCTGACACCATTTCAGTGACAAGCCAATCACAGTCACCTCAGAATTATCAGCAGCCAATGACGTGTTGTTTTGCGTACATCATGATCACGTCAAATAGCATGTGAAAGTCTTTCCTTACTTTGTTTTTACTACAAAGCTTATTTTGGCACTTTTTCATATTTTTAGTATATAAAACAAATAAATAGCATTTTGCCGTTGTCTGTTAAGTTATAGATACACGGTAGACGCCATAATGATAATGATAAATAAACTCACGTTCGACATTAGGACAAACGGCTTCCATAACTTGTTGAACTTTTACATCGCTTCTTATCAACTTGGAAAAACTGGACAAAGCAACGGGGTCATACACAGTGGTCATTTGTTTAATTTGCGATTGTATACGGAAGCGTCCTCTGCCCAAGGCCAGCGTCACGACTTGTGCACCCATTTGCGAAAACATTTGGAACTCGTTATTGGCTCTGGTGAGATCGCTATCCCAAGATGGACTGTCCCGTAGCGATCTTGTTGTCACCAGTATAATCACGTCCCTCACATTAGCGCGGTTATAATTGTAGTTCATTCTATGCAACTGAAAATATACATGAAGGGTTATAATGATACCATCATACCTGTAACGAGCTTCTAGGTGGGAAGATGTTTCGAGGGATAAAGAGAGGCCCTTACTGAAAACGGAACTCTCCACAACACGTGTTTCTTCCCGAATAAGGGAAGGCTTAGTTTAGGAAGCAGCTTAAAAGGGAAAGGATGATCATATAGATTTTGCCATCTGAAAACCCAGGACCTACTAAGAGATAGGGCGTTTTTACGAGAGGCGTTTGACATATGAATCTTGCAACAAGGCTTGCGACAGTTTGTTGAGGACAACCCTGTTGCTCGTTTATTGTCCACAAGCTAGCTTCAAAATGTTTCTACGAGTTTTAACAAGTCGTGATTTTTAGCAGACTTGTAGCAACTTGATGAAATCGATAAGTTTTTTGCGTGTGTATGTCTAAAGCAATCTTACCTCATATCCTGCCTGGCGGTAAGCAGCAATATTGAAGCTATACAATTTACCCTCTTTCTTCAGCATATCAATTTCATCCAGAAGTCTCTTCTGAGTCAAGTCCTTCGAGAAGTCCAAATACATTCTCGGCTCAGAACTGTCTCCAGCGTTCATAATTCCTACCATAAACCGACCATCGTCGACCGACATGTGCTTGACTAACTCCTTCATATATTTCTTAACCATTGCAAATCTTTTGTTTGAGATTTGTCTAGGAAGATCGAGCAAGAACAGCACATCCCGTTTCATGTCAATAGGACACACAGGAGGGGGTGGAGTTGGTTTTGGGGTAGTTGTAGGGGGAAGGGTTGTGGTGGGAGCGAGGGTGGTTGTTGGGGCAGGGGTCGTGGTCGTGGGTTCTGGGGTAGTTGTTGGCTTAGGTGTTGTGGTTGGTTCTGGTGTTGTAGTTGGTGGCTGCGTGGCTGAAATAGGAGGAAGAATGTTAGTATATCGTGAGGTTATGCTCTTTTTAAGTTTATCATAAGGAGGGGGTATAAAAACCGTGACACCCCTAAAGTAAAGTGACCTATATAATACTGCACTTACTAGGTGGAGCTTTGCAAACTCTATTGACCAATTGAGAAATGAGATTCTCCAACTGGTCGAACTCCACCATAAATACATCCTCGGGACTGGTGGCGATTTCCTCCACTTGGGACTTGAATTCGAGGCGTTTTGGTCCAGCGGCAATGCCGATGATGTGTACTTTGCGAGCCTTCATCAATTCAGCATATTTCATCGCCACGCTCTGGTCACGGGTTGCGCCGTCGGTGAAAACAATCAAGATGTCTTCGACCTCAGGACGGTCGTCGCCTTCCAACGTGAATACCTTGAACCAAAAGAATTGTTCAGAAAAAACGTTTTTGGAAGGATGCGTTGTTGTAGTTGCAAGTTTGGCAAAATAGAAGGAATAGTGGAAGGTTTAATGGACGACTCTAGTTAAAGCCTAAATCCTGGGCTAAATTTTTCACACTTAAAAATCTCACAACTTGTAACAAGTCTATGAAGAAGCTGTTTACAGGTTGTGTTCGCAATGCTTCTAAAAGTTGTGAACAAGGTAGAAAAAATTCTTGACAACTTGTTAAAAGAAATATTAGACTTGTTACAATGTTTTGCGAAGAACGTCGATACAGAACTGCTAAAAAAACTGTCAGAAAGTTGACAACACAAGGCTGTTGGAAGAACCGTCTAACAACTCTGATAGTTCCATGAAGCTTCTCACAACTCGAAGTTTAAGTTTTAATTGTTCTTGAAGATTTTTTGCAAATTCTTCACAGCCAATGTTAAGATCAGCTTATTCAACTGTCTTACCTGTTGTTCGACAATCTTCAACGCATTTCCAACATGGGTACTTTGGCCTTCCTGGTATCTCAAATATTTTATACGATTCAAAAGAGTTGCTTCTCTGTGTGAGTAATCGAGTGAAAACTCAACTCTTGTCTTTTTCAAGCTACTGAACTGCATGAGCCCAAAATGGGTCATGTTTGGGTTAACTACAACAGCTTTCACAAGCTTCGTCACGAACTGACGGATTTTTTCAAAGTGAGTGTCTCCAATACTGAGAGAACCATCGACCACTAGGAATACGTCTCGTGGTTCTTGTGAACAAATCATTTTAGCTAGGGGAAAAAGCAGTAATCGTTATAATAATGAGCACAATACTTAATAAGGCAGTGTTATTTATTGATGCTTTGGGTATAAAATAAAATATCCGTGCAGGGTAGCTCTATCAGTTATAAACTGTTGTTTCTAGAGATTCAGGAAGACTAAACTAACTTTATTTATACTGGAAAGCTCTATCATTCTAAATTGCTTTTCTTGCAGATCCAGAAAGAACAATCGTATTGCTCCAGTGTTACTACAGGAGAAAACCTACACTAATTTATATTAGATAGATCTATCATTTCTAAACTGTTCTTCCTAGAGGCTCAGTAAGAGGCTTATTAATCCATTGTTACGAAAGGAGGAAACCTAGACTAAACTATCTTTATTCATGCTGGTTAGCTCTATCCAGTTAGTTTATCTGGATAGTTTCCAGTTGTTCTTCCTACAGATCCAGCAAGCATCGTCTCCTATTGATGCAGTATAACACCCTTCTACTGGTAGCTGCGTCACTTGTTGTGCTCTTCTTAGAAGCTCATTTATAATACAAACATAATATCTCGCGGTAAATCTACCCCCTGCTGCAAGAGCATAAAAACACCAAGTACTTACTTCGATCCGGGGGTGGTTGAGGACAAACTTCATTGACAATATCCTTCACAATAACCCCAACTATGTCATCCAAATCATCGAAATCGGCCATCCACACATCCGAAGGGGAGGAAGCGATTTTCTCTAACTGCGGCAGGAATTTAAACTTGTCTTTCCCCGCTCCGATAGCGACAATCTTCACTCCTTTCTCTTTCAATTTCTTGGCATTTCTAAATGTCAGACTTGTGTCGGTGGCTCGGCCGTCAGTGAATATGATGAGGTAATCTGGCACGCTTGGGCGGTCGTCGTTTTCGGGTGTAAATACCTGCAGGAAGGAATTGTTATGAAGGTATATACCATAGCAAGAGTGGGCTATAATGTGGACCCGAGTTCTGCAGGGACCGCTCAAACCGATCCATTCGAATGTGAGGGTGCGTTTTGTAGGCACAGTTTGATTACGAACTGCACAGCCACAAACGCGCATGTCTACTGCAGGCTTGTTACCTTGCAGTCGTCAAGTCTATATCAGGATGCGTTCGCATCTTTGGCTTGATGGCATCAAGTCTGCTGCAAGTTGTTAAGTTGATTGACGTCAAGACTTTTCACGCGCAAGCTTGGTCCAAGCTGTTTCAACAACTCGTAGCAATGCTACAAATGTAAAGTTGCGTCTAGTTTTGAGTTTCACAGACTCAATATGCAACTTGATGAAGGCAACAGGCGTGTTTCACACACTCAATGCAACTTGATGAAGGCAACAGGCTTGGTACAACTTAATGACAAACTTGCAGCACGTCTGTGCCGTTTCTGACTGTGCACTGGAAGAGACTAATTGCTCTCTAAAAACGTACGAGCCCTATGATAATTAATAAGCACAAGTTTGCTCACATACAAATTTTGCGAAAAAAGATTGTATATTATTCATATAGGTTCAAGGTTGCAGACGTCTCAATTCATGCAAAAATACAAACATGGTAAGAGGTCTACTCAGTATTTTTCATTAAGGCAATTACCTCTTGCTCAACGATTCCCAAGGCATTTCCAGTTCGTGTGGCACTTCCACTTTGATATTTCAAATTCTTTACTTTTTCCAGCAACACATTTGAGTCGTGTGAGTCGTCAAGACCAAATTCGATTTTTGTTTGTTCTCTTGTGCTGAACTGCAGTAGCCCAAAATGAGTGTAGTCTTTGTGGACTTTCACCGCATAGATGAGGTGAAGGATAAATTTTCTCACACTTTCAAACTGCCCAGTTCCAATACTGGCGGAGCCGTCCACAAGAAGGAATATGTCCCTTGGCTCCTGAGTGCACGCTAAAGAAATTAAAGTGAAACGTGAAAACGTCTTAACGGTTTTAGCACATATTTTTCCTAGTACAATTGTCATTATTTTGGTTTTTATAAGTTTTAACCACGCAAAGCTGGTACCATACCAAGCAATACCGTACCTTTATCACGGCCTTGTAATGCGTTTGTTGGTAAAGCGTTGCCGTAGATGCAGCAGAAACTGGCAACGATTAAAAGTATTTCTTTTATCTTCATTTTGTTTGATCAACTGGAATAGAAAGAAACTTGGAATAAGTTTACGTTACCGACAGAATTCAGGTCTATAAGGTATCAGTCATTAACCATAACTATTTAATGTATATAGACGGTATGTTAATGTTGAAAGCAGACAAAGTCTGGGGAAATAAGGTGGTAATGACGATGGCGATGATGGTGATGATGGTGACGTTGACCACACTGGTCGATGGTAATCATGGTTACTAAGATAAACAGCCAGAAACGTGCAAGTTGGCACAGACTTGTTGCCTTGCAGTCACCAAGTCTATATCACGATGACTTCGCATCGAAGGTCTGGATGGGGAGCTCAATGCAGCAGCCCGCATCCTTTAGTATTTATGGTTGAAATGTTGTTTACTGTCATAGAACTAGCAGCTAAATTCTGAAACTCCCAAAAAGCTGTTTGGCGGTTTCAACAAAATGTTAAAGTTTCAGGATGTCTCCTTACATAAATGGCTGTCAATATATTTGACTGTTATGCTATTAAAATGAGATCGCTCATCCTGTGGATATGCATTGTATCATAATCATTTTAGGCATGTAAAAATAAAATAAACACAAACTCAAAGTGTACAAGACGCTCTAATTGTCATTCAGATCAGCTGTCATAAAAGGGCAAAGCATGTCTCTTCTTGTTCGAGTACCGGATACCAAACAAAAATTACTTAAAATGGAACTACGTTAATATTACAGGAACGGGGTTAAACGGCTACCAAAAAGGCTTCAAAACAGGAAAATGTGTAAGTTCCTGCTTCAAGTCTGGCGGCTTCTTTGTAGGTCAAAGGTAAATGCAATACACGGAACCCAAGTCAACACTTAATTTTGATCTCTCTATTATTAAAAAAAATCCCCGTTCATTTACTCTAACAAATATGTATTCGAATAGTGCGAATGTGACAGATACGCAGCAATTTAGGGTTTTCATCGCCCAGACAATTACAAGACATGCAAGGTCGCGGGTGATCTTAACTGGAGTATTTTAAGTATCTTAAATATGCATGGCATCCAAAATTGTGACTGTGACCTAATTTGGTTTGAGCTTCATGGCTGATCCCCTGATCTCGTAAGACGACTGGACATGCAAGCTGTATGTTGGTCACCGATGCTAGAAATTAATTTGTGGACATTATCTTGAAAATTCAAGACACAAATGTTGAAAAGCATCTGATCGATCTTTCTGAAAGGGTCGTTTGGAAATCCCATCCAGTTTAATTTGCAAATCAATGAGATGAAAAAACCCATGCAAAACTTACAGCTACGACTAGTTTGAAATAGAAAAGGGGAACAGCTAGTTGATCATGTGTCCAAAAGCCTAAGGCATAAACGGTGGATATGTTAAATTAAAAAAAAAAGCTAGACATTTGTTATTCTGGGCTTATAAAAAACCCTGGGCTTATACAACATTTACTGCATTACAGTCTGGAATGCGAAGTTCTAATTATCTTGTTAATTGTCCTCTTCTTAATTGCGCATCAGTTCGATTGAAACTTAAACGGCAGCGGGCTAAATTAATTCCGTTGAGAATTATCCCTAACCGAGCCAACTGTAAAATGCCAATTGTCCCAATAAATTAGCGTAATTTGCGTTGACCATATATGCGCGCAATTACGGGTTTATTGACTCCATTGAGGCATTTAAATTACCACTTTAGCCAATTGGGTAATTTACATCTTGGCATTAATTTTCTGCTCATGCAAAGCAAGTCGAAGATTGTTAAGAAGTTAACACAGCCAGTTGATGAGCGTCCGACCCGCATATCTCCTCGCACGTAACACGGCGTAACTCTCCAAAAGGCGATGGCAGGGCATAAAGAGGTGATGAAAATTTGCGGTCTTAAGCTTGCTGCAAATAAGTGGTCTTGACTGAGTTTAGACTTTGCGGGGGAGGTTTGACATCTGTTGAACCTGTAGTCTGTAGACCTATGGTTAATGATCACAATACAACTCCTAGCAAAGATAATCAAAGGAATGTACTAGAAAGGCGACCTAAAGCGCCCAATGTTACTGATCTGTGATACGGCCTACTACGCTTTGGTAAATTAGAGCCTCGTAAATTAACTGCAGATATCTCAGGATTTGCACGGCACCTCCGCACCTACATATTTTAAACAAGAACTATCGAGCAAAAAAGACTAAAAAACACTGAATGTTTGCATTAAATTTTAACTTAAGAAATATTTCCATTGCACCCAATGGTTTGAACCCTCCTCAAAAAGTTTGAGAACGCTGTAGCGCTGTATGGAGTCATTCCCGTTTTTGTGCAAAATTTAGAAAAGTCATCAGCCCTTTAGCTCGCGTTTCCAACCCACATCCTTTGATTGTCTATGCTTCATGCACAGCTCGCGCGTTTGCAAATGACGATTCTCTTCCCTTCATAGCTACCTGAAATTCTCAACGTTTCCTTTTTCGACGACATGCATGTTGAGCTGCTGAATGCAGTTTGTGTTTTCTCAAAAAATAAATTTACTTTCTCCCGATTTCAACTGTAAGCGGCGCAGCCACTTGGCACAATGTTTTTAAACATGCGAGGCAATGGGCAATAGCTGTGAATAAACAGTATGAACACGCCGGTTTGTGTAGCAGGTTAAATAATAACAGCATTATGAATTAGACTCTTTTAACAATCGCCACAGTTTTCTGGCACCAAAAATCTTTTCTGCTTGAAGAAACACAGTAGCAATGTGAACGTGGGATGGCTGTCTTAAATAACCGAAATAACTCGTGAGCCAAGTTCAAACAAGGAATATTGTGATAGCTTTCTTCGAGCAATGTGCTGGATAATATAAATGCCAAACCACAGCCAGTCGAAAATTGAAGAAAATATGAGAAATAAACAAATTGCGGAAAATATCAATGTGATTTCTTCTTCCGAAATTCCTTTTTTTCTTCATGTCACAATAGGTTCGATTGGTTTAAAATTGTTGATGTGCAGTACCTTCGGACATCAGTTGGAAAATGTTGAAAGGGATCAATTTGCACCTTGTAACAAAACAATCACTTTCAGACACTGGACACTGAGCAAACTAGAGCTATATTGATATATTTTTTCGCATACCATGGTTTCCATTTGGTCGTATAGGTCGTTTACAGCATTAATAAGTTGAATTAGTCACTTGTTTTCCTACGGTTACGTTTATTTATTTAGTAATTGTAAAACATGCGTGTGCATGGATGTCTTTTGGAAGATCTCATGAAATCAACCTAGTCTGGAAATACCTATAGTATTACTAAAGTACGTTTTTAATGATTGCATAAAAATAGTAAGATATACAAAGCTCCGATAGGCCATCGTTTGGGTGGCCTGTTATGCTTCATTGCATGACGTTTTTCAGTTAATGCGTAAGCCTGCATAATCCCTAAGTGTTGATACACATTCAGTCAGGATTAAATATAGGTTTGTTTGTAATGTACACAATTATTGTATACATAGGCGAAAATGGTGCATGACAAACACACGTTATCTAAATAGATTGTTTTTCATAACACAACTGCACACGCCTTAATTAACTGAAGAAGAAAGCGAGTACTACAATGATAAAGTAATTTACATTTTGCGCGACTTGTTCTTCTGATCTTGTAATCGATTATATTTGGAGTGCTCGCGTCAGAAGCTCATTTCTAAAGGATTTGGACAATTGTTGAGGACGCTTGATGGATGAGGTTTTAATGAACGTTTTGGTAACTACGTCGCTTGCAGTTATTTACGGCGGGAATGTTGGTGAAATTGAGAAATTACATTATTTCTACACAAATTTGGATCAAAATGTGTTCAAAATATTGGTGGCAAGACCAAAAGATCTGAGCAAACACAAACCTTAAAATAATCAGACTTTGTGCTGCAATGATTGACCTTTGTGATTTGCTTTTTACAAAATCAATTTCATAAGTTCATTAACTTTCGTTGTTCTGACCAAAGAAAGATTCGCAGCGACCTGAATATTTTTGCGCAAACATCGTTTTGGAGATTTTATCGAAGCGCGCGTAATTAAATTTACCAAATTGCCAAAGAAGATAATTTATCTGAAGACTTCAATCTCATATGAAGAGACAAAGGGATCCGAAAAAAAAATATGGCTGCATGATTTCAATACGCGTGCGGCATTAAGCACTCGCATCTTGGACATTTTGATGTCTGAAACGAAATTCTTTCAATTCTTTCGTCTTGCGTTCACAAGGCAGTCCAAATCAGTTACCTAGCGTTCAATTAGGTTCAACTCGGTCCTGAAAACTTTCTAGTGGATTCCGCGCTGTGCGCGACAGAACACTTCGTGATTTTTAATTAATTAAAAATTGATTGCGCGCATTGATGCAATAAACTATCTTGTACCTCAAATATCAACATATCGCAAAACATTATCGGAAGCGCAATTCGGAAATGGATTGTTAAATCAAACAACCGTTTAATGTGCGCTCTGGTTAGGTGCTGTGGATCTGAAGAAAACAACTCAATACTGCCACTTGGGTGGAAGTGGCATGGTCTGAAAAACTTCAAGACCGTTGGCACGTGAAAAACTTTACGCGTGAAATACGGCATGAAAAAAGGCTGAAAAGCCATGCGGCTCACGCAACATTTGGCGATGGATCACAAAATCTTTCGAGGGCGCGTGCAATTTATGTGCACATTATAAACAAGCACAAGTTCGGACAAATTCACGAATATGCAATAGATACATGAGCCATTATCGATAGAAGTAGGCTGAAATATTTGAGCGTTCGAGTGAACTGAAAAGATAATAGCAAATTACTATGTAAAACAATTTTTGCCGCTAAAGATCCCCTTTTTTTTCGTTGTATACCTTTTAAACTTCAAAATAACGGTTCCGACTTTATGATATAAAATGGGACAATTTTTTCATTTGTAATAAGTCATATTTAATACGAGTGTTCGTGTTGTATGGATATACGGTGGAGAGTTGAGGTTATATAAATTATTTTAAAAGCTTACCTTCAATTAAATTGATGTACTCGTCCTTTTAAACAAATGTACGTGGTGACTTCTTGTCCGATTTCTCACAGTGCTCTTGACTTCTCAGCTTGCTTGCTTGCAATGATTATTTTCCTTCCGACGCTCTCTCCTTCTTATATCTACGCTCAACGTTCGACGCACCCAAATTGCATTTCAACATGTCATTGTGTTAATGCTCAGGTATTTCCCCTGCTGGGCGCGCAGAGGCGCGCCGATGACATATGGCCGAGATCAAAATCTCGAGCAACGTCAGCACGTTTAATTGCCTTGCACCACAAATACCTGCAGTAAGCATTTCACAGCCGAATGCCAGTCCGTGCTGCAAGTGTGTGTAGTGCGCGGCCCATTCCGGCTCAACTTCCTGAGCGCTTAGACAGTCACGCATGGTATGCTTTGCGCGTCCTGATAGAGTTGGGTATCTATGCCAGCTCTTTACACATTTTATGCAATTCATGCATTTTATGCAATGTTTAGCATAATTTGTGCTTTTATGTAATTTCTAACATAAGCTCTCAATAGTTATATTTTTGATTGAATTTAAACATTGAAAAAAATTTAATATATTTCTTGGTTGATTGTTTGCTGATTGCACTTTTTGCCGGAAGATGCAAACTATAAGCGGTTTTACGGTTACCACGAACGCAGTGCAATAGGCAAAATGATGCAGATATTGTTAAGACATTACACTAGAGAGATTACACTTAGCACAAAAGCAAACGACGTGCTGTTCCACTCTCAACAAATGCTTGGCGTCCCAGACATTATCAGATTAAAACCAAAATGCATTATCGTACCAAACTCCTAGCAGGGTGGCAGTGCCACTTGCAAACTAGCAAAACGTCTGTTTTACACATCTGAAGTATTTTGGTTTGCCAACGTGGATTCAAGCACGCTGTTATTCCAGTTTGCGCAAATTGAATATAATGATAGCATCATTAGCATAACATGCACAATCAAAACGCTGGTTTTAAAAACTCGTTTACGTTTTACCGTTTGCCGCTTTTACGACACAGCTAGCTGGACATGCACACATGCAAGGTCACGCATTGTCTACTTCTTGTCCGAAAAACGTCGAAAAAATCGAATCACAGTACGATAGCAGGACAATAATGTTTAATCGCGTTACTTCCTGCTGAGGGCCACAGCGCCAGCCACACTGGAAAACAATACTCCAACGCAAATGTTAATGTAAATTTAAAATTTTTGTTTGGTTTGCTTAGAACAAACAACACATGGGAAAGCGTAGAAAGAATCGCGGGGAATTTGGAATCTGGATCGTTATCAGTTGATAAATTCCCGACTGCAATATGGAGAGGTTATGGAACAAAATTTAAAAATTCCTTTGAGGGTTATCTTTAAAATCCGGATTAGAAACAGGACATAATGTTTTAATCCATATCTTGATTTTTTCAAGATTCGCCTCTTTGAAATCTGTTTGCTTATCTCTCTTTCAAATTGTCGGCTGAAACGATTCTTGAAATGGGTGTGGTTTGCTAAATTTAACCATCTACTCAGCTCACACGATCGTGCAGAATTTCATTGCGCTATTGCACATTGGAATTCGCTTTCTGATTCCTTTCATTTCGCCGGCTGAAACGGACGCTAGTTTGTTAAATTTAACCTTCCACAAAGCTTGCACGGTCCTGCTGTACTTCTTTAGGCTTCGCCTAATGCTTTATTTTAAACCGCAGTAAGAATTGCATGTGGAAGAGGTGGCCTTTAGCCCGATATTCAAGGTAACCATGAGTTGAAGCTAAAACGTCTACGTTTTTCGCATCGGTTCTGCTCATAACAAGTGGGGGGGGGGGGGGGGGCTTAGAAACAAACACATGTCCAAATTTCGTATCTTTTAAACTTTTTCTGAATCGCTTTATTTTTATTTATGGGCATAAACAACAACAACAAACGATATTTTCTAAGTGTGGAAATTCAAAATGTAAACAAAGCGTTTGTTTACATTACGGAGTTGAAGCATCTTTAGAAATTTGTGACACAACTTTTCAGTGGGAAACAAGCCAATTTGCAGAATCGTTTGTCACTCAAGTGTGGTATGTGTGTTGTTTTTAGAGAAGGGGGTCAACTACATGAAGAGTAAACCACGAGAAATCTCTGCCATGAAAAATACATGGCACATACACTAGATATTGTTTAGATTTCTTCAGTGTTGAAGGCACAACGTGCTAACCACTTGCGCCAAAATTGCTTCGTTTACTTATTCAGAATTCGTTTACTTATTCCTTTCATATCGCCGGCTGAAACGTATGACGCAAGATCAACGTGTTGAGTTTTCATCTTATCACAAAGATCATTTCATTGCATTATGCAACAGCTGAGGAAATATTATAAACCCTATTTTCTCACTGCGCATACGCACTAAAATGCACACAACTAATTTACTGTTGTTCACAAAATCTCGAGGGCGGATGTTGACCCAAGAGCGCAAGGAATGATAAGTATTGGTATAAAGCGCGCAAGAATGATGCTTGCCAACATGGAAATCTGCGTTGATATCATTTAAAAATTCATTAATATGAAAAAAATATAGAGCATTACTGTCAGTTCAAGACATTTTTGTGCAGAAGAACAGAGTTTTAATGTAATTTCTAGCGCTTATGGAACGAGATAAATTCCTCCTGTATTATCCTTATTAGGTACAAATTGAAGACACTGTCAATGCATCGAGCTAATAATACGAATTCGATCAAAATCTAATTTGTGCATCGCAGCGATCAGTATGAAAGAGATGCACAAATTTGTGTTTCGCTATTTGAGACCTTCTGTACAGGACAACACCTTGCAATGCAGAACGATGTTCTGCTTAAAAAAATCTTGACATAACGGTTGAACATGACTTAGATTTAAAGTTTTCGAGGTAGATTTAAAGTCGAATTAAAGGGGGCGAGAGGTATCGTTTTGTGAAACGTCGCGAATTCGTTCCACATTTCTCTATGTGGCAAAGCATAAAACAGCGAGCTCTGCTTGCATAACGACTGGACAATACCTCTGGTGGAACCTGATCGGCCTGAAAAATACCCTCGTGATAATTTTGAAATAATTGTAATGTCATTATCCATCGAACATGCCTCGTTCTTGTCTTGTATTTTGACTAGCATGTCCAGTTTGAAGATCTTGTTTTCGAGTTTGTTTTTATTTTCATTCGTCACGGTTGTCAAGGTCGTATGATGTTTGAAAAACACATAAAAAGTTTGAAGACGTAATACAGTGCAGTAGTGACGAAATGATTTCATTAACTGACGCAAAATAAATGCAAAATAAAACAGATCTTCCTTGATCAGTATGAGAATAGCACTTACTCATTCGTGATAAACAACTAGTACTTGAAGGCAATTTCAAGCCACACACGAAGAAATACTCTTGCAGCTATCCGCATTAGACATTATCAATTTTATACATAAGGTTTTATTCACTCGGTTGAAGAGAATTTTAACGACTAAAAAAACCCAGGGGGTTTTAAATGAGCCAAACATTGATGTGTGTTGACGTGAACAACAACATTCCAAATCAATTTCATATATGGCGGTAAAAATATTTTAGCTGATTTAAACGTTGGCGAAACACCTAACAGAGCTAACAGCAGAAATGAATCCATTCTGTTTTTCCTTCATGAACATCGCTGAAAATTAGTAATTTTGTTCAGTAAAGAGAATTATCAGTCTAATCTTTCTACAAAACATTCATGACGTGAAACATGAACATCGTGACTATGAGACGATAATCTTCAATTGGAACTATAGATTTCTGTTTTACAACACTTTTAGTACGTTATTTTTATGCTTTCAATAGTACAAAATCCCACAGTTCCAATACGTGCTTTGAGGAACATTTGAAATGAGAAAAGTCAGGATCCGAGGAACTTTAAACATGTTTTCTATGTCTGATCTGGTTGAAGTTTTGGACACACCAACAAACTGTCGTGCAATTGATGACTTGATTTTGTGGGGAAATAGATTGTGTGTATAAAAGCTGAAAATATCGGTCGTGACACTATGTCTATAGATTATGCAAATCTAATTATTTATTTTCGTTTATGAAATTACCAGACAATGTGTTTCGCAAGGGATGAAAGTGAGAATCCTGCATTGCAATTTTTATAACAAACGAGCAATAGTACTTTATCATCAAGATATGAAAATTAAAGGGAAACAAAGTGTTATTGCGGTTTATGGCTTGTCTTATAAACATCACATATATTATGGATTAGTCTAATTATTTATTCTATCATTTGATTGAATTTATATTATTGATCACATTGACCAAAGAAAGGATACGTGCAAACAATATACCAATACCCAACCTCGCCAAGTTCATCACTGCAAACACAAATCCCTCACCAAAGAGATGAATTTTTTTAGACACTCACTTGAAAATTAATTAAGATTTTTTTCCACTGATATGGTCTTAAAGTAATGAGACGTTCGTGTGCTATCTGTTGAAACACGCTAAGTGTAGGAAAGATTACGCCAAATGGCATGTCCTGTTTGGGAATTTAGAGCTATGAGATAAATTTCCTCAAAATTCTATAATGATAAATTTAGCAAGGAAGCTGTTGGCTCAAGGTCAAATTATAACAAGGACATATATAGGCTTTTTCACACCATAAGCAATTAACTAAATTTTGTCAACAAGCTGAGATTAGTCCTGTCTGAAAAGTGAATTTAGAATCTTGGAAGGATCAAAATATTTTTAAATCGTGGCCCGTGCCCAATATTATTCGCAAACTTAAGAGTCGATTGGATTATTTTATATCGGACATGACAGCTACGTGCCTCATCAATAGCGGGGAATTAGGACGTTTTAACAACGTTGAAAATTTCAACTTGAAATTGTTGCGATCCACAACGTTATTCTGACGTTGTTTTACAAACTTTGGTTCAACATCATCGAAAAGACGTCGATATAACGTCCCTTCATGGTCCATAACAACGAATTCACATGCAATCTCAAACGTTGCTTCAACGTCAGATCAACGCTGAGTCATTGTTGATGAGATGATAACGAAATTTCAACGTCACGACAGTAACGTTGACACAATCTTTTAAATTTCAAGGTTAATTTAACGTGAAGTGAAGATAATTTCATCAGACGTTGGTTTAATTGTTCTTCTTATTGAAGTTCAGATAGGGTAACTTTCTGATGTTGAAAAATTTTATAGGTCGCATCGTGACAAGTTTAATTTTTTTCTCCGCAACAGAAATTGACTATGACATAATTAACGCTCTAGTGTCGCCCCTCTCTTGGTACAGCGGAGAAATGGGGGGGGGGGATCTAAACCACCATAATTGCAAAGTTAATGAGAGCCATTAAGATTTAGCGGTTTAATTAACAAAGGCAAGAGTAGCTACTAATAGACCCTAATCCTTGTTTAAACGAAGCTTTTTTAAACCGGGTAATGAATTCCAACTCTTCACCCTGATAACATAAAGGTATAACATGCTGTTTCATGCGCATTTCAAAATCTCTCGTGCGGTATTAATTTTCATATTTTTTTTCAAACTCATCACCAGAATTTGCTGACAGTTTTGATCCATCTGGCAAAAACTTCAGTATGACTAAATTTAGCTCGTTGCCCCCAACAACAGGCCAAAAAGTTTGCACGAATGTATACTTTGATCAGAAGCCAAAGTTCTGACGCGTTTTCGAGGTGAATTAAGTCCTGACCACAAGGGAAATATATTTTAAATGTGTACATACCATGCCAGGACACGACACGAAGTCTCTTTAAGTTTTTCTGCTTGCCCCGCGAAATGCTACAAATTTTTGTGCAAAATATGAATTTAGTTTAGGATCTTATCGTTTAATGAAATATTAAGTTAATTAATTTCCCAGTCTGAAGGCTTTCCAAATAGATTTAATCTCTTTACAGAGGGATGGTTGTGCCCAATTGAATAAAATTTTAAGATAAAGTTATTATGAAAAAGCTGTATTGGTTTTGAATTCAGCACGTTGTCTAATTAAAAAGGGATGTTTCTCTAATGTCTAAAGAAACTTCTAGGGGAATTCCACTGTGCCAAACTACTGTATTTATATACAAGCTAAAGTAAATTTTATCATTTCTAAACAGTTCTTCCTCGAAGTTCAGCAAGGGCCACCGCAGCTAGATATACACTAAATTAAAGACTGGGCTTTAAATTATTAAAGAATTAAAGACTGGGCTTTAAATTATCAAAGAATTAAAGACTGGTCTTTAAATTATTAGTGTAAGGTGTCCTGCGTGAATATTCAGTGAGGATCATCTTTTATTGCTCCATTGTTTCTATATGCAGGAAGAAACCTGAACTAAACCTTCCAACTTATTTACACGTCTGCAAAGCTCTATATTATAGTCTTAAGTGTTCTTCCGGGAGGTCGAGTAAGGATCATCTCTTATTGATCCAGGATTACTACAAAGGAAAACCTAAACTGAACAAATTCTATTTATACTGCAGGATACAGCTCTATCAGTTCAAAACTGTTTTTCCAGAAACCCAGAATAAAAAGAATGGGTGTTTCCATACAACTAAATTAAATACTTTATTCTATTACAAACATTGAGTTGCTTGTAAGGACCTCTAGTCTTTTATAAGCTGTTTTTCCGCGATATAGACAAGACGGTAATGCGAGTTGATCATTTAAATTAGCAGACAACGATATAAAGAGAACGCGTTAAAAGACATCTAGCATGCGTGTATATGGGGTGAAAAAATTTGATTGCTAGTGTGAAAAGTTTGAGTGATTGCAAAAGAGAAAGACGACCGTTCTTGCATGTTCTCACAGCGATAGAAATTTGGACGTGATTTTTTGCTCTGTTCATCAGAAAATCCGAAAAGATTAAAAAACAACCCCACTGAACATCTGTTGTTGTCACGATCTGTCACTATCGATTGCATGCACGCGCAAAATATGCGATACACGTGCATGGCAGATTGGCAGTTCGAAGAAAAAAAAAAGAGTGGGTTAAATTAGCTTAAAATTCTTGTAATTCCATTCAAATACAGCTAGTTAGCCAGAAATATGGTAGTATCTTTTTCCTTATAGTAAATTTGTGGCTAGAATAATCTCGGAAGTCAGTTGTACGAAAGTACAACTTTTCACCGGTTAGTGATTTTTTTCAAACTTTCTAAACATGTTCAGTAACTGGTAAAAACAATATAAAAGTTCACCATTTTTCACTTATAGTCAATATTTATCTCTTGCGAATTCAGTAACCCTGGCGTCATTGCTTTTTTTGCGCGGGTCTGCACGAGTATCCGGTGGATAGCGCTCATTCACCTTTTGCATGTAAGCATATGCTTATCCAGGACTTCTGGGAGTTTTTGTACTGGATTTTCTACTGAGACATTTCATTTCACAGAAAATTGACAATAAAAGAGGAGCTGATTTAGCCTATTTTACTGAACACTTAGTATAGTTCAGGTAATCTATACCGGTTCAAATTGATTTGAGAAAGATAGATTTACAAGATCTTTAAATTACAAGATGTCTATTTTTAGACTGTTTTTCTCTTGTACAACTCTATATATTTGTCACTCATTCTGAAGATGTCTTAAATACAAGGACCAAAGATGTCTTACTATCGCAACAAATCTAGATACAGTCAACTTAAAATAGTTTTGGCCAGAGATTACAAAGTGTCCTTACAGTAGTGTCCAGTACAAGAACCCAAAATTTTCAAGTTAGCCTAAACAAGTTTTTACATAATTGTGGCATATTGGATTCTTGTTAGGATGCAATGTTTGTCTCTATATATCAGTGAATATAGATTCCCGTGGAAAAAAGTACAGGCAGTCTCTATTGGTAATGAATGAATGAACGAATGTAATTAATAGTGTCAAATTTGCATGGATAACAGGTTCTTAAAACGTACGTCTTTATGCGTGGGGTTTTACTGTAGCGGGGTATACATGCACGATAGCGGTAAGTTCACTGCATGGATATCTTATTTTTGTTGTATATATGTGCAGACGTGACGCATGGTCTTGTTATTTGTTTATACTATGACTTGCTATTCGGTGAAAAAGTTGTAAATCACTACAATAGCGAGTTAAGTGTTAATGCTACTTTACTACAATACGCCTTTCAAAATAATCCGAACGTGACCCGACCACAAAAAATCCTATTTAAAAACGCCCGCGAAAAATACATGTCTCAATTTGGCAACGGGCACAGTCATTCGCTATGCGGAATTTATGCTAATTTAGTAATTATTTGAGCCGCGTTAACCTCGAAAGGAAGTCGGTTCCCACGATCAAAAATGTCAACGCATGCGGAATGTATTCGGAAATGGCGATCAAAATGACGCTAAATAACAAATTAAAGGCCTCTGATATGCAGAAAAACATCGCCTATGTGACCCAGTTATTGCGTGAGTACCTGTGATAAATTCGAATAAAAAACAACAACAAGATATATTAATCGTTTCGGTCTTAGAAATATGCACAAATTTTCTTAATCTGATGCAGAGGTGTTTGCACTTACAAAAATATTGACGAACGACTTGGCTAACGTGTTTTCAAAGTCTGTTGATTGTCAAAACGATTTAAATTCCATAATGATTATAGTTTTGTTTGTAGGAAGATATAGCTAGTGGATTTTTTATTGATTAGCGAGAAGCTTTGGAACACTAAATTTTTAAAATAACCAGGAGGAAAGTAAAGGCTTACATTTTATATCAAAATACTTAAAACGCTTTAAAAAAGATCGAGAAGAAATGGTGACAGAATTGGTGATCCAAATGAGAATGATATTTAAATTTTAATTAATAGAAGTGTCCCAAGGTTGGCAAAAAAATATATATAAATACAAGTCCTTTGAAATTACATATATGTAAATACAAGTCCGTTTGAAATTTTGCCTATAAACTGGCGACAAATTTACGGAAATATATAATTTGTTAAATAATTTCCTTTCAAATCGTTTGTATTCTTTTTCATCTCTACCAGTGCTTGAGTTGTACTTGTGTGCGAGTTGTACTCCGTGCAACTGGTTTGAGAACTGTTATGATATACACTGGAGCAAGCCCCCCTGTTACAGAAATTATACCATACAGTGACGAACTGGCGATATTTTGTATCTTCAATTTATACTGTAAAAATTCTAATACGTACGGAATGTCAAGATGACTATCTCTATAAAAATACACTGGGTCGGGCCGTACATTTATATTCTATTACAGAATACAAAAATATATACTAAGTGCAAATACCGTCGGACGGGAATCAAGGAATTTATTTCACGCAGGGTTGTATGCATGCGTTGATGCTTCGCAATAGAAACTACACGTGCTGTTTCTGAAAGAAATGATATACATATGTGTCCGTTGAAGTCATAGGGGCATTTCTTTGATTCAGAATAAAACGACAGCAATTACAAAAACAATATTTTTTAAGAATGTTCAATTATAGCAACCATATTTGAATGCTTACAAAACATTTCCGCTCATATATCCTTATTAGTTTATCATAGCCACAAAATGCAAGTGTAAGGTATCATTTAGCGTCAGGATGACAGAGTGTTTACTTGGTCGCAACATTATCCAAGTGACTTCACGACCATCGACTGGAACTTTCCACGTGAGGTCATCCGTTGCCAAAGAATTCGTCTGAGCGTCTTATCTAAGACATTCGATATGTTTATATTGCAAGCCAATTTTCAATAGCATCACAAGGAAATAAGGAATGGCATCTTCGCGAAGAATTTGGGCCTTGCCAATGCAGATCTACCTCGCATGCAGGATAGTCCAATTACAAGTAATTTTCAAATCCACTAAAACATGTTGCTAAAATATATGTCATGAAATATCCGGAAACAATTAATATGCAAATATTTTTGTGTGCGTTTTGGCAAGCACGAAAAGCCAAAACGCGAATGGAATGAAATATTACTGTTCGTCTACTTTTGATCTAAATCAAATAGAGTTTGAACATAAACCATCAAAGACGCATTCTATTTCTAGATATCTTATCTTGTTCTGGAGTGTTCATCTTTTAAAACATGAAAAGTAAGGGTGATTTTGATGTCATCTAGTCACGCTTTCCAAATGAAATTTAATAAACAGAGAATAGCGCAGAGAGATTGCAAATCTTACAAAAAAAGCTGCTAAATAGATTCTCTATGGTATTCCTGTCTCATCTTGTCTACGCGGAGTAATAGTTGAAACGAGAGAATAACAGGATTTTCCTCAATTACCAAACACTGAGAGGAGTTGAATGTACGAGGCGAAGCCGGGTATTTTTCAAAGAAATTCGAGATGTTTTGAAATCGGAGGAAGTCTTCCTTACGAGTGTTTGAACGTATTTCTCAAGCGAACTAGTATTTTGCGAAAAAATCAAGGATAAAGGTGACCTAATTTATGTAATTTCTCCGATTTCCAAACGTTCTCCAAGGCATTGATTTTCTTTGTACTTGCTTCATGAATGATTAATGAGTTTTGAGAATTAATGTCTTTTTCAAAGCCTCCGAGCCTTCGTTGGGAGGAGAGGCCTTGCAGCGGATTTACTCCTCTAAGTTTGTAAATGACATTTTATTACGACCAGATTTGGTATATAAAAGCTATTAAGTATGAAGACTGTATATGCATGAATCCCCGTAGTCCATGTTTTAAAAACAATTGTATTATACAGAGGACAGATTTGGTACAAATTTAGTACTGGTCTAGTAAAATTACTGAGAAAAAAGATTCGTTGCCTCTTTGCCTACTGCATGCCCAGGAAGTGACGTGAAATAAGAGCAAAGCAAATATTAACAAAATGGCTTATTCATGACGTCAAATCCTGTTGACAAACAGCCTAAATGACCATAAAAATAATGTTGGGATGCGTTTTTTGTAGAGGTATACTTAAAATTTAACGTTTAAAGGCTATGTGAACTTTGACAGCAATACAGCCTTGGATTTTGGCATATCAAGTTTGCAATGTCTGTCTACCGATACAAAAACCTCAGATGAGTCAACAAAAGATCTAAAATATCTTAACAGCTACAGTATACCCTAAAATAATAACAAAAATAAAATCTACAATCAGTTTATTAAGACCCCGTTCACACGAGACCGGATCCGTGTGATCTCGACATTTAGTTCAGTCACTTTACGGTCACATTTACTCGTACCACTTTTTCTATGGTACGTTTTAATTAAATTCTGTAATATTATCACAAATTTAAGAGTCATGCTCGTCTTGAAACTTGTCAAATTGATATGGTGACCATACGGATCCGGTCCCGTGTGAACGGGGTCTAAATCTACAATCAACTTAGCTAATTCTTTCAAAACAAGTTTGTAATACGAGAAATATATGAAAAACTTTTGTAATTTTTCTCAATTTCTTCATGCGTGAATTATATCATATGCATGGTATACAACATCATAATAGTTCGATTTGAATTTTTATTCCTCACCATCAATTATGGAAGAAACAGATGACCTGTCGCGTCTCCAAAAGGATAAAAACTAACAAGGAGAAGGAGAAAATAGGAGAAGTACAAGATTAGAACCAAAGATGATATTCAAAGGCTGACTTTATGTCCTAAAAGGAAAAGTGGCTACAATTGAAATTCATCTTTCCACGAGTGGTGTTTCTTTCAAAGATTCTCAGCTGCCTGAGTGGACAGCAGATGTCAATAAATTTCCGGCATACATGCACATTCGAAGCAAAATTAATGCACATAAGCACAGACACTCACATTCCAGAACTTTTAAACAAGAACAGCAATGTCTCTATACATGGAACTATCAAGGAGGTAAACAGGATGTAAATCACAACTGAATGTTTTTGTAAAACCTTTTCAACAACATTAGTGGCGATATGTCTCGGCACTCAAAATAAAGCAATCATTCAGCGCTGGTTTCTGGCTTTTTACATCAAAAATGAAATTTTAAAAGACGATGCCGATGGTTTCATACACATTACTGCTATTGATTCGAGTATTTAATATTCCTACACATCTGTTTACTTTAAAACTTTGGGACATTAAACTATCATCGATTTAGGCCACACTTCTGAAGAAATATTACCAAACTTGTAAACTAACTTCAAGGGAAATTGAAACCTAAATTTTACGTTAACCCAGGGTTAAGCTAACCGGTTTTTGAACAACTGGCCCCTGGATTGAATATATTTAAAGTGAAGTTACAGGGTTCCAAAGTAAAACGTATCAGGCCGTATCACAGACGTCACTATTACTTTAGTTCGTGTTCCCAGTCCATACAAATTTTCTTCCCATCCAACTTGGAATAACATTTCTGTCAGCACCATTAAGGCAATTGGTTTTATTTAATCTTTGTAATTAATTCAATTTTTAGCCATTGAAATGTACGATAGTTTTGTACGTATGCAGTATATATTTATCAACAATTCAACCACAACACAGTTACTTTTCTGGGAACAGATTCTGCTAGAATATTGTAATATGTTTAAGTAGTGCTATATATTAATTTGCAATTGGATTAACCCAAGTCTATACAAGGTTACTACTTAACTGAAGTGGCGACCAACCCAACTCAGTGCACGGGAAATAACTCATTATACTGTCTCGTAGGCATCTATGACTTTAACAAAGTTTGTTTCACACTGTTTCGGCCTAGTTTGATTAAAAATATAGCCTGACGTTCACACCCTGTCTAGTACCTGAAGCTAAAAAATGTTTGTGACCTTCAATTAGGAAAAATTCTTCCTACAAATGGCCCAAATTATATTTTTTCATTTTGTAAAATCTACATTGTATAATAATGTACACATACTTGTAAGACATAAATTTCTTGCATATTTTTGTGTTACACTTTTGTTGATGAGATGTTTCATTTTTCTTTTGTTTTAATTCATTATCTGTGTTGGTCGACACTTATGCATTATCGTGACTGGGCTTTTTTCGAAATGCACCAATATTTTGAACTGATTGCCAACTTTCCTAAAATGTTGCAATTGGTTAGTTTGGCAGGAGTACAATCAGCACTTGGCGATGAAGGGCATGATATTTCGCAGCCAGTAAACAAAAAATAACGAAACGTTGCAATGCTGCCTGAGTCGCCCTATATTAAATCTGCCTATTCAATTGTACTTCCAATGAGTTTTCAATTAGGCCATCTATTTCTTCTATATCTACATTCTATGGTTGTATTACATGTCAACTACATACAATCAGGCGAGCACAATATCATTTAAGATACATAGCCACACCACGAACAAATAGATTGTGCATTATATAATTAAATCTATATTAAGGTCTAGTTTATTGTACAGCAAACAAGATGAATCCCAATGACGCAAATATAATTATAGTAAACAGGTAGATAAACCATACTTATAAATAACTGTAACTACAAAGTTTTGTCAAGATAAGATTTGTTTCGATTCCCGTGAATCGATTCTTATATGGCGATATAAAACTCGAAATCTAAATTTAGATCCAGCAGAACGCCGATTATGTAAATTAGATAACAGAGTTTAAAAAGAACCAAGAACAGAAAAGCAACGTCAACCATGTACGTCACTCGTAAACCTTCAACTCGAATGAAAATTTTAGCCCAAAAAGGTCAACATATATACACTGTTACATATCTAACACATTTAGTCGATGATGCTCTCGCAACTATCGCAGTTACGTTATTTTATCTCTCATTCCCTCAACCGATGAAAGAAGCGCTATTATTGACGAATAAAAAATATGTCAAAGTTAAGTTGACAACGATTTACCAATAAATCGATTTATTTGTCGTCTTTGCATGCAAAGCCATTTTTGACTCGACAGGCTGATATGTTAAAATTTTTAACTAAAAGTCTACATAATGAAGGCACAGTTAGGCAAAGATTTAGGGCCAAATGGCTGGGTATTTTTCACAGTTTGGGGGCTGGGCGATAAGTATCATCATACACAATTAAAGGAATGGACTAGAAATGCTAAAACGCCAATGTTGCTGATGCGACAACTGTGATACGGCTTGATACGCTTTACTTTGGAACACTGTAACTTCACTTTAAATATATTAATTTTCAAATCAGTATATTATCCATGGCTCTATGGAACTATCGACTGTTAATATTTCAATATTTCTTAGGCTGAGTACTGCTTCTGTCCAAGGCACTTGACACACAAATGGCATAAAATTCCCAACATTCTCACTATATATAGTAAAATTCCCAAAATTATATATATATATATACATAGTTTGAAATAATCTAAACAGTCCCAGGAATACAGTTTATATGCCGAAACCCCTCCCCCGCGCGACTGTTTTTCAGAGAAGGCTAATTTAAAGGAGTGCTTATAAACGTGTTGTTAAAATTGCATGCCGGATAACGTCTGTTTAACGTCTATACGCTTCAGCAATTTTAAAGGTAGCAGGATGTTGAGCAATGGGGGAGTTGGGGTTGATGAAGAAGGAGAAATAAATATCCTCTATCCTCGTCTAACTAAAACGGGGGCTCAGTTGGGAGGGGAGACGGGAATAAGTAGAGAGATTACGGTAGTCTCTTGTTTTGGAGTCAAATTGTGTTGATGGTACAGAAAGTGTTACCGGTTGCCAAAGTGTGTGCTCAAATGTTCCAAAAACAACAACGCAGTCAAAGTTACACTAGCATCGAAGATGCATAATCCCGTCATGATGAAGCTCCATTGAGTTCTACATTTCAGAACTTAAGCTTTGTTATCTAAGAGACGCGTCCAAAAATAGACCGAATCCGTTTTTCGTCAAACTGAAGGGTTCGCCTCGCGATTTCACAGTTCGCTTGATGCGAGCTTACTTCAGACAAAATAAGATTGGCCAAGCGAACACTTCAAAGCAAGCTCTTAAATTAAGCACGTTTATGAAAATGGGCTACGTAGATAAGACGGTTTGGCTGAGATGGACATGATGTTATCTACACTGGTAAGCTAGATTTGGGTAAACTTTGGCTGCAAGTTTAAATTTAGCGCTAATATCAAATGTGCATTGTGTAAATTTAACTTGACATTGGATTTCGTATAAGATACGCTTAATGAAAGCAGATGCAACGTCAGTATAACCAGTCTATAGTACTGCTTGCATGAATTTTGTTTGTTCTTATAGATGCTTCCTAAAGTTACTTTGCTTTAACACAACTTGTTTAGGGAAGCTTTGACAGCCACAATACATTAAAGTAGTACACAGCAAGCCTTAATAAGCGATTCTTATCGAGAGCTATTTCGAACAACATGTATAGGCATTTCGTCTTACGACATTACTCTCGGGTAACTGAGGGCCTGTTCATATGGGAAGAAGTCTTCCCGGTTAGCGAGAAAACATTTCGACAAGTTTACAAGCGAGATCTCGCCTTCTTACGAAAATGGTATGAAAAGTTACCTTGCGTTCATACGAGACGAAAAGTTTTCCCGTTAACCGAGATCTCGCTTGATGACAGGCGAGATCTCGGTGACCGAGATCATTTTTATCCCATATGAACACAACTTTCCCGCTTAGCGGGAAAACTTTCTGTTTACACTTTACACAATCTTCATCAGCGCGGGAAACTTTACCCGGTAAGCGGGAAAACATTTCTCCATGTGAACAGAACAACATTATTTGACCTGTCCAAATGTTTTATCGGGAACCGAGATAACTTCTGCACATATGAACAGGCCCTGAATCTCAATTTGAATGCAAATCATGCACATGTCGAAATTCAAGCCGGGAACAGTTGAGAAAATTCTCTCGCAGGAATCCAACCTGCGCCTTTAACAAAACGAACAGTTCAAATCAGAGAACGTCTGCAGACCTATTGGCGTTTTTGTCACCTCTTATTTGAATATTTACAGAAATAAAAGTTTACAAGACTGAATCTATATTACAATAAATTATGAAAGTAGTGAGGGTTAACATCCATGGGACATTCAGCACATGGGAATTCTTTAGTGAGAAACGGCTCATACCTACAATGAATAACAAAGAACTAGTTACAAATATTCATACACGGCAGCCTGTACAACTAGCGAACAGACCCCAGGGAGACCCCAGTTTGATCAAACCTGGAAGGAGTCTTTTATAATGAAGGTTTAGAGAGAGTCCAGTGTAATGAGAGCTTAGAGAGAGCCCAGTGTAATGAGAGTTTAGAGAGAGCTCAGTGTAATCAGAGATTAGAGAGTCCAGTGTAATCAAGGTTTAGAGAGAGCCTAGAGTAATCAGAGATTAGAGAGAGAGCCCAGTGTAATCAAGGTTTAGAGAGAGAGCCCAGTGTAATCAAGGTTTAGAGAAAGCCCAGTGTAAATCAAGGTTTAGAGAAAGCCCAGTGTAATCAAGGTTTAGAGAGAATCCAGTGTAATCAGAGTTTAGAGATAGCTTAGAGTAATCAGAATTGAGAGAGAGACCCCCAATGTATAACAAAGTTTTCGATCAAGATTGAATGAAGCCGGAAAAAGTGACTGGCCGCATTTTGTGGTTGATTTTTTTGCTATTAACCTTTACATACTTGAATTAAAATTGCGCATTACCTTTGCAGGTTAAACAACTTGATATGAAACATGGTCTATCATGTGATTGTACGCATTAATTCCATTGTATCGTCATGGGCAGTCGAAGAAGAAGCAGTACCCGAAAATTGTGGATGAACAGGGCGTGTGAAAAGCTAAACACTATTACACTTGTATACATGAACAAAATCCAATTACGAGTCATATAAGTGAAGTATGCTGTATGTATCAGTAACAGAGACAACGGCGTCAAATTTGATGTAAGTGTTTTCTTTACAGTTGCGTTTTGCCTTGGGGTAGAATTTAAACAGTCAGGAATTGCGTTTGAGGTCATGATGACCGACCTGACAAGGAACGTTATTTATTATTTATTATATGTTATTTATTTTCTACGTCCTACCTGAAAAATACTTACCAAAAATTAACAGCTAAATTCCGCCTCTCTTTACTCGGCGCCGACTGTACTTCATGCCACCAAAATGAAGGCATGTACAAAACATCTCCCTCGTTTATAGTACATCTCATGCCAGGAACTTCTCTAAATCTCGGAAAACTTTTGTAGTCCGGTTTTTGGATATCTACAGGCGACATAACCATGGACGTGCTGTCCAGTAATTTTTTCTTGGAAAATTTCTTAGATTTTTTATCGTATCCTAGAATAGCCTCTTGTATATGTCCTTCGTAAAGTTGGTCGTTGTTGTGCGGTTCGAACAGGGTGACCTGTTTTGATCCACTGATCTGTAAAAATTGGAGGAATTCATGATAGCGACTTTTTTATCAAAAATTCTAAAAATTACATAGAGAATAATACATGGGTGCGCGGAAATACCAGATACAGTGCGCGGGAATAACATATTTCACGAGTGAGCGCAGCGAACGAGTGAGGAATATCATGTTCAACACGAGAAATAAATCTGGTATTTCCAAGCACCCATGTATTTTTCTGTTTATTATATAAACTACAGGTTTTCCACCAATATAAAATGTCCAGAAGCTATGATTGGTGATTGTTTGAAAAGCGATAATTTTCACATGTGAAATTATCATAAATAACCTCACATGCGAGATTATCAGTTTTATCAGTGCTCGAACTCCTTATAAAACACTGCACTTTATATAATAAATTGTCATATGTGACATCATACAGGTAGTTACAGTAATAAAAGAGATGGTTTGGAAGCTCATGAGAATTACAATACAAGTCATCTATGTTTTTGTTCAGGTTTACGCAGAAGAAAGGTTCTTCATCGTTACGCCGAGCGCATTGTGTTCTTCAGTTTTTGCCTAACTAACCAATAGTAACGATATAGAAATGTTTACCATAACTTTAACAATCGAGTAATTTAAGAATAGCTATTGGTGGATTTGATAAGAGCACAACCCGACGAACTTTAGAGTGCCAGCACGATGCTCTGCCAACTGGGCTACGCGGTCAGGTCATTTCGAGTAATTGATATCTCAAAACTGAGTTTCTTCAACATCAATGTACAAGATACAAGCAATTTTGAATTTAACCATTTGAGATTATATCCACATCAGGCAAGTTGAAGAATATGCCTGACCACGGTGGGAATTGAACCTACAACCTTTGGTCACAGAATAGGGAATAAGCGGAAAGGTCACTCGAGTCGGAACAAGTCGGAACCTTTCAAGTTTGTGTCCCCCACGCATGTTGTATTACGTGTGTTCATTATGCACGTTCTGGCCAGTCAATTGGCTTTTCTGGCCAATAGGATCGCTGAACTGGCTGTTCCACCATTATTCTGGCCTGTCAATTGCATCCAGCTGATCTGACCGTGAGTAAAAGACCTGGAACTAGCTCCGAATAAAAATCCATTTTGCTGTTTTTAATCACTTATATCTTTTATTTACCTTTTTGAAACTTGTTGAAACTTTGTAATCATGTTCAGCAAAGAAGATTATAAGTCCACCAGAAATTTGGAACCGAAGTCAATTATACTTAATGAGAAATTTGCTCATTTGGCTCGAAAAATGGATTTCTATTTGACAACCAGTGCCAGTACTTTTCCGTGTTTTCAGATCACCTAGATAGAAATAGGGGGGCTTGTTGTTAAACTGCTGAGTGGACTGGCTCAGTGAGGGGAGCATTGGACTAGCATTCCTAAAGTCGTATTGTAGGTTGAACTACCACCGTGGCCAGCCAATCAGTCAATACTTTGCTCCACTAGTGTGCTTTTAACTTTCCATCCGTTCAAATCTCACCTGACAAAGGAAATTTTCATACGGATCAAAATGAAGTTTCCCAAGTGTCTTTCCATTGCTCAACCAGATGTTCAGATGTCTTCGTGTTAAAATTCCTTTCACGAAATCGAATTCCACGATATCATCTTCTAGCTCCGGCATGTGGTCGGGAATGGACGAGTATTCTAAGTACGCCGACACGTTTGCTCTTGACGGCAAACGAATCATGTCCATGAAGGCGGAAAAGTTTAAATTCATCGTGGCGGGCCGGACGACGACTAGGTCGGGAAAAGGAAGTTGTTTGGCGACAAAATCGGGCACGTGAAAAGATTTAAAATTCGAGAAGCGTTCGGCGCGATCGCAGCCCTCGAAAACGCCATCCGAAGTCATTTTGATGTGAATCTCGTTTCGACCAAATTTCGATTCGAGAAAAGCGTTCGTCCATTTTTTTAGAGCTGGCCAGTTTTGGAGAGCACCTTTGGATATGAGAAATTGGGAAGGACCAGGTGAATCAATGCTGGTAGATGTCATCTCAATTGAGGTGATCATTCACATTCAAAGCTTTTTTATCCCGTTTAAAGCAGTTTTATGCAAAAATATCATTTTTAGACAGAGTTCACAGCTAGAAAATAACTTATGCAAAAAAATTTTACAAAGTCAATAATTATGCAAAAAAATTTACAAAGTCAGTAATCATGCTACATTTACTGGTATCCAGTTTGGCGGCTGATAAATCATCACATCTCATGAACCATATTTTGAAATATTTTCAAATACATACTTTGAAGGTGATGGCATTACCTAGTGCCTGAAAGTCTTTAATTTTAAGAAAAGATGTCTTTTAAAAAATTCTCTGAAAAAATATAAATTTTATCAGACATATTCAATTTCTCGTTCCCTATCAGCAGAGAATATATGTCAGAAACAACTAACTTTTAAAAAATGCCACATTTTAAGAGTGTCCAGCACCAGCTTAACATATGAATAAAGAGTGTATCAAGTATCAACATTTTGCCTCTAATATTAAAAGAGTTATGGCACGGAAAAAATTGATTTTAAAGAGAAAAAATAAAAAATCTGAGAGTACACTATTAGATGTTAAAATGCCCTTAAACACAACATTTTGTTAATTTTATTTTAAATTACTTGTGAAAGATGAATGAGCACCTTAAATTCTACTTAACTAGCAGGATACAGTGGGATAAAAACACATACTGTTCATGCTGTATTTAATGGTCTCGGTGTGTCCCAACTTTCCACCCTGATTTATATTGTGAGAAGTATTTGGTCACCAAAACAACCACTGACTATAAGCTACAAGTACAACTTAGCTGCATCTTGCTTCAAGGCTCAAATTAAAGTGGAAAATCTATTCTAATTTCCCTTCTTATGGTGTACAAGAAATGTCAGTTGGAACAGTGAAAACATGTAGGGCTTGCAAAAAACAAAATAATGAAATATGTAGCCAAATTCTTCATTTTGCCAGTCCTTTTGATACAAAAGTCAACATAATAACGTAATGAGTTACGCAAAATACTTATATCTTCTGTAGTAAAATATACAAATGAGCTTGTGAAACTCAACTTTTAAGGGTAAATTACTTTGCAAAACATCGTTTGCAAAATAGATCATTTTGTGCTCGCAAAAAGAGAATTTAAACTTGTGAATTGCAAATAGCAAGGCACTAACTAACTCATACCTAGGGGTGGTTAATTCTGTCAATTATTGATATCCCTTCACCCTCACAGAATCAATCATTCACAGTAATGAGATTATAATACAAATAGATTGATTGCCAAAATTTTTTAAAGCAAATTGACCTACCTTCAATTATAACAGGTTTTGACCTGAACAGGTATTTGTGAAGAAACTCTTCTTTGCTCGGCATCTTAATGCGATTACATTCTGCTGCCACGGCTGGAAACGGAATTCTCGTAAGGTGATACAAGTTTGACAAAATGTCAAGTCTTCTTTCACCCTGAGCTGAAAGGCTCCCATCCATTGTTCTGAAGGATTCACACTTCGAATTCAAGAACAGCAACAGCAACTGTGCGTCAAGGTTGCCTTTCCAAACCTACAGAAATTCAAAAGTAAGCAATATTTGAATAACCTTGAGGCCATACAGCACCATCTATGGATTTTATTCAGTGGGGGGAGGGGGGAGGGAGCTGGTTTTTAGCTCTTTTGGCCCCACTCTTAGAATATAGGCAAAGTGCAGCTAATGTAGGCAAGTTTTTTTCTAAAAGTTCTCAAGGATAATTAGATAGTGGACTTTATTTTTTATGCCAAAATGTGAGTTCAATTTTTTATTTTTTGGGGGGGAGGTGAACATTTTGTTCTGGCTTTGAGGGGTTATAACTAATAAGTGGGGGGGGGGGTAATAACTAAACAGGGGGGGTAATAACTAAATGGGGGGGGTATAACTAATATGGGGGGGGGGGTTATAACTAATATTGGAGGAGGGGGTTTATAGCAAAATCCATCAATGTACAATCCAATACTTCAGTGTTTGTAATGCCAATTAAGTTTAGAATTTCACACTTACTACATTAGAAGAAAATAAACATTGATACCTCTGCAGAAGGAATGAATTCCGGTTTCGGAGTTAGGCACACTCTGTCTGGCTTAAGCCTTGGAAAGAAAATGACTGAATCATTTAAGATACTTGGTTTGAAGCCGTTGACCCATTTAATACCGTTGAGCACGTCTTTGTCGTGTTTCAGCAAAGCAATGCGAACATTCGGCTCGTGTTGAAATGCCACTTTCAACTTTTTAAACACGTCCAGAAAAATGTGATTTAAACTCTCTGAAAATGACAAGCCTGCCACAATGCAGCTCTTTTTCGTACTTAATTTGATGTCTTGCAACGAAATCGTGTCAAGTTTCGTTGTTTTTGGATTGTTTGTTGCAAAGGTTTGCCCATTAAAAGCAAAAACACCAAAAATCAGAACAAGAGGTACACGTTTCAAAGCTGCCATATTGAATTTGCCGCTAGCAATGCACGGGGGGGAGGACTTTCGTAGCAACGTCCGGATGGAGGAGGGTATGACCTGTGGTATGACGGAGGCACAGAGTACTATATGACGGAGGGGTGTATTCTTGGGTTTCACGTGACGTCATAAATTTTCCTGGGGATCAAATCGATACACAGTTATTGGAGGGAAATACTTTTTCACCGTATGGGTTGACCTTTGGTTTGCCAGCAAATATGCACAATTTAGTAACATTTGTTCACTCCAGTACAGTATAATTAACAATACATTTTGGGTTGACCCCCACCCAAAATGCCCTAGTGAAACCCAAGAATACTGTATCACTAATATGTATCACTATTCACTAATATGGATCACCCTTGCGACCGGTCCTCCTGTATTATATGTTGCAAATATTTGAAGTAGGAAAAGGGACCTGTCCAAGCTAAAAGACTTACTAAATTTGGTTACACTGATTAGGCTGATTCAATGAAACTTTGTAGCCCACGTGATCCGCAACTGCACTGAAAATGCGAATTTCGGAAGTGCTTTAAATAATCGCCAATAATTGTTTCACATACTGTACTTATTAAATAAGCTCTAAACGAGCTTTAAATTTCTAAACCCTAAATAATCTTTCTCAGTTTACTAAAAATAAGTATAAAGTCCGTTTTGTAGTCAACTCATAAGGGGAGTCTGCAGTCCGCAAATATAAACATTGCCCAAATTTTATCGCTTATGTTTCAAACTCTTTAAATTGAAACTTTGAAACTCTTGTATATATTCATTTTAAAGCATAACAAACAGGGATTTTTTTGCGACAATTCTGTGAAACGTGACAGGGACGCCGAAAAGAGCCAGGGGTCAAACTTGTGTTGAAAGGTATCGACAAAATTTTAAACATATTAATGCCTTATTCAGGAATTTAGAGGGCAAGTTGCATTTTTTTAGTCAAATATGAGTCCAATTTCGTCAATGTACAGTGCCACAGTGTGTTTTGTTATCACTAAGGCATCTTTAAAACTGACTGTTCAAAAACGAAGCGAAAAAGAACTCAAGCTCTGCTTCCAGTGTCTCATATAATATTCTTTATACCTGAAGGGCACTTTTGCCCGACATGCCCCTCCCAGTAAAAGGCAAAGGGGGCAGCTACCCCTCCTGCCCCCCCCCCCCAGTTCCGGCGTCCCTGAATCCTGATTAAAAAGTGCGTTCCGTGAATTGCAAAGACCTAAAAAGCTTGCTTGGGCATCTTAGTTTGACCAATATTTTGCCATTATCTGTCATTTAAGGTTCAATCGTCGCCTTAAATTAAAATAAAGGTCAAAACACGTGCCTTGCGCTTCATTTGACAATCTCTTCTAACATGCATGGTGTCCAGAGTGTTTAAAAAATCGTGAAAATGAAATTATCTGAAAAGGACCTTGGTAATTGGGTGGGGGAAATCACCAAGGTCCATGAAAATGAAATTGAAATATTGTCTAAATGAGGTTTCTGCGCGTAATACAGAAACGCCAACAACAGTAATAAATTTTTTTTCGCTTTTCTACCCTTAGTTAGAATACACATGCAGTTAGTATGTAGAATGTTAATTTCTAAATCATTTGAAATATCACAAATATTGTAACTTAACAAAATTTAATAAAAAATTACATATATTGAAACTAGTTAACTTATATTTTGTATCTATGCAACAAGAAATTCTTCACAAATCAAAATTAATAGTTTCCAAACATAGAGATTTATCAACAAAAATCGCGATCTTAATCGGTTATACTTTTAATCAACCCGATAAGCCAATCAGGAGCACTGAATTTACCCAGTCATGTGCGCTGTATCGGCCCGATTGTCTCATCACATAAGTCAACTTCTATACGAAAAATTAATGGTTATCTTTACAGTTTTTCCCTCTTGGATAATTAGTAGTAATAGTAATATAGTAAACAAGCTTTGTGCATGCTAATGAGTTGCTCCTCTACATGTATAAATATTTAATAAATTCATAACCAATTAGATACGTTTTATATGATAGTATTTGTGGTGAAAGTAAAAAATCTGATGTATCTCAGTTACCTAATAAAATGTGCGTTATTTTGACTCTGTGTTGGACGTGCTAGTTAATTTTCCCAGCCGATTGTGTCAATTTCAGGATTCATGTTTTCGTTGTATGTTGTTTTCATTCAGTAAAAAACTTCAACTTCTGTTGGTGTGAAGTTGCAGCTACCAGCAAACAACGACCGGGTTTGTTGAGTACCATACTGATACCCAGCTGGTGGCTGGTATGTGTGGCCAAGGCTACTATACGAGCTCTGGTTAGCGTTGGCATTGTCAGCGATGTGCAGATCATGACCTCCACCAAATGATGCTCCGCGTGAAGGATTACAGCAGATTGCGTGGTAATTTTTACCGTTAATGATGGGAAATTTGACTGGTTGCATGTTGTTGAGGTTTCGTAATGAGAACAAAAATGAAACATTGGAACCTTTGTAATTTCCTGAACCTGGGAGAAGAAAAAATAAGGAAAATAAGAATAATTCTTACTCGAGTCCATTTTTCACCGTGTATTTGTTCGCGCTAAGGTAAATTTTTTTACTAGGAGTATTCAAACTTCTTTCAATAACGTTTAGTTCTTTTAGTTTGATTCAGTGGCGATAAAACCTCTCGTGTATCGTATATAGATGTTTGATTGAAAATATGTATCATGATCCAAAATTTCCTTTTTAAACTGCAGTCTGTGAAAACTAGTGAAAAGTGCTCCAGCCTTTTCGAATGAAACACTGTAATTCTGTTTTCTCACTTTTCTCGTCGTAAACAACTATATGGTTAGACATGTGTGGTGCATTATATATAATACTCACTTTACAGAGGAATGTATCTGATGTACAGTAGTCCCCATGCACGAGTGCGTACTAAATAAAATTATGATCCTCGCAAAATTGTTTACTATATATTGGCAAAGGTCCGCACGCCATACTCCGTTATCTGGTTGTGTTTCACAAAACGAAATCAAAGAATATGATTTAAACCTTGCCATGTACCACACCAATGTATTATATTACTATGCAAGACCGTAGGAAGGAAATTGATATTGGCCGGGGGGAGCTGGCAACAGTAGAAACCTAGGGGGTTCTAGTTTCGCACTTTTGTAGTCTCAGTGTTTTGCTCTATCTTATACAGATAGAAATCATTCCGGGGGGGGGGGGCTTGACAGCACCCCTTTCGACGGCCTTGTTGTGAATGACGATTATTGGGTAAAAAAAATTCATATTAATCTAACACTGTAAAGAACAAGGAAAAATTCGTTGTTTTGAGCGGGATTTGCTAGTTTTTCATATCTCTGATGATGGTTCTGAAATAGAATTGAAACACTCTGCGTCCTCAAAGACAAGGGTTAAGTCGTCACGAAAGTATTTCATACACTAAAATTGGATAAGACTCGCTACCAACTCCCAGTTGGCTAGATAGCTCAATTGGTAGAGCGGCGGTCAAGAAACCCAAAGATGCGAGTTCGAATCCCGCTCGAGATAACGAATTTTTTGTTGTTCTCTGCAGTGTCAGATTAATATGAATATAGTTTTTTAAAATCTCTGAGGATGGTTCTGAAATTAACGGGTAAATTTTGTGAAATTCGTACAGTCCCAAGTTTGATCAGTGTATCCTCCAAAGATGCAGTTTCCAACCTTGACCAAGACTACTGTGTCTGCTTTACCATCACACTTTTCATGAAACCGTTGACTGGACCAACCATGTAAAGACGCTCTGTAACACAGCTTCAATGGCGCATTTTTGTTGTTGAGAAAAGCAAACAAGTATCTGATAAGCTTCTCGTCATCTTTCAGGATTACTGTATCTGATATGAACGCTGCATGGATTGCAAGATAATAAAACAATTGTTAATGGTGGTTTTCAAACAAGTTTGTAAATATTGTAGATTAAAGTTTATCTATCTTTGCCTATCTACATTAATTTCATTAATTTCAAATTTTTTATTTATTTATTAACCTTATAGCACTTATTCTATCAAAGTGACCGTAACGAAAAGGATGGCAGATTACATTAATTTTGGCAGAATGCATTGCGGTCGGGAATCTTTTCGAAAAGCAAATTGACGTCTGTTATTTTCTTTGTTTTGTTAAAGTTTTGTGTCTTTAGTTTTCCTTTGCATCTTTTTTTCAGTCGGTTTTGCTTGATGCCTGAAAGGCATTCCGGTGAAATGTACATGTTGCCATCTTTTTCCTTCTGCTTAAATAATGTGAGATATTATAAGGAAAGGTTACACAGCCTTGAAGGCATTTTCAAGACAGCTAGCAATCCCACATGAAGACCAATCAGAAAAAGCAGACAAAAAGAACAAGAATTTAACTCAAATAATGCACTGGGTTATTTTGAAGGCAAATATTAATTTTTATCAATAAACTTTTTGATATAGATTTAGACAAGTATGATAACGATAATAAATTTATTAAAGAACGACGTTTCGAAATCATCTTGACCTCATTTTCAAGTTCAAATGATTACAGACCGTTACTTTGAGAAGGAATGGTTCAACTGGAAATACAAACTAAAGCTTGAGAAATCGGAACTTGTCGAGCTCTTGAATTTAGCAGTCAAACATCAGCTATTTCAAATCGACGGCAAGTTATACGAGCAAGTCGATGGAGTTGCAATGGGTTCTCCGCTCGGTCCACTCATGGCAAATACGTTCATGTGCTCACTCGAGGAAAAGCTAGTTGAACGCAACCAGATGCCTTCCTTATACCACCGGTGCGTCGATGATTCCATCACATCACAACGTAACAATGCTTCCGCAGAGGCATTCCTTTCTACCCTCAACAGTTTGCATCCATCCGTTCAATTCACCATGGAATTAGAGACCAGCGGGGTAATACCTTTCCTGGGAGCAACGCTAATAAACAAGAACGGTCGATTAGAAACGAAGGTTTACATCAAGCCAACAAACACCGGCCTCATGCTCCATTATGATAGCCATGTAGACGTGAAGTATAAGAAATCGCTCGTCCTGACCGTGCTCAATCGTGCCTTCCGTCTATCATCATCTCGAAAGTTCTTTACCGAAGAGTGTGAACGCATTAAGAAAACCTTCGTTCGTCTCAGATATCCCGTAACCCTGCTTGATAACATCATAACGAGGTTCACTACCCAGCAGCGCGAAAAAGACGACCATCCCACAGTCGAGCAAAGAAACATCAGAGAGGATGTTGTACGTGTAATGCTGCCTTTTAAAGACCAGAAACCAGCAGACTCTGTGAGATGGCAACTGCGTAGCCTCGGCAAGACCATCGGCAGGAAAATACAGCCATCTACACAAGCAAGAAGATTGCCGCGGAGTTCCCAACCGCTGAAACGAAACCGGCCCTTGTGAATCAGCAATGTGTTGTTTACCAGTTTAAATGTGATCTGTGCGACGCAGATTATGTCGGTTACACTTGCCGGCACTTACATCAACGCATTAGATGAACATAAGTCTTCGGTTGTCCGGGAACATATGGTGGAACAGCATGGTGAAGATGCGAAGAATATAGAGAAAAGTTTCAAGGTGTTGAGAAAATGTCGGGGGAAATATGAATGTTTACTTTATGAAATGTTATTTATCAAAGAGCTTAAACCTAGTTTAAACAAACAATCGGACCCGATTCGTTCAAAACTATTTACTTAACATTCTCTATTAGCATATTTGTACGGTTTTGTGTATTTTGTTGTCGGATTGTTAGTTTGTTGTCAATTTGCATGTTTGATTATTAGTTGTAACTATGTTAATTAGAGGCTTAAGAACGCTTAGAACTCTTAAATTTTGAAACTTTCGCATATGACGAATAGTTAATTTGCTTGCGCAATTATTTGTAAACGCTATTTATAATTAAGTAACGGTCTGTAATCATTTGAACTTGAAAATGAGGTCAAGATGACTTCGAAACGTCGTTCTTTAATAAATTTATTATCGTTATCATACTTGTCTAAAAATATTAATTTAAATATTTAAATTAGCATAGATTGAGAGAACATGGGAAACTTACGACATCAAAGGTAATTCCAGTGGCGGATCCAGGGTAAGTCAAAATAAATTATAGCAGCTCAATTTTAAATTCAAAATAACTTTATAACAATGTCATAGGTTATGAATTTCAAAAGAATAAAATCTAACCAACGAAGTTGCTTGGAAGGTATTTTAAAATGTAAATATATCCTAGAATGAGCTGTGGTAATCTATTTTGACTTACGCTAGATCCGCCACTGGGTAATTCCATGAGTATTAGGGCCTAAATGAACAATAATTCATCATCCCTTGCCCGCTTACATCTCACAGTTTTAATTGAAATAGCTGTAAATACTCACACATAGTTGCTAAATCCGTGAACGTTGCATAAAAACAAAGTTCCTCCACACAACTCCCAGGATTGTCGATTCGAACCTGAAATGATGTTAAATTCTGCGGCTTCTCATTTTGTAAAATTTGAATATCATCGTCGATCATTTTCTCCGCTGTCATCAATTCTCGAAGCTTCGAGTTCTTTAGCATTTGGCTTGTACGATGAAGAGACTTTTCGACTTTTTCCAGATAATTTGTGATGGCTTCGGCCTGAACGGAAAGCTTTTGACAAGCGGGATCGTACACTTGATCGACTTCTGTTATTTTCTTCTCCAGAACCTTGCTTATGTTGTCTGTCACAGTTTTCATCATTTCATCTTTCTGAGCGGTGTGCTTTACTTTGATATCTTTCGCAGTCTTCTCGTACGTTGCCTTGCTCTTGTTCACAGTATCCAATGCCTGAAAGGTTAAGAGAGGACAAATGCATCTTGTTGTCTTCATGTACAGAATTCGTCCAGTTCTACTCTTAAATGAAATCGGAACCAATACAACGTTTGTCGGTTATTGGACATATTTAAATATGTCGTTCATTAATTAAATATGTGGGATAAAAATCACGAGCACAAAAGGACTCGCCACTCGGTTAGTAAAAGTTTGTCTGCTGCTCCACTTTAAATTTTTACGTTGATCTCAACAAACCTCGTTAAATTCAAGGTGGCTCGATCAATTTTATCTTTCCACCACAAAACGTTTTATAGTGAATGCTTAAGCTTCATTTTTGGTCATTGCACAGCTCTACAGCACTGTTACCTGTATTTTAAAAAGAGTTTCTTCAGAGTCTGTCTGAACATAGAAAACATGTTTCCAGTTTGAACTCAATTCTAATTATAAGTTCATTTGCACAGACTCCACACCTTATCCATGATAACAATATCTTTGGACATACGAACGGTAGGAGAATAAAACTTTTCCAATTATGACGACAACCAGTAGAGCTACGCAGTGACCTCAACTAAGCTTTTAATCAGTAAATCAAAAATAAATAAAAAACTTCATTTAAACCCATAATCTTTTCAGCAATATGGCTGATTTACAAAAAAGGTGTGTGTGTACTATTAATGATGCAGGGTGTCTCAAAAAAGGGAAACGATTGAAATAACCGACCGTTAGAATTCAAACCTTAGGGGCAGTTGTCTTGGGTTAACGTAAAATTCGAAAGAAATTTCCCAACATCTTGTTCGTAAACTTGGAAATATTTCTCAGAGATCTTGTCTGAACATAAGTGGCCCAGAAATCGGTGGTTTTCAACCTTAAATAAATAAATCTTGTACAAAATGTTCCTTTTACAGCCGTCGGAAAGTCGCGGAATTGTTTTTTTCTCGTGCGACAGTCGGACAGTCTCGCGCGACGTTCGTGCAGTATTATTGGTTTAATATATATTAAAACAACACCAACTATCGCACGAGAAAAAACAATTCCGCAAGTTTCTCACAGCTGTAAAAGGAATATTATGTACAAGATTGATTTATTTAAGGTTAAAAATCACCGATTTCTGGGCCACCTATGGTCTGAATGGATGGTAGGCTTGGTTTCTGACGTTTTGAAATGAACGGAGGTGTAGAAATACACAACGGTAACTCCGAATAAAGACAACATTATGATTCAACGTTTTGACTTTATGATGACTAAATAAAGTCGAAACGTTGAATCATAATGTTGTCTTTATTCGGAGTTACCGTTGTTGTGTATTTTATGAAAATACTCAGTGGTTCCCGCAATTATTGTCGAGATACAGAAACTTAGACAATATCTTAAACTTTAATCCAGGATTAGCGCCAACCCAGCTGTGAACAACTTAGAGAAGTCCCCTGTACAACTGCGTACTAACCTTAGTTCCTTCCAGTTTCATGGCGCTAATCATGTCGTATCTTGACTTCACAGCCTCTTGTTGTTTTCGAAAGACCTCGTGAATTGCCACACACGTGTGGCCAGGTTTCGCGTGAACGGATGCGACACATTTTATGCAAATGAGTTCCCTACATGTTTCGCAACAAAACTTCGGGATGGCGTCTTTATGTTGAGTGCAGCTTAACGTTTCCGCTCCGATTTCCTGTTGCTCGTCGCTATTTATTATTTCACTTATCGAGAGAATTGTATGGCGTTGCATCGGTGGGAAATTTTCGTGAACCGAGTAACATTCGTGGCAGAACAGCATCTCACATTCCATACATATTGTGATCGACTCTTTTTTGCAAAGCGGGTAGGAACAAACACATGTCTGTTGGTTTCGATCTGGGCCGACGGAAGTCAAGAGCTTGACGATGAATTCACTGTCTGGTAGTCCAGCCACGTTCTCGATCACTTTCAGTGCAACAGTGGACATGCATGTTGGACAACCAAATTTCCCTGCTTCGCCATCAGTTTTTAGAGTCAAGTTCTCCAGACAAGCTTTACAAAATGAATGTGAACAAGACAAAATCTTTGGCTCTTTGATGGTTTTCTCACAGGCGTCACAAACGAGAAGATTGCGAATTTCAGTAACAGCACGAGAGACAGTTAAAGAAGCAGCCATCAGGTTGTAAAATGATTTCTATAGAAAGATTAAAACGTTCAGCCGTGGCAAATATACTTTGTACGTCTCTGCGTTGAATCTTCTTTGTGTCTGACATTTGAGCCTATTTATATTTGTATTAATTTCCATGTAATTTCCCATGCACCCTGCTGTTTTTCTAAGAATGTAATATACGCACTGTCACTTTCGTTTGTAAATATGAATACTGAAATCGTTGGCTCAAATCTTAATAAATTTGAATTCGCATCGAATAAAGCTGTGTTGGTATCATAACCTCTTGTGATAAGTGTGAAATTATAAGCGCTGGTATGTCAACCAACGTGTCTTTGCAGCGTGTTATTTTAGATAGGCGAATACCAAGAAATACCGGAAATGGAGTCAAACGAGTCTTGTCTTACTTAGAAACGAGACTCCTGCATGCCAAGTGTTCACTCCGCCTGCCGAGATGAATATGGGCACAAGGTTGTCTTTCTTAAACAGGGTTCTGAAGGCGCGGGGGTCTATTCCAATTTTCCAGCCAAATGTTGAGTAATTCCCACTGTCCAAATCCCATAGTTCTAGTGGCTGTCTTACTCAAATCTTCATCCCATTCCCATTTTCTATTCCTTTTTGGCCAATGAATGCCAGTCCCAGTACATGGACTCTCCCTCATCCCATAAGCACAAAATAGGAAATTCCTAGCTCCCATTTTACCCCTTCAGAACCCTCTTAAAAGCCGGGCAGCACCATCACCAAAGCATTTAATGGGGTGGGGGGGGGGTGTATTACTATATTCGTGTTCTGGCCGACGAATTATTTTTGAAATCAGTCGTTAATCAAGAAAATCAGTCGTTAGTCAAGAAAAACACGAATATATTATAATATACAACCCCTCTCCCAAGCGAACGCTCTATCTTGTACTACATAGGACTAAAATGAAAGAGACCCTGAATTAAAGAGCACTTTTTAAATACATTTCAGTCCAGAGCGCGTGTCTTTTGATTCGAGTAAAAATCATAGCTGCATCTAGTAGTTCATAGTTGTTTTGTCTTAATCGTTCCAGGCTTGAATATCAACATGTGTACGATTTCCACTGAAATAAAGACACCTGTGCTATCACTGTTCAGGAAGTATTTTCCCACAAAATCATATTTCCTTAATTCAAAAACCATAATTACTATATTAAATATGTTACTACTTCATACGTCGCTATTTACACACACGTCTTTCATACAATATTACGCACAAATTCAGGCACGTTTTATCTGGTTGCCAAAGGCTCACGCCTGACAAAGTACCTCAATACAAGAACCTCTGACAACCAGCCCAAGGGATTTACCGCAGAGTATTCATGTTTGTCATCTCTTAGGGTTGCCAATTTGCTTGTTCGATGCTAAACTGTACGCCAACGCCTCCACTAAAGTAGAAATGAAAACAGGAATGTTTAAATGAAGCATGAGAAGATGAGGACCGGCCGAAAGCAGAGTTATGAAGCGAAGACTTATCTCGCAGAGTTATACAGGTAATTTCGGAGAGTTATGCCCAAACGACGCCCAATTTTTCCAATGACCACACCCAAGTTATTAACCCTCCTGACGTTTCCTTGAACTAACACGAGAGAGTTATATTCTCTGTTGCCATCATTAATGAAGATGCCGCAGAGTTATTGTTCTTTTATAACTCTGAGCCGCGATTATGGCAATGAAGAGACTTTGTAACATTAGCTTTGCAAAAAAAAAGGTTTTCTCAAACCGGCTGACAACTCTCTTCATCGTGAACGTGCCTCAGAGTTATAAAAGAATGATAAGTCTCCAACATCTTCATAAATATTGGCAACGTCTAATATATAAAGCTTTGACAATCAACGTGCATTAAGCCTGCATGTTGACAATGCCGAGCTGAATAATATATTTTCTCATTTTCCTTCTTTTTTAACAGCTTTATCAAGCTTTTTCCTGTTAAGGTGGCTCAATAGTCTAAGTCCAGGCATATTGTACTTCTTTCGCAATAGAATCTTTTATAGTGCATATGTGAAGCTCAGTTTAGGTCATTGCATAGCTCTACTGCTTGTCTTCACAATTCAAAAAGTTTTATTATCCTACCGTTCGTATGTCCAGAGACATTGTTGTCATGGATAAGGTGTGACGTAAATGACTCAAATGAAGCATTCATAACAGTATAAAACATTTTATGGTAGAGAAATAAAATTTCTAACGAGTTTTGACTATCAAGTCATCTTGAACGCAAAAACGTTTCTTCGGCCAATGGTCCTGCGATCCGCCATATAATAAAGCCCGGCACAATGCCGCATGTATTTCCCGGATGTATTTATTGAAATACTTACATTGCGGAAAAGAGCCGCGCTTGATTTTCTTCGTTAAAAAAGTAACAACAAACTTTCTCCACTTCTGTAGATCTTCGGCTATAGACGTCACCAACTTTTCTCTAAAATAAAAGATTCATAAGATACGTTTGGTACACGAGAATGAAGTTGAGAATTTGAAAACTGGGATCGCGTTTGTAGGAAACTTTTCTCAACTCTTACAACTCTTATACCCGGTCAAACAAGAACTAGAGTTACATGAGAGTTTATAAGCGAGAGTTTGTATGGGAGTTTTCTCAACTCTCATGTCCTGCTCAAACGAGAAAATTTGCATGAGAGTTGATGAGACTTGAAAAGCAAGAGTTTGTATGAACGTTTTCTCGGCTCTCGTGTCCTGGTCAAACGAGAACAAGAGTTGCATGCAAGTTGATGTCAGTCGACAAACGACCGTTTGCATGAGTTCTCTCAACTCTCATGTCCTGGTCAAAAGGGGATGAGTACTCGAATCTAGCCTCATTCAAATAGAAGAGTTTAGAATAACATGTCATACGAATAAACCACAGTTAATTGAGCAAATTAATCTTGATCCGATAGGACAAAGACGTTAAGTCCCTCGCGTTTCACCTATCCAGGTTTCGATTCTCAGTTGCCTCTTCACATTGTGACTCAAATACAGTGCTAATGTAAACAAAGTACAAGTCAACGCTCTGTTGAAAGTCGTAGATTTTCTCCGTGTACACCAGTTTCCTCCGTCAGGGAAAGTTGGCAGGGTGGGTTAAGTAATACGGGCTCAAATGCAGTTATCGGCTTATGCCGTTATGGTGACCTTGCCCTTATGGTGAAATAAATAAAGATTTCAACACACCTGTTTTCTTGAACGTCAACACTCCACAGTTTACTAAATTTTATAGCAAGTCTCAAGACTTTGGCAATACCCACTTTCATCACTTCAACCTTGAAAAAAGGTCCAAAATAAGCGATTGACAAAATAGCAACTCGGGTGATCTGAAAACAGATAAAAAGAACTGACACTATCTATCAATAGGAATCTGGGGTCTTTTCTCATTAAAACTACTAATGAAATTTCAGTTCTCAAACGTATATGGCACACTTAGATTTCTCTGTTGTCATTTCTAGATCTTACGGTCGTATCAGCTAAACATTCTTTTAGCGTTCACCTTAATCGTTATGAGGCATCTTTCCAAAATCTTCTCAATGTACAGTGAATGAGCTTTGATAATTTCATCTAGATCTGTTGCCTGTGCGAATTGAAGTATAAGAGAAAAAAAGGTTGGGTAAATTCTGCCGGATTCTTTCAGTATGATATATTCTTGTATGATGTATTGTCTTGTATTGTCAAATGATCTATGATTAAAGGCAGACAAACACTTTTTCATCAATACGTACAGATACAGGTACGTACATTACTATAGTTTTGTAAAGTTTGAAGATCTTTCTGGTTTTCTAAAGTTATTTGCATGTCATTCGTTTATTTTGCAGTTATGTTTGACTGAGATTAATAAGGCAAAACAAATGATGTTTCATGCACGATACCAGCACTTTTGTCGAATGTACAAAGTGTAAATAGTACCTTATTTAAAGCTTCCTCAAATTCAAGTTTGCTATGAAGAATCTGCAAGAAATATTGTTAATCTCAGCATAAAATACAACAGAGTAGCAGTACAGAGAAATTAAACTTCTATTTTTTACCCTGTTCATAATATACTGATGCAAGCCATTGACGAACTGCATCAAGTCAAAACGAACAAGATGAAGTTGATGTTGGACGCCAGGATCCAGTTTGATGTCCGCCCGAACCACACGAGGTTCACCTTCATCCAAGTCAATGTCAGGGAAAATTTGTTTGCTTCGTAAATCTATAGTGCGCAATGCAATGAATGATGTTTTAGCCTTGCATTTCAGCATTGTACGGTTCACACAGCCATAAACGCGCAAGTTGCAGCAATATCTGCTGCAGGCTTGTTACCTTGCTGTCATCAAGCCCGCGATATCAGGATGTGCTCGCATCGCTTGCTCCGGCTAGATGATAAAAAGTCTGCTGCAAGTTGTCAACAGGCTTGAGGCGAGTTGTTTTGCAAGACGTTTTTAATATACAACTGGTTGTTTCGACAACTTGCAGCAAGACTGCAAATATTAATTGCATCACGTCTGATTTTGGCAGACGTCAATGGAATTTGAAGAAGCCAACAGGCTTAATGCAACTTGATGACAAACTTGTATCAAGGAGATAAACTCTACAATTTGCATCAAGACGTTTCTGGCCATGGCTGCATGCTGTCAGCAGTCCGCAGGGGTTTCATCTTGCATCAAGTCGATATGAGCATGCGTTCGCGTCGCTTGCTCCGGTTTGATGATAACAAGTCTGCTGCAAGTTGTAAACGAGGCAAATGCAATCAGTTAAGAACTTTATCCACAAGCTTGATGCAAGTTGTTTCAACAACTTGCAGCTGTCTGCAAATGCCAAGTTCCATCAAGTTTGACTTTCCACACTTCAAATGTATACTGTATACAGACAGATTTTTACGTTTACGTTTTACGTCGTTATATTGTTTCTGAGAAGCAGCGTCTATCACAAGGTTGACTGGCCAAGGAGCCTGGGAACGAGAATTCATGCAGTTCACACATACAGGCTTGATGCAAGTTACGGATTTTACCGGCTTTATGCAAGACGTGGTAGCGTAAAGTCCTGATGAAACGAGAACACAGGTTGTCGCAAGTTAAAACTTGTCTGTCCAGGTCCAACACTCTCAAGTTTTACCTGATTTCATAATCCTACTTTGCAGAACTGCCCTCACACGAGCGAGAGCTAGGCTCGTAATTTTCAAGCCCTTGCGCGAACTTGCAGATCGATCGATCACTGCAGCATTGCAAGCCATTCACGATGAGGTAAAACATGACATGGCTTGCGTCTCGTTTGATCGGGGCTTTATATCGCCTTGATGCAAGTTTGTCATCAAGTTGCATGAAGATTTTCATGTGTCTTGGTGTTGTGTACTCAGGTGAAAATGATGTCTGTGGTGTTACTCTGAGTTTATATCCACACCGAGCAAGCTGAAAAATATGCCTGACCACGGTGGGTATCGAACCTACGACCTTTGGAGCTTTCAAATCATGTATCTTGTTGAAGCGTGATTATGATTTTTACTCATCTTGGTTTATCTTTTCTTTAATGTATCTCATCACCAAGATACATGAGAATCATGTTTAACACCAAACAAGAACACCAGGTTGCATCAAGTCTGTGAGATAACTTAACTGGCTGTCGCCCGGTCAAGGGGAAGGGGGGGGGGGGATGTTGAGACGTCCAGTGCAAGTAGGTCAGTTCTTACCTTATAATTCAGCTCCAAGCCTTCAAACGCATCAGTCGTGAGTTTCGTTGGCGTGTTGTAGCCCACGGTATATCTGAAACGAGAATCAAATTCAACATGGTGTTACAAGAAAGGAAGCATGAATGAACCGACTGACTTTCCATTCACTTTGATCACATCCATTACTAGCAATTAAAGGAACCTCCAGTACATGTGCTTGTTCTACAGGGTGTATAAAAAAAAAGTAGACAATATTGAAACGGCGCTCAGCCTCGCGAAACGGCTTGAAGTATGATGTTTTTTATTAATATACATTGCTTGGGTACTTACGGTGTAGAATAAATGAAAATATTCTGAAATTTAAATGTTTCAAACCCAGGGGTGTGCGTATTTTGAAACACATTAAAATTGACTTGCGCACGAAATTTAAAGGCTTAAAAGTAATTTTGAGTTGGTAGGTAGAAAATATGTTAGGTGTTTTATTGCTGTTCAAAATTTCAAGAAATTTTATTGAGTTTAAGCCATTTAAAACGTCATGCGAACGTATATTTTTCTCAATAAAAATCGTTTTTCTGAAGAAATGTTCCAATTTTAATTAAATGTGCCTTGGGAGTTGTATGCAAATTAAGTAAATACATAAATTAAACGTGCACAAAGCTAATTTTGCTAAAAATATGGAATTTCGCGCGACATTTTGAACGGCTTAGACTCGAGCAAATTTTCTGAAATTTTGTACAGCAATACAACACCCGACAAATTTTCCATCTACCAAGTCAAACTTACTTTTAAGCATTTAAGGTTTGTGTGCAAGGCATATTTAAATTGCCGTAAAAGACAGAACCTCCCGGGTATTGAAGTTTTCAATTTCTCATTTTTTCGGTTTATTCTAGATTATAAGTACCAAAACAATCTATTTTAATACAAAACATCGTACATTGAGGCGCTTGGCGCAACAGAGAGCGATTTCAGATTTGTCTACTTTTTTTTTATACACCCTGTAGATTAATTCGGAAGGAGTTAGAAGTGAACTTATTCCAAGTTGAGTTGAAATTTCGATACAAAATTACTGTGTGCATGTGTATTAATATGATGTAAATTCTGGAAAGAAATTTGGTGTTCACTGCCGCTAAAATTGCCAGGAGTTGCAAACTATAAAAGTCTCGTCTTCGGCTCGTGATTATATATTCAATACAGCACGGCTGCTCGTATGGTAAACATTACCAAAAAGATGATTGTGCAAATATGAAGGTTGAGATTTTGCTACAGTGAGTAAAACACCCAGAGCTTCAAGGATCGGTATGGATATACATTAACAATAGTGCAGCAATACTGTACATTACCATCATCATGATTATGGTGTGTCTGGTGCTATGGTCAGATAAAAATGATGTTTACATAAAAATTATATATCATTACACTTAAGACTACGTCGATATCGAAGGATCGAGGTGCCTGATCTTATACCGAGCTGACTGCGTATAGACAGCAGATGCACACTATAAAAGCGAGAAAAGGTAAAGCAACTGAGTTTGTTCCTGGTAATTGCAAAAGGAAACTTCCTAGCGTCAGCTAAGATGGCGCATAATCAAAGTTTTTAGCATAGGACAACGCTTGGTGGTATACTTTACATATATTTTCGCTTTGTGCCTTTGTAATTTAAAAACCAAGCGCTAAACGTATCGTGTGGTTTAATCAGTCAAGCTGATTTTCCCATGTAAACATTAACTGAATTCCAGTTATGCTTTTGATTGAATTCAGACTACATTCATGTTATCGACCCCTCCCTTCTCTCTCCCTTCAATATATAGATACCTTTCTTGCATTTCCGAATAGCCGGGGGTGACGGATTCTTGAAACAAACTGCTTAAATAAGACATACCTTGCCAGCGTTCGTGACGGCTGCACTACATAGCAAAAAAATAATATGAGCCAAACTTTTTGTAAAATCCCAGTATAAAGTTTGGTAAGTTCAACTATAGCCTAGTTGAATCGTGGACAATCAAGGTTGAATTCACCAGGAAATATAATTTCAGACGTGAAGTTATCGAAAGAGTTGTTCTTTAACACATGGCTAAAGATGTTTCGATGAGTGTTCAATGAAGGATGTTTTTTGAGAATTCCAACCTTCTTAAAGATATCCGTATAAAAATGGTGCATGGCGTCTCCGGCTTCCAGGAAGAAAAAGTTCTACAAGAATAAAAGGAAAACAAGAGATTACCGAATCGTTGACCTGATATAATAATTATTACGGTGTAATACTTAACAATTAGTCGAGGTGATATTCACTGTCGAGGTGATATTCACCTATATTCACTGAGCCGAAGGCGAAGTAAATATAGGCTTGTAATCACCGAGCCTGAGGCGACTAATTGTTTTAGTATAAATTTCCAGGTGTTTACAAATAATAATCAACTTAACTTTGCAAAAATTCACTTGAAATTTATTACTGTGTAAAAAAACGTAAAAAGCTATAGTCTCTGGTCAGTGACTATCACCTCAGAGACAGTGAATCTTGACCAATCAGAATGCAGGAAAATTAATAGTCAGTTAGAAATTTATACTAAATACATATTGAACGTCCATAACTCTAACAGATGATTTTAAACATTACTTTTCAAAATTCATGAATTACTACAACAACACGAGTGTTTGTAACTCATATTTATTAATTCATTTCACAAGTTGCTTGAATGCTCGCGTCCGTGTGGAGTTGAACATACAATACCTCGTCTTCGACTCGTGATTGTATATTCAATACAGCACGGCTGCTCCTATGGGAAACATTACCAAAAAGATGATGGTACAGATATGAAGGTTGAGAATTGCAACAGTGAGTAAAACACCCAGAGGTTCAAGGATCGGTATTAACAATAGTGGAGCAACACTGTACATTAACATCATGATTATGGTGTGTCTGGTGTTGTGGTCAGATCAAGTGATGTTTATTTTGGATAAAAATTATATATCATTACACTTAAGATTACGTTGATATCGAAGGATCAACCTGCCTGATCTCATACCGACCTGACCGGGTATAGATCAGTTGGCAGAGCACCAGACTAGCAATCCAAAGGTCGTACACTGGGTTCGATCTTCACCGCGGTCAGGCTCATTTTTTAGCTTGCCCAGTGTGGATGTAAACTCAAAGCATAGTTAATAGAGTAGATGGTTTGCAAACTCATTAGAATAATATAACTCATTATCTGTGTTGGTCAACATTTATGCAAAAATATGGCTCTTCGTCATCACGTGTACATTGTGTTCTTGCCAAATCCACCAATAGCAATTCTTGAATTACCCTATTGTTCAAGTCGCGGATGGCTAACTTTCCTAAAACGTTGTTATTGGTTAGTTAGGTGAAAATACAATGCGCACGTGACAATGAAGAACCTTATTTCTTCATAAACCACAACAAAAACATATATAATGACTTGTGATTCCAACGAGTTTCCAAACCATCTACTGTAGCTTTATCAACTATGCTCAAAGTAATGCCACAAACATCATTCTAACATTGATTTCATCAAAGTACGGTATTTAATACACCGGTATTTATAATCAATACTGTAAACAAACATGATAGCTCTACCCAGTATAACAGCTCACCCTTAAGGCAGCCAAATGTTTTAATAACTTGTAGTCGGTCTTCAAAAGGTGAATTAAGGAATTACAGCTCTGCAAAATCATTAAAAAACGTGTTAGCTAAATCAAATTTAACTAAATCAGTTGAAATAGATTAATCTGATTCTCAGCTCGCAAAATCTAACTTCACAAACCTTTTCGTATTTTACTTGAATGTGTGGATAGAAACAAAGCTGAAACATTTCTGCCATATCTATTTGTTCACAGAAAATTTTCAATTACTACTTTATACACAAAAGAAACATGTAATTAATGTAGGGATTTGTCCAACCTAAATAAATCTGAGGTAGGGTTGTACGAAAGGTTAGGAGAGCTCTTCATCGCGGATAGTGATTTTTTAAAACTTTCCAAACGTGTTTAGTAACTGGTAAAACCCAATTTAATGCTAAGCATTTTCGAGTTAAAGTCCCTTTTTATCTTTTGCAAGTTCAGTATCTTTGGTGTCATTGCTTTTTTACGCCTTTCTGGGGTTGTTGGAAAAAATCACTATCCAGTGGATACTGCTATCCATCTTTCGCTCACCTGACATTGGATAAGACACTCAATGAAGTTAGCTTATATTAGAGCAATGGAATCTAGAAATACCAGGGGTTGGTTGTACGAAAGGCGAATAGCGCTATCCATCGGATAGTGATTTTTTTTGCAACTTTCTAAACATTTCAGTAACTTGTAAAAGTTACATTAAAGTTCATCATTTTCAAGTTAAAGTCACTTTCTATCTCTTGCGAGGTCAATATTCTTAGTGTCTCTGCTTTTTATGCCCTTTTGGGGCAGTTGAAAAAATTCACTGTCCGGTGGATAGCACTATCCAGCTTTCGTACAACCGATCCCAGAACGATAGCAGGCAAAAGCTCCAGTTTGAGTTGAAGCCAAGACGGCGGATACCGAGGATCGCAACCTCGTACCCAGGGCATTTTGCTTAATGCTCTGGTTACGAGGTTGCGAAGATCGCTTCAAACCTCTAATAACAAGCTTTGTGGCTGGTTGGTTATTTCAATGAAAAACAACCAACTAGATGAAATGGTTTTGAGCCTTACACAAAAGGCATACTCTTTCTATCAATGCCTTACAATGAGTAAAACAGTGCCTTACTTTGAGTGTCCGTTAGATTTGAGACTGAACGTGTAAACATTGCATGGAGACTTTCCTCTGAATGAAAACAAACCCAAACGATTATCGACGTCAGTGAATAAAATGAGCAAACCAGATAGAATTCATACAATATTATACCTTGTAGAAGACGGTCAGCATTCTTTGCCAACTGTAAAAAAGGTTTTGTGAAACTCATTAATAATTCATGAAGAAAACACAAAATAAATCATGGGCGTGATGTCTATATGTGATACAGATTTTTCTTGACTTGTATAATTCCCGGTCTGTGGCAAATGTTCAATACACCCATTGTTCGTTTTGTACCTATTTTGTTCAACTCCAGCCACTGTAGTCCATATAGTTAACAGTCAATAGTCTTCAAAAAGGTATCCACCGAATAGGATAGAAATTCAGACATAAAAACGACGTCTAAGATGAAAAAAGTAGTGTAATACACAACTTCATGTTGCCAACTGATGTCAGGGGCGCCACGAAGAATTACAAATTGCTGCTTCAATATTGACATTTTATGCATTAAATAACGTACGTATTTCGCTTAAATCGATATGGGAGTAACTTTGAAGATCTTTTCCCCCGATAAGCTTAATAAATCATGTATTAATTGTGGTAGAGTCGAAAAATATTGTTATAAATAGACACAAGTGTTACACGTTCACTTTGTCGTTCATGTTTCTTTCTCGATTTCAGAATTCGTAAAATTGACCAATCACAGCGAAGCACAAAAGTTCTAAACATTCGCCACAGACCAGTAATTCTCTTACATTTCTCTCGATTTTCAATATGACAGTAATCATTTAACTAACGAGTCTCCAATACGAAGTTTCTTACCTCTCCCAATGTTTCAAGAAGAATAATCGACTTTCCTGCTTGAATGATCTGGAAAATACAAAGTTATGATGTAAGGTGCACTGATGGTTTGAATGTAACGTCATGGCCGCCATGTTGGAGGCATATGACAAAATAACATTTTATTGTTCCAATGGACCATTTCCCCCTTTTAGATAAACTTTTGAATTAGGAATATTCATTAGCACAGCTGGAAAGAGCATCCTAAATTTAGTAAAATAGTGAAGTTTGGTTGCAAGATATTGTAAAATGTGGAAAATGTAGACCTGTGAAGTTTGCGAATTTTGTATACTTTTGTATTATGCGGGAAAAAGTGTAATCAGAATTCGAAATGTGATTACACTTTTCCGTGCATAATACAAAAGTATTCAAAATTTGCAAAACTTCACAGGACTATATTTTCCACATTTTACAATATTTTGCAACCAAACTTCACCACTTTACTAAATTTAGGATGTTCTTTCCAGCTGTGCTAATGAATATTCCTAATTCAAAAGTTTGTCTAAAAGGGGAATGGTCGATTGTTGGCTCTAGCCTTGGGTGGTGACATTGATCACTGTATCCCGAGGGAAACTAAGAATAATAAACATCATGTGAACTGTCCTACAACCAATATATTTAAGAGTATTTACGACTCTACAATCAGTGACAAAACTGTTTTGGACAGTTGCTTCTCAATCTACAAGTAACCCAATTTTTAGAGAGTTGCTTAGATAAAGCAGCTCCCTCCCTTCCCCCACCCAAAACAATGTTGCTGGTTTTGTATACAACATTTTGTGTATACAACATTTTGTGTCATAATTTTTCACTTCAACATTGAAAGGGGGGCACGGGGGGTCAAATATATAGCAGTGTAGTGTTATTTGATATTTTGTCCAGAGTGTTTTGGCACTGATTGTAGGCAGCCAATCTCCCATCAAATTTTAAATCGTATACAAGAAACTCACCTCTGGTAAGACCGGTTGCAGAAAAACGACGGGCACGACACGATGTCTTCCGATTCTTCACCTAGGCGAATAAAAAAATTTGGCGAAAAAACTGGACGAGGTGGGATCAGTTTATGGGGAATGCACTAATTTTGATAACTCTCATTCTGTGGTTTAAAGTTCATCGCATTCAAACATTTAACGTGTGATTTTTGTCAATACTGGGTATGGGACAGAACATTACAGAGGGAAAAAAGGTATACGGTTGTTAGCTGAATTTAAGAATGTTGAACGAGACCAACCTTTGATTTTCAGGACTGACGTCCAAAGTTCCGGGCCTTGGTCGACGATGCCAGGAAGCCTGGACGATGTTAATATTAAAGAAAATAATATAATCATATCCAATGGGAGGCATTCATGGCTAGATTGATTGACACTTCAGATCCGCTAATCGTCGTTATCTGGGAATTTTCAATTGCATAGGCCACAGGTATGTACCCAAATGTACATATTTGCAAAGGCGACGGAATCATAGCACAATGACCACTCCCTAAAGCATATTTTCCACTTTCTGAATTTGTTCGTGCGACGCGCAGCGATAGGAAATTGCAAAGAAATTTGCCAAGTGGAAGATAGACTTAAATTTCAAGTTGTGTGAGTAGGTTCCGGAAATTTTGATTCATATTTCAAAAGCCAAAATACTTTACCTTTGGATGCAAAATTCGTCGGCATCGTCCATCAGTTTTCCCTCCGTTAAACATCCATCGAGAAATTCCACATACGGTTCGAGTGTTTTTAAGAACAGCGGTAACAACACTTCCACCTAAAAGAATTGAATATTAAACAAGATAACATAAAAGACAGTGGGGTTGGGAGAAAAGCATGCTTGGGTAGCACAAGCGGTTGCACACGTAAAAATCCCACAACTTGAAGCAAGTCTGTCATCATTGCGTCGACATGCAATCTGTGTTCGCACTGTTTGTCCCAAGTGGTCAGCATGTTTGGACCAATTTGTTGACAACTCGCAAACGAGCTTGATGGCAATTTGCGACATGTTACAAAGTTGTCCTATAACAACTCTGATACAGACTGTTCAAACACAAGGCTGTTACAATGTTGTTATAGCATGACTGTATCAGTCTTTTGGAACAACATTGTACCAAGTGTAATAATCTCAGCTAGCTTGTTTCAAGAGTTTAACAGCTTGTTCCAAACAACTTAGAACAAGCAGTGCGAAGGCAACTTATCAACAGCTTGTCACTACAGTGCGTAGTTTTACTGTGTTGCGAAATGATTTCGAGGTATTTTTTCCTAATTCTCGCTTTTCCGAAATATATTTAAAGAAATGTATTTAAATGTATTTAAAATGTACTCTTTAATTCAGGGTGTCTTTAATTTTGGTCCTGAGTAGTACAAGGTAGAGCGCTACTGAAAAAATAATTTCCATCCGTAACAAACTTACTCAAACAACTTAAGTTCAACTGCGCCGAACAATTTGGTGAGAAGTTTGAGTTTCAAAACTCAAATGAAGATGTGTTTTAGGAGGCATTTAATTTGTACGGCCCTAAAAATTCCTTGAAAAAACTCCCTGATGGTCCTTGTTACGAGGGCGGGTACTCCAGTTTTCCTCAACGCATATAGTCGGTCATTCCGCTATCAGTATCTGAAAGCCCTGTCACACGGTGCAATTGCAACGCAATTCTACTCTTAAGAGATGTAAATTTGTGACAAATGTTTGGTTTGTTAAAAATATATTAGCAAACGAACTGTGATGGAAACTTGTATTTGCCAATTCTATATCTCCCAAGAGTAGAATTGCACTGCAAGTTGCAAGAAAAATTGCACCCTGTGACAGGGCCTTAATATGCTACCCTGTGTCAACCTCATAAAATAAAGTCGCTTATAAAAGACCGAATACAAAAGAACAGTAACTATATCGGTATTTGTAACGTTATACCAAAATGTCCTCCTTACTAAAATATATCGGAAACGTAGATTCAACAAAACTTAAAATAATGTTCGGAGTAATTGTTCCTTTGTACTTTATCAAAACACTCCTTGGTTTCCGTGACTGATTGTGAGAAAAACAGATTTTTATACAAGGAGCTGAAAAAATAAATGAATTCTGTGAAAAGAATAAATGAATAAATGAAATCGTTTTCACTGCATTTTGGGAGGCAAACGTTGTTTTGTGTGAAAAATTTTTGTTCCCCGAAGTAATTTGCAAATGTAATGCACTATACTGTAGCCAAACACGAAATGAATTTAGGATTAAGGATTATGCTAGATACCTTCCACTGACCATACGACCCAAGACCATCAACAAGCAATATGTCATGATAAAATGCATCGAGAAAACAGGCAACTTTCTGAAACGTGAACAGAGATATCCAAAATGTCATGTTTACTCGGTTGTTTATAAACGCCGTTTTCAACTTAAACCGTATCGTAGCGAAACCTAGCGGACAGCGGCGAAGTCAGCCCGACATTTGGTCGTGTAAATGCAAATTTCTCAGTGTTTATAGACGGTATATAAGGATCTATTTCTAAAGAAATGAATAATGGTAGTGATTTAAATTTGCATAGCATGACCAAATTGTCGAGCTGGCTTCGCTACTGGTAGCGGATTTCATTGCTCCTTGAGCACTAAGGCAGAACTAATGATATGGAAGTATAAAGCGGTTTGGAGTTGCTACTGAACATCCAATTGACGTGTCCTGCATCAATTGAAATTAAATAACATTCAGCCGGGCTACGAGCATCAAGGCATGATAGCACTGTTGAAACATTTGAATACAAAAGCGTACATATATACATACGATATTAATACATTGTGAAAATGTTAATAATTCATGAAGAAAACACAAACACCCATACAGAATTCTGTTGACTTTCATAAATTTTAACTTTAATTTTTTCGCCCTAATATAAGATGCATTTTCAAAATTACTTCGCAAACTGATCTATAAAATTACAGACTTTCACAAGCCATTTACAACATTAGCGTCCGTGTTGTATCAGATATACAACTCTCGCCTTCGGCTCGAGTTTGAATATGCTAATACAACACGGCTGCTCATGTTGTAAATAGTACATACAATATTTTTATTCAGCTCTACCCGAAGGGGCTTTTCAAACAACTTCACACGTTCTCAGGGGCCTTCTCTCGAAACGCAGACGAAGTTTTAGCTTGGAATATGCATAATTAAAAATGTGCAGGTGTATGTTCAACTCTTCCATCATAATTTGATTATTTAAATGTTTCAACCAGTAATATCTTATGTACGTTTTTGTATGTTCGTTTGAATTTTAAGAATTCGATCGTATTTGGATAGTAATTTGACCTAAGAACCTTTGGAGAAACTTTTGTATAGTTGTTAAAATTTTAATAACAGGCTTAGTTTCTGAAATATTCAAGGACAAAAAAAAGACAAACCGCCATCTTGGATATTCGAAAAAGGTCACAACAGGATAAAATTATTTCCATAAACAAGCAATTAGCAAACATGTTTTATAGTGAAATCTATCTGGATTTATATGTGTACACTACTTACGTAAATTGTGAAGTGTTCAAAATTTCATCAAGATTAAACTAACCACACTAACTGACAGTAAGCTTACTACAGTCTAAAAACCATTACCAGCAGACAATTTAATAAAATATCTTGAAAAACAACATCTTGTAAACTCAAGATTCGAGCTTTTAAGAACAATCCCCCCCCCCTGGTGTAGGAGTCAGACCACTCGCCTTTAACCTCTAAGGTTCCGAGTTCGATCCCCAGTAAGGTAGACTAGAGCCCAGTCCTCATGTGAAAAGAGTATAGTCAACGCTCTGCGGAAAGTCGTGGGTTTTCTCCGGGTACTCCGGTTTCCTCCCACATGGAAAATTGACAGGGTGGGATAGGTAATACGGGCCCCACAGTAATTGGCTCATGCTGTTGTGGTGACCCTGCCTCTGTAGCTAAGCTAAATAAACAAGACAACAATTTTGCGGTGATATTTCGACTCTATTTCAAAGTCATCGTCAATGACAGTCTACCCTGTTGTGACGTCGTTAGAATAAACCTAATTAATGGAGGACGGCAAGTGTCCTTTGTCCCTCAATGTTTCAGAAACTAAGCATGCTACGAAAGAATTAACAACAGATATCAATATTACCTCAGAGATTCTTATCCATATTTTCAACTGTTTTTATCCTAAGGAGAACGCGTCATTTGGATGCGCAGTAGCAACTACGAAATGGATTATACGCTACACGTTTTCATGCGACAAGGCTGAACTGGGAAATGGCCTTAAAGTATTTGTTCGCTTACGAATACAACACCAAATGCAGTAATATGTTTACTTCGTAGTTAACTGTTTTATGCACGTTCTTTATGCCATGAAGGTACACATCAAAAATTGCACAAATCTATAAGAAAATAATTAAAGAGTTATAAGACATTCTTACAACTGCCCTAGTCCAGCCATGCCAAAAATCTTTAAAAATCTGCGTTCGCAGACTATAAAAATTAAATAACACATAATTTCAGATTAGGTTCTTTTTACCTCTTTCTGATGCTGTGACAATCGATGTTGCAAAATTAACAAAGTAACAGTTTTTTCTATAAAATGAAGTCAAAAATGAGAAGATTTACAACTATTACAAACTAGATTCATATTAATCTGACACTGCAGAGGACAACGAAAAATTCGTTGTAAGCGTCACAGCGAAAAACATAAGTTTGTATGCGTTTTTTGATGGGCTCATGCACAGGCGAGCTTAAATTAGTGAACTGTAATACAACTAAAACACTAACTCAATACAAAAGTTCAGTTAATGGGTGAAGCCAAATTAGTTTTTCTGAGCTTTGAGACGAAATACTTAACGCCAAAGATCAAACCGCATATATCAAAGTAAAGATAGGTACAGAGTGTATGGCAGGGAAAAAGGCTGGTCGGTAAAGCGGTCTTCTGGGCATGGCAAGGTGAAAATAATGACCTGAATTCCCCCTGTTTTACAAGCCCTTATGTTTTGCGCATCATTAATTGGTAACACTCTGAGTAGTCAAATTAACACAACAGTTCACGGGTACAACAGCTTTGTCCAAATTTTATCATTTAATATTATTTCATACATTCTAGTGGGCGCTCGCAAAATAGTTTCTCACTCAACACGTGGAATACCACGAATATGGACACGCGAGTTTCTGACTTTAATACTACATGACGAGCTGTTACAAAATACTCCACCTTATTACTAAATACTTCACTAATTAACGCCTGTTTCATTAGATGTTGCATTTTAGTCGCGTCGAATGCAACTAAAACAACAGACAGATGGAATGACTTGCTTCTCTCACTATTGCTTGAATTGCATTCAACCGTCAACGCTAGAACATTTGGTTCGCGACCTAATTTACACTGGCGGCGACAGGCTAAACTGAACGCATGGGGGAGGCAACCAAAGGGCAAAGTAATGTTTTTTTGGTGGGAAGAGATTGTTTAAGATAGTAATGGATCTTTCCCTTTTACATGAAATTTTGAGAAAATTCAAAATAGGCAAAAATATCACCACAGCTTGAAAGAGCATCCTAAGTTTAGTAAGATTGCCGAGTTTGGTTGTGAAATGTAGTAAAATGTAGAAAATATAGCCTTGCGAAGTTGGCAAATTTTGTATATATTTGTATTACGGGCGGAAAAGTGATAATCAGTTGATATTTTTGATTATCATTTTCCTACGCGTAATACAAATGTATACAAAATTTGCCAAATTTGCAAGGCTATATATATATTCTACAGTTTACAACATTTCACAACCAAACTTCGCAACTTTAGTAAAGTTGGGATGCTCTTTCAAGCTATGGTGATATTTTTACCGATTTCGATTTTTTCAAAATTTTGTCTTAAAGAGGGAAAGGTCCATTGTAACGATCTTGGGGAAGGACAAACCTGGAAGCAAATGCCCCCCTTGGCCTCCCTCCCACTAGCGCCGTCACTGCAAATTTAGATCGACCCCGAACCGAGACCGTTTGCTTGGAACAAAGAACTAAGTCAATCTAAAACTTGAACCGATCCGAGACCACCTGTCGATGCATGTCGTCTAGTTTAAATTCGTCTCGGATCGCGGTTTTAGCTCGTTTCTGCACGACTGTCCACGCTTCGCACGTTGATCACAATCGCTAAGGCCAACGGTCCCTAAGCGGTCCATTTTGTCGTGACTGTCGTAGAAAAGCCATACTCGATGATGCAACATAGTCTAGATCTATATATTCGTTTGTTCTTACATCCTAGTCAGTTCGTTCAATTACCCTTGTTGCGCGGTTTTAAAATGTTTGCAGTTTATCTTGCAGTGTAAGTTGATTATAGAGAGAAACCAGCAGTGATGAAACTCTCAGTTCCTGGCTTTATGACAGGAAAATAGTTTCAAAAGAATATGCAGACAACCTTTTCGATATTTTACATGTCGCATTCCGTAGATGAAGACGTTCACAACAGAGTTTAGTGCGTAAAACTCATAGTTCAACAAAACGAACCAAATTTGTGCACATCGATCACTACAAAATCCATGTAACATCCGGCCAACGACTGTTGGAACTAGGATACAAACGGTTAACACTGCTGCGACAATAGCAAATGTCTTGGCTAATTTTAAAGCCACGAAAAATCTACGCACAAAGTTCATCCTTTTGGATGATTCCTCGGTTGAACTATCAGTTCTGGCGATTGTTGTTTCATCCAAGATGCGCTTTCGTTGCCTTCCAGCAACAAGGAAAATGTGGAGGTTGAGCAAAAGTATTAATATAAGGGAAAGGTATCCAAAAGCTTCGTTTATGCGATAGATGTTTTTTGCTAAACCTGGTAAGTCGCAATAACTTTGAAAGTTCCTTTCGCTGATGACGTGAACATACCAAGCAATAAAAATGGAACAAGTAGCTATCCAGATTCCTGCGACAGCGAGAAACACTCGTCGATGTGTCACAATGAGTTGATACCTCAATGGTTTTACAATATATAGATAACGGTCGACTGTAATTGCAAGAAGTGTTGTAATTGAAGCAAACATAAATGCCCATATTGTAGCTCGGCTAAACTTACAAAAGAAGTCCTGATCGTTATCAATGTTCAGTAAAATTTGAACAAACTCAGTGATCCATATTGGATAAAATGTCAAGCAAACAAGAAGATCTACCAACGCCAAGTTTCCAACCAAATAAGATGTCGCTGTCTTTTCTTTTTTTAAGAAAATTGAGTACATTATAACTGTCACGTTTCCGAAAACACCAATGATCATCGCGATGAACTTAAACACCACCGAAGCAAGAAGAAGACTATTTGGAAGCTCGCGGTAAATTGCTGTGTTATTTACCATGGATGTCTTGTGAATAGATAAAATGAGATCAGAGCAATAGTGAAGACTAATGGACGTACGATAAAGTTAATGAAACTGTTTATTTGGCTAACTACCTGATAGTTTCAAGTGTTTTGACAGGCATATATTAATAGCTTGCTCATAAGTAATTTGCACACTGCACAGCTGTCAACATATTGATGAAACATCACTAATTTCTTGACGAAAGTTCCAATGTTCAAATGTTTTATAAACGTGAGATGCAGATGGAATAATTATATAAAAATCCGAGAATTAGTTTCCCTGTGAGACTTTAGAAGACTAAAGATCAATTCTATAGAGTGAGTAAAAAAACCTGACGCCTTTTCATGTTCAAATTAACCGCATAGTCAAGCATAGCGACTGTAATTTGACAGAAGTACACTTAGTAGACTAAATATAATTACTAGTGCACTTATTTGGTAATAATTCCGTGTTCTCAATACGCGAAATTAAATTTTAATCCAAGCCCTAAATCTAATCAAATCTTCAATCCTTTAAAGTTAAAACATGACAAATAAAACGCTGGTTAGGATTAGGGTTTGGTTTAGGGCTTGGATTAAGATTTATATGAGAACACGGATTTATTACCAATTATTTCATATGCCTCGTATACTCATGAGATATATGTTTAGGCAACGTCTGTCAAATTACGGTCGCTATGCCGCTAAATGTCACGAGCTCCATGTGAGGATCAAAACGATTTTTCCTTTTTAGAGGTTGTGGTGGTTTTCAAGTCCGTTTTCCACCGAAATGTTTCAACAAAGAAATAATTTTCTCGCATTATACACTGCTGAAAAAACTTGTTCTGCTATTCAAGTCGTTAAAACGCTCAATTTCTCATTGAACTTTTGCCGATAGCACCAAAAAAACAACTTGAATGCTTTGATGGCGAAACTTTTCGCCATGTTCATTAAGGACATAAGCATAAGTGAAGGATAACTTTTCCTCAGAGGTTTATGAGGACAAAGCAGAAAGAATTTTCTTTTGAATTTGCTTTTGTTCTACCAAAGCTTATGCTCGTAGTCTTATACGCGTGCGCTTTTGTTTATATCGACGCTTATGTCGCACGCATTTCTTTATTTTGTATTTTGTTGTAGCGTGTTCTGTGGGCTTGTGTCGCTAGTGACGGCCAGGCTTAACTAATAACACAGCCGTCAAACATTAAACAATTATTGAATGAGGTCGAGCAGGATATGAGGAATTATTAAGGCAGAAGTTTGTATTATATGCCGAAGCCGAAGGCTGAGAATGAATGAACAGTTTAGATTCGTCTCGGATCGCGGTTTCAGCTCGTTTCTGCACGACTGTCCACGCTTGACACGTTGATCACAATCGACAAGACCAACGGTCCCTAAGCGGTCCATTTTGTCGTGACTGTCGTAGCAAAGCCATCCTCGATGATGTAACAAAGACTAGATCTATATTTTCGTTTGTTCTTACATCCTATTTAGTCAGTTCGTTCAATTACCCTTGCTGCGCGGTTTTAAAAATGTCTCCAGTTTATCTTGCAGTATAAGTTGATTATGGAGAGAAACCAACGGTGATGAAACTCTCAGTTGCTGGCTTTATGACAGGAAAATAGTTTCAAAAGAATATGTAGACAACCTTTTCGATACTTTACATGTCGCATTCCGTAGATGAAGACGTTAACAACAGAATTTAGTGCGTAAAACTCATAGTTTAAAACAACGAACCAAATTTGCGAAAATCGATCACTATAACATTCTTGTAATATCCGGCCAACGACCGTTGGAACTAGGATACAAACGGTTAACACTGCTGCGACAATAGCAAATGTCTTTGCTAATTTTAAAGCGACGAAAAATCTATGCACAAAGCTCATCCTGTTGGATGATTCCTCGGTTGAATTGTCAGCCCTCGCGAACGTTGTTTCAGCCAAGATGCGCTTTCGTTGCCTTCGAGCAACAAGGAAAATGTGGAGGTTGAGCAAAAGTATTAATATAAGGCAAAGGTATCCTAAAGCTTCGTTTATGTGACGGATGTTATCTGCTGAACCTGGCAAGTCGCAATAACTTTGAAAGTTCCTGACGTTTATGAGGTGAACATACCTAGCAATAAACAGGGGACAAGCAGCTGTCCAGATTCCTGCGACTGCGAGAAACACTCGTCGATGTGTCACAATGAGTTGATACCTCAATGGTTTTACAATATATAGATAACGGTCGACTGTAATTGCAAGAAGTGTTGTAATTGAAGCAAACATAAATGCCCATATTGTAGCTCGACTTAACTTACAAAACAAGTCCGGATCGTAATCAATGTTCAGTAAAATTTGAACAAACTCAATGATCCATATTGGATAAAATGTCAAGCAGACGAGAAGATCTGCCAACGCTAAGTTTCCCACCAAATAAGATGTCGCTGTCTTTCTTTTGTTTAAGAAAATTGTGTATATTATAACTGTCACGTTTCCGAAAACACCGATGATCATCGCGATGAACTTAAACACAACCGAAGCAAGAAGAAGATCACTTGGAAGTGTGTGGTAAATTGCTGTGTTATTTGCCATGAATGTCTTCAATATTCGTGAATAGTTAGAATGAAATCCGAGCAACAATAATGAAAATAAAAAGACGTTTATACGATAAAGTTAATGAAACTGTTCATTTGGCGTGACTAGCTGATGGTTTGAAGTGTTTTGCCAGGCATATATCAATAGCTTGCTTTAAGGTCATTTGCACAGCTGTATAGCTACATATTAATGAAACATCATGAATTCCTTGAAAAAAGTTCATATGTTCAAATGCTCGAATGATGATATAATTATATAAAAATCCGAGCATCAGTTTGCCTGTAAGACTTTAGAAGACTAAAGATCCATTCTTGCCGAATATTAATTACTCCGCCTGCCGTAGGCGAGGCGGAGTTTTAAATTCACCCCGTTTGTTTTTTTCTTCTTTTTTTTCGGTGTCAGAAGTCGGTGCAGCGCTAATGGGTGATACCGCTGGGCACAAGCCGCATGAGCCGACCTAAACACGGCGTTTAAACTCAATTTCAAGCGGAATATGTCAACAAAACACGCATTTTAACATGTATGCTAGAACATCTAAATCGCAAGAAGGTTTTACGTGCAAAGATTCTCATGCAGAGTGTTTTAAAACGACAAATTCCACCACGAAACTTTAGTGAGGAGCGATGTATCGCGGTTAAGTTTTGAGAGCGTGCTTCCGTCATTTTCTGTTGTGTTCCTACTTTTAAGGAAATTTAGAAATTTCTACACAAGAATCAAACGCAAATTCTACTGAAATATCTATATACAAAACACAATTTTTAACATGTAATAGTTAACAAAAAGGGACAGGAAGGTTCTTTATCAAAACATTGCTCCAGAAATGTTTTATAAAAAGGCAAATTTTGATAGACTCCATTATTCCATGATCAAGGAGTGAGTCTAGGAAATGTGTTCCTAATTCTAATCACGAAGTATTTGTTGTGATTTCTTTCTTTGGTTTTCTATTTCTACCTATGTTGAGATGCTGATATTTGATTTCGTGCAAAATGATTTATTTGCTTGTGGGATCTCATACAATTATAAAAGGTAAGAGACATTTTACATTCCAATTCCAGAAATACATATGTTAGTCTAAAGATCCCAACAAATTATATCGTGGAGACTTCAGGCGGTGTGCTGCAGAATTGATTTAAATGATGCTATCAGGTTAATATATTTATGTATTGTATACACTTTTAGTAAAATTTTCTGTACTTGCAACTACCCAAAAATAAAACAGCCATATGTTGGTGGTATTATGACAAAAGAATCTTGTTAATATATGTAGTATGAAAGTCTTTAATTTAAATCAAATTCTAAAAAATGCAATCTTACTGGGACTCTGGGCAGAGTGCCTGGCAAACCACTCAGACATTGATTTTTGGTTACTTAGTGATTACAAAAGATGTGCTAGCAATGTCTTAAAATGCCTTGGAAGGTACCCTAATAATAACTGATTTAAAAAGGAATTCGTTGGGCAGAACAAAAATAAGTGAATATACCACACCCCCAATGAACGCTGTAGTTACAGCCCTGCCTGGCCTTGTGATCATTTTCGTTTTGGCAGGCGGAGTGAACGCCTTAGCAGGTGTCTTGTTATTATATAGGGTGAGTAAAAAAACCTGACGCCCTTTCATATTCAAATTAATCGCATAGTCAAGCATAGCGAGTGTAATTTGACAGAAGTTGACTGAATATAATTAGTAGTGCACTTATTTCGTACGCCTCGTATGCTCATAAGATGTATAATTAGGCAACGTCTAAATAAGCATATCAAATCAAAGCTATTAAAAAGTTACATTTAATATAAAAAACTCACGACTTTATGCCTAAAAAATACAAAAGCAACTGCAATTTTGCAAAATATAGGAAATTTCAAATCAAAACTCAGAAAAACTGAATCAAATTGGCTACAATCCCCCCTGACTTATCACTCCAGTTTACTTATAGTTCAATGGCTTAAATACGGGGAGGGGCACATACCTGGGAAATGAGAAACCATAAGCGGGATATCCCCCGCGCCACTTAAGTATATCTCGTCGGTAAAACAGAGTGTATGTCAGGGAAAAAAGACTGGTCGGTAGAGTGGTCTTCTGGGCATGGGAAAGTGATAATAATGGCCTGAATTCCCCCTGTTTTACAAGCCCTCATGTTTTGCGCATCATTAATTGGTAACATTCAGAGCTGTGAAATTAACACAACAGTTCGCGGGTACAACAGGTTTGTCCAAATTTTATGATTTAATATCATTTGATACATTCTAGTGGGCGCTCGCAAAACAGTTTCTTACTCAACACCTGGAATACCCCTAATATGGACACGCGAGTTTCTGACTTTAATACTACATGACGAGCTGTTAGAAAATACTCCACCTTAGTTACATGTTTGGTTTATTAACGCCTGTTTCATTAGACGTTGCATGTTAGTCACGTCGAACGCAACTCCCACAACAGACAGATGGAATGACTTGCCTCTCTCACTATTGCTTGAATTGCATTCGACCGTCAACGCTAGAACATTTGGTTCACTACCTAATTTACACTGGCGGCGACAGGATAAACTAAACGCATGGGGGAGGCAATCGAAGGGCAAATAAATGTTTTTTGGTGGGGAGGGGGAGATTACTGCTCACCTCTATGGGGAGCATGTAATAAGACTTTTAAAGATAAACTTCAAAAGTTTCAAAACCGTGCAGCGGAAATAATCGTCGGGGTTAGCTTCGATACTAGATCTGCTGATGTTCTCCGTTCCCTAAGTTGGAATGAACTGGAGGTGAAGCGGCGTATAAGTAAATCACTATTGAAATATAAAATTCTGAATAATTATACGGAACCTAACCTAAAAGAATCTCTAATAAGGAGAAACATCTGGCAAACTAATTATGATCTTAGGAATAGCCAAGCCGACTTAGCTGCCCCAAAACCAAAAAGGGAGTTTCTCAATAAAGTTTTAATTATAGTGGGGCAAAACTGTGGAACACCCTTCCACCGAATGCCAAATTAGCAAGTTCTGTCCACTCACTTATAAATATAATACGGGTCACACCAGGTTAATGTATTATAGTAATAGGTAGATATTTTGTAAATAATTATAAGTTAAGACGCCCTCCACGGAAACCAGCATTTGCTGATGGGGCTACCGTCATTAAATAAAGTTGACCTTGGGGAAGGAAAAACCTGGGAGCAAATGCCCCCCCCCCCACTAGCGCCGCTACTGCTAATTTAGATCGACCCCGAATCGAGACCGTCCGCTTGGAACAAAGAACTATGCCAATCTAAAACTTGAACCGATCCGAGACCACCTGTCGATGCATGTCGTCTAGTTTAGATTCGTCTCGGATCGCGGTTTCAGCTCGTTTCTGCACGACTGTCCACGCTTGGCACGTTGATCACAATCGCTAAGGCCAACGGTCCCTAAGCGGTCCATTTTGTCGTGACTGTCGTAGAAAAGCCATCCTCGATGATGCAACATAGACTAGATCTATATATATTTTCGTTTGTTCTTACATCCTACTCAGCTCGTGCAATGACCCTTGCTGCGCGGTTTTAAAATGTTTCCAGTTTATCTTGCAGTGTAAGTTGATTATAAAGAGAAACCAGCAGTGATGGAACTCTTAGTTGCTGGCTTTATGACAGGAAAATAGTTTCAAAAGAATATGTAGACAACCTTTTCGGTATTTTACATGTCGCACTCCATAGACGAAGACGTTCACAACAGAGTTTAGTGCGTAAAATTCATACTTTGAAACAACGTTCCAAATTTGCGAAAATCGATGACTACAAAATTCATTTATCATCCGGCCAACGATGGTTGGAAGTAGGATACAAACGGTTAACACTGCTGCGACAATAGCAAATGTCTTTGCTAATTTTAAAGCGACGAAAAATCTACGCACAAAGCTCATCCTGTTGGATGATTCCTCGGTTAAATTGTCAGCTCTGGCGATCGTTGTTTCAGCCAAGATGCGCCTTCGTTGCTTTCGAGCAACAAGAAAAATGTGGAGGTTGAGCAAAAGTATTAATATAAGGCAAAGGTATGCTAAAGCTTCGATTATGTAATGGATGTTATGTGCTGAACCTGGTGTTTCTCAAAAACTTCGAAAGTTCCTGACGCTTATGACGTGAACACAAAAAGCAATAAAAATGGAACAAGCAGCTATCCAGATTCCTGCGACAGCGAGAAACACTCGTCGATGTGTCACAATGAGTTGATACCTCAGTGGTTTTACAATAAATAGATAACGGTCGACTGTAATTGCAAGAAGTGTTGCAATTGAAGCAAACATAAATGCCCATAATGTAGCTCGGCTAAACTTACAAAACAAGTCCTGATCGTAATCAATGTTCAGTAAAATTTGAACAAACTCAATGATCCATATTGGATAAAATGTCAAGCAGACGAGAACATCTGCCAACGCTAAGTTTCCCACCAAATAAGATGTCGCTGTCTTTCTTTTGTTTGAGAAAATTGTGTATATTATAACTGTCACGTTTCCGACAACACCGATAATCATTGCGATGAACTTAAACACAACCGAAGCAAGAAGAAGACTATTTGGGAATGTGTGGTAAATTGCTGTGTTATTTGCCATGAATGTCTTCAAGATTCGTGAATAGATAGAATGAGATCCGTGCAATAGTGAAGATTAATAGACGTACGATAAAGTTAATGGAACTGTTCATTTGGCATAACTAGCTGATAGTTTCAAGTGTTTTGACAGGCATATATGAATAGCTTGCTCATAAGTAATTTGCACCGCTGTAAACATATCGGTGAAACATCACTAATTTCTTGAAGAAAGTTCCAATGTTCAAATGTTTTATAAACGTGAGATACAGATGGAATAATTATATAAAAATCCGAGCATTAGTTTCCCTGTGAGACTTTAGAAGACTAAAGATCAATTCTATAGAGTGAGTAAAAAAACCTGACGCCCTTTCATATTCAAATTAACTGCATAGTCAAGCATAGCGACTGTAATTTGACAGAAGTATACTTAGTAGACTAAATATAATTAGTAGTGCACTTATTTGGTAATAATTCCGTGTTCTCAGTACGCGAAATTAAATTTTAATCCAAGCCCTAAATCTAATCAAATCTTCAATCCTTTAAAGCAAAAACATGACAAATAAAACGCTGGTTAGGATTAGGGTTTGGTTCAGGGCTTGGATTAAGATTTATATGAGAACACGGAATTATTCATACGCCTCGTATGCTCATGAGATGTATATTTATAGGCAACGTCCGTCAGATTACGGTCGCTATGCCGCTAAATGTAACTAGCCCCATATGAAGATCAAAACGATTTTCCTTTTTTAGAGGTTGTGGTGGTTTTCAAGCCCGTTTTCCACCGAAATGTTTCAACAAAGAAATAATTTTCTCGCATTATTCACTGCTGAAGAAATTTGTTCTGCTACTCAAGTCGTTAAAACGCTCAAATTCTCATTGAACTTTTGCCGACAGCACCAACTTTTCCTCAAAGGTTTACGAGAACAAAGTGGAAAGAATTTTCTTTTCAATTTGCTTTTGTTCTACCAAAGCTTATGCTCGTAGTCTTATACGCGTGCGCTTGTGTTTATGTCGATGCTTATGTCGCACGCATTTCTTTATTTTGTCTTTTGTTGTAGCGTGTTCTGTGGGCTTGTGTCGCTAGTGACGACCAGACTTAACTAATGACACAGCCGTCAAACATTAAACAATTATTGAATGAGGTCGAGCAGAATATTAAGGCCTCAATAATTCCTCATATCCTGCGAGAACCGAATTTAATAATTGTTTTATCTTTTAAAAATATTTTCAACTCAGTTTAAACGCTTGCTTTGTAAGTAAGAAGACACAAGCTGCTAATACTGGAACAGCATGAAATTGTTCGGAAACTTTAATAAGCCAATCATACTACGAAAAAATATTCTTAAAACAATTACAAGGTCAGTCAAAAGCCGCATAAATTATAGCCTGACGTCATATCTTGTTTCAATATACGACGAAATGAGTCATAATTTCGTATATTTGTTTTCAACCCCAAATTTGGGCAACTACCAAGCGGATATGACGATTTCACCTTTAGCTCTTAACCCATCAAAACTCCTAAAATATTTGCAATAAAAAATAATACAAAATGTACCTTTCTTTATCATAGATTCTTCTATGGCTGATAACTCCTCGTTGAATTTCTGTATCATAGAAAAAGATTAGGAATAATGAACATTTGTTGACTGTACCCGAGGGAGAGACACAGCCAATGAGTTCTTTATTATTTACCAAGTGGCAAAGGAGAAAAAAAGTAGCACAGGATATTGCAAAATGTACAATTAACATTTTTAATAACTTTTTAACATTTTGTTGCAATAGAAGGAGTAAAACAAAACCTTGGCTCTGTCGACTTGTTATTTACCCGGTGAATAAAAAGTTAGGTCCACCGCTAAGATAGCGAGATTTTTTCACGTCATACGCGTTTGACCAATAAGAAGCAAGAATAATTAATAAAACAAGAATAATTGGACACAATAATAACAGGTATATACCGATGAGCTACGTATAATTGGAGTGAGCATCCCGGTAAAATACTAAGCAAAGTCACAGAACAGAAAATAAACACATGTCACATTACGCATGTTTATTATGCAGGTTCTGGCCAGTCAATAGACCGATTGCATTATGGACAGAATTTTGAAAAAAGTTGAAATGGGAAAATTCATTACCACAGCATTGAAGAGCATTCTAAAATTAGTAATTTTAGTTTTAGAAATTCCAAAGTTTGGTCGCGAAATGTTGTAAAATGAGAAAAATATAGCCCTGCAAAGTTTGCGAATTTTGTATACTTTTTTATTACTCACGGAAAATTGATACCGTTTTCTCGAGAAAATTTTTAGGATGTTCTTCAATGCTGTGGTAATGGATTTTCCCATTTCAACTTTTTTTAAAATTCTGTCCATAATGCAATCGGTCTATTGCATTTTCTGGCCAATAGAAACGCTGAACTGGCTGTTCCGCCATTACTCGGACCAGTGAATTGCATAAAAATTGGGGGACATGTTGCACTGCGGAGTGGCCCTACTGTTTATTCGCCATACTGTGGCAAAGCCTTAAAGCTGTGTTGCACGATCATGTAATTTTTGCTGCAAATGCAAATGCAGGTCTGGCTTCGGCAGTTTATGGAGCGATTTCTTATAACGTTTAACAGTGAAGTGAAGAAACTACACTGAAGTATGGTCCTCTGCCAATTTACTTTGATCATATAATTTCTTATAAAATGAATCATCTCTCACTCTCTTGATTCAAAGGAATGACAATTTAATCTAATGGATTGAATTTTCAATCTATTTGGATCATACGTTTTCTATTGAAAAGTAATCTAATTGAGTGATATATTTCAATCGATTGGAGCACTGAAAGAGTATCCCTCAATCTATATTCAATCCATTAGATTAAAAAATTCTTCAAACGTTTGAAAGATTGAAAAAATCCCTCAAACTAATCTTTTAAATTAAGAGAGTAAAAGAAAGCGTTTATAAAGATTGCAGCAATGAAGAATGCTTTTAAAGCCAAGTTGAGCCCTAACACAAACATTTATTACCTGCAGATATTTCAAAATGGCAAATCCAAACGCTTGAAAAGTTTGAGGAACCCTTTTATCTTTCGTTCCTTGAGAAACATCCTTTATAAAGCGACGAAGCTGTACGACAGTTGTCGCTGTGTCGGCAAATGTTGTCAGAAGTTTCTGCAAAGAGAGCTAGAAACAAGATAAAAGTACGTTACAAACAGGAACCAGCCCACTCCTGAGAAGAATTGACGAGAGCTTCCTAAAAATCTCAGGTTTGACAATCACAAAAGTGATTGTTTAATTAGTCCTCAACAGTACCTTTGTTATGTGAGTCATCTCAATTCCATCACGAACTGTGAATTTTTCGTTTGTAAAATTGAAAACGTAAAGTTCCTTCACGCCAGATAACATCCTACAGATCATATAAACATACAATTCTTCAATAATTGATATTCCTTGTGTTATCATTATATGTTGTAATATAGTTAATTGTAATGAAGAGCTAATTGCAATTTATTTGAAACTAAATCGTATAAAAATAAATTGTAATACATTTTTATGCGATGATATGCCATTAAATTGCCACAAATACCAGAAAAATTTAAGTTCAGTATTCCGTTCTGTGTTGTGATTGTTACTATATGTTCTATATTAGAGAGGTTCAGATTTCACTACGACTACCGCTACCTTTTCGTGATTTTTATTCAATTTGATTGGTTAATCGGGTAGGTCAGGCACATCTGATTGACTGAAAGATAGATTAAAGTAGCGGTAGAGGTATTGGAAGCCACATCTGAACCTCTCTATTGTCTCCTAGTTGTTTAGGATCCATACGATCCATATGTTGTATATCCATATGTTTACCATAGAGTTTCTCTGACAATCTGTATTTCATGTAGTCTTTGCACGGCCACATCTGCTCCCAGCGGGTTCGTTTTTTCACAGTATTCCAGCCTTGATTGAAATCAATTATTTCAAAATATTCATCTTAAACTGAATATTGAAGAATTGTAATTTATGCAATTTAATACTATTACTAAGTATTTCTTATATCGGATATAAATTTCCTCGTTCTTTAAAAACTTCGAATTCAAGCGGGGTTTTTTCGTTTGGCTATAGATGCCTTGATGCATTCATACCATTGAGAAGCTAGTGACGTCTCAGATGTGTCCTCCGCCACAGCAGAACTTTCATTGGTGACCCAGTAATTTACCATTAAATTTCCACGAAGGATATCTCTCACCTGTATGTAATACGAATATCAATGTAAACCTTTAAATCTCTAAACTAGAGAAGCATTAAACTTGCAACATGCCTCGAACTAAATAGCAACTTAAACTAAAAAACGTGGGAATTGCGGATTTGCGGTGTATTGTTATCTGTGATTTCAAAAAAGTTTAACGTGAATAGACCTTAAACCTTTTAGACGAAATTTTGAAAAAAAAAATCGAAATTGAAAGAGCATCCTAAACTTAGTAAAACTGCACAGTTTCGTTGTAAAATGTTGTAAGCTATAGAAAATATTGCCTTGCGAAGTTGGCAAATTTTCTGTTGTTTTGTATTATCCGTAAGAAATGAATACCCAAGGGTATCAACAGGGTATTATTTTCCACCCGTAATACAAATGTATACAAAATTTGCGAAATTCGCAAGGCTATATTTTTCATATTATACAACCAAACTTTGCAATTTTACTAAGTTTAGGATGCTCTTTCAAGATGTGATAATATTTCAGCCAGTTTCAAATTTTTTCAAAATTTCGTCTAAAAGGTTAAAGGTCCATTGCCAACGACTCAATAGAACTGATCAACGGCTCCGGCAGTTTTCCACCGTCTAGCGAATGATTTGAAGCAGTCGTCACATACACAAACATGCAAACCTCTGTCGTAATTCCATTAACCTCTGGATGTCGAACAGTTCCTGTAACTCCTTGCAATTGTTTTCTTCCAACCTCATTTAAATCCTCATCACCCGAATTTTGCTCGCCCTCACTTTCGCTTAGGTCATCCTTAATAAAACACAAGAAAAAACAGACATGAAACAATGGGAAAATTAAAACTACAATGATTACAAAAGCATCCGCTCTACCAAATGTCGAGTAAACAGAGACTGGTGGCGAGTCTTATCCAAATTAAGGGGGATGACTAAAGGGGATGGATGACAGGTAAGTTTTTAAGATGGCGGCTGTTTTTCAAGATTTTTAAAACGAGAGCGAATCAACCACGAGACATTTATACATTTCTAAACTGAGGTTACGTTCAGAGTAAGAGTTGAATAGTCAGATTAAATAAAATACCTCAGATTCTAAGTCGCTCCAAAATTCCTGAAACAAAACCAATGCAGGCACAGTCAGAGAAATGTAGAACGAATTAAAACCTGATTTATGGTATCTTAATAATGATTTGAGGGAAACAGAGACACAGTAAACACAACAAACGTTAAATAGCAAATACCTCTTCGTTGGTATCATAAGAATGTACTATATATTTCTCTTCGCCTTCAAGAAGGTATTTGGTCCAATTGAAATTGTCTTTCGCTATGAATTATACATGAAAGAAAGTCCTTCTGAGAAAGCATTGAAGGGAAAATACCGAAGTAAATTTGCTTATCATATTTTATAGGAGCTATAAGAGATGCATGTTCCCATGGCCTTTTCTGTACTAAAAATGTGTTTAATGCATTAAAACTAAGTCAGGCTTCTACTTTATTCAATACAGATAAGATGACTTCGCTTCAATAGCACTTATGCAGGTTTTCCCTAAGCCTATTGTGCTTACCACCAAGCCTGGCATTGACGCAATACGTTCTCTGCACATCTAAGCGAGGCTTGGTGGTGAGACAGTAGCCTTAGGGAAAACCCGCATAAGTGCTATTACTTCGATTGTTTACAAGTGTATTTTTCAGGTCTTAAGCTTTTTTTTATTTTTATGTCATTAAGCTTCACCACAAGGGCATGGTTACTGCGAAAGCATACGCCAATACCGTATTACCTAACTCTCCCAGTCAACTTTCCTTGTAGGAGAAAACACGAGTACCTGGAGGAAACCCACGACTTTTAGCAGAGGACTGGGTCCGAGGCGCGTTCAGAATACTCATCTGAGAATCGAACCCGTGACCTTAACGTTAAAAGGCAAGTGGTCCAACATGGTTTTATGTTTTTTGTGAAATTCGAAACGTAAATATTTCAAGCAAATCATCAATTATTGAAGAAATATAGAACCTACGGTGGGAGGGGTGTATATTCATGCAGTAGAACCCCGTTATCTCGAACTCGCTTATCTCGAACTCCCCGCTATCTCGAACCTCAACCAATTTCCCATGGATTTACCAATACTATTTATAGTATTTTTACTCGGTTATCTCGAGCTCGCTTATCTCGAACCCCCCGCTATCTCGAACAAATTTTAGATTCCCGTCATTAAATTTTACCGGGTTATCTCGAATTGTGATGTAAATATTGATTGACAAAGAGCAGAAAATGTCAGAATACTCCAGGAAATTGTATATAATATGACAGCATTAATAATTATTTCTATTATTACAGCGCTACATTTGTTAATTATATGCTCAAAACCTGCTCTTGTAATACGTCAACGAAATGTTTCCTTCAAGTGAAACGAAGTATGCAAGGATATCAATTTATCACGTATTTCAATTTGGGAACTAAACACTTATATTATTGTCAAGATATGTTTTCCCAAATAAACATCGTATTAATGGGTTACCGCGTACTATCTTTTATTTCTTTGTAATTCGACACTGATCGGTTATCTCGAACCCCCGCTATCTCGAACTTTTTTGTATTTCCCTTGGCAGTTCGAGATAACGGGGTTCTACTGTATATTCGTGTTTTGCCCGACTAATTTATTTTGAAATCAACTCTAATAACAACTGATTTCAAAAGAAATTAGTTCAGGCACAACACGAGTGTAATTGGACAAGTTGCATAATAGGCCATAATAGACTAAAGGTCGAACCAGACAGGAAGAACGAAATCTTTTACCAGAGTTAGAAAGAGCGTCTTAAAATTAGTAGAATTGCAAAGTTTTGTGGCGAAATGTTGTAAAACACGGAAAAAATCACCCTGCGAAATTTGCAACTTTTGTACAAATTTGTATTACGCGCGCGGAAAAAGTTACCATTTTTGAGCTAAAATTGTCGCGAAAATGGTAACTTTTTCCGCGCGTAATACAAATATATACAAAATTTGCAAATTTAGCAAGCCTATATTTTGCGTATTTTACAACATTTCGCCACCAAACCCAGCAATTCTACTAATCTTAGGGTCCTCTTTCTAACTGTTGTAAACAATTTTGTTCTTTTTGTCTAGATCGAATGATAGTCTATTATGCAAATTGACCATTAAGGCATAGACCCGACTCCCACAATAGTTCACTTGTAAGTTATTTCTGATTTGAATTCCTCCCGAACATACCAAATTCTGTTTTATCACTTCACATAGTGAAAGAACCTTGCACGTACCTTTGCCACAAAACACAAATCTATTTATCTTTAATCAATTATCAAAAACGTCGTTTGCTCAAAATCTCTATCAACGAACCTTTCTCAGTCTGTTCTGTAAGCGGTTGGTGGTAAACAGCATTCACAGGAGAGTCTGATAGCACAGTCAGGAATTTGAGCAAGGCATAGTGAACATCGCTCTAGAAATGAAAACTCCAAGATAGACCCTTAAATCATAATATTTGTAAGTGCGGTCGCATAAATTATCATAATGAACTTTCTCAGGTTTTGGTGTTGTTATCTGGTGCGGATGCAAGCGACAACTGGCACATTTGCATGAGTTTCGTTATAGCTACTAGAGTTGAACCTTCATGTATATTTTAACTGATCTATTACGTCGATAACATCAATTAAAGTGACACTAAATAGGAGAAATATCGTTGACGTCAAGTCTTGGAAATAAATTGTTGCCAATAGATATATGCGTCCTAGACTTGTCAGTATAACGACTCCTAATTTCTGGTCGTGCGTAGTGTCACTCGTGCGAGAATTATTTGCGAAATAGAATCGAAATACGACCGGGAGTTATAATATTCATGCCTCCTAGTTTAATGTACTCAGCTGAAAATCCACAACTTGCATCAATTAGTCTGTGGCATTTTTGGCTTTATGCAAAATTGACAGATATGATATGACCAAATACATGATATGTGTAGGCAGAACGAGAAAGCATTGTGAAAGTGATCTTTGTGTAACATGCATAACACCTCACCTTTTCACCATACTGGTTGTCAAACAGAGGACAACCTGTAAATTTCTCTACCAATTTTGATAACGACTTTGACTTGTGTTCTTGACCATGAATAGAGAACTTCTCGCAAAGTCTTAAAAAAGTTGAGTCAATTTAAATACTTATAGGCTTACTTGATAGGTAGACATTTTGATGTCGAAATTATTCTAATATTGTTTTGCAAATGTTCATTCAACATTAGTAAACAGATATTGATATAACCATCAATTCATGGTTGATTATATGATATTTATTTCATTATTCTCTAATCTTAATGTTGGTTCAAAGTCAGTTCAACATTCAGTTATGGTTGATGAGATTGACAACTTAGTACACAGCTGTGTAGCTTAGCTTGAACATTTGCAAATTGATGATTTTAACCATAAATAGCATTACCCTTCAACTGTTCTTTCCACCTTGTTGCTATCAACATCAAGAAATTTATGGTATCTAAACAACAAATTTTTGCTTATAAAAATACATATTAATGATAGGAGTTTTGTAGATGTAAATAAAATGACTTCTTTCAAGCACTTCTTTATAAATTCACTGACTTTTGAGGCCTTGAATTTTTTTTTTCAAATTTGAAGAACATTTACAAGCATTTAAGTTTTGTATGAACCCTGAATTGACATTCGTGTACAAAATTAAACTACTTGTACAAAACACTCAACCTATATCGAGCTTGTTTAAATATGTAACAATGCAAGCTTCTCATTCTCAAAATTTCCGGGACAAATCATGGGCATATCAAATAGTTGTGTGGCTATGAACAATGCACTAAATGTGTACCTAGCAAGAATTGCCTTCCCCCCATACAGATATGAAATCTCCTGTACATCACATACAAAGGTTACAACCTCGTACCCAAGCTCTTTCTTCGGGGAAGGAAAGACCCTGGTCGGAGCTGGTCACGTGAATCCCCAGATTTTGGGGATAAATTATAAATTCAGCTAGGGAGGGGTGGTTGAGGAGTGGGCTTGTTGTGTTTGAAAAATTATAACTTGCGTGTTAAACTTCAGCAGAACGATAAAATTTAATTTTGCAACAAGCGATCGTGAAATAATTCGTACTTGTTATGATACGGCTTCCCGTATATTATCGAGTGTTGGATTACATTGTCAAGCGATCGGATTTCAGTGGACAACCAGCGCGAGAAAAGCATGCTCGCGGCTTCAGTATAAAAACACAATCTACAAGTGTTAAAATCTTATAACTCGACCGATCAAACGAACAATATGGATGTGACTGATGTCCGGGTTGAAATACATCCTATCCGACACGTAAGTTAACCTAACGCCGGATTTACCTAGAGTTATGCAGAGATGTGGAATTGCTATGAAATAACGAGACCCAGCGATCCCGCGCAAGTACTGTCACTGTATGTTCTAAACATGCTCTCGACTGTTACAACCTGGCAAAGTATATGCCGTTTTGGCAGTGGTGAAACTCTATGATAAAGATTTATGTCGAAGTATAGCTTGCTTTTATCAAACGTATTGTAACTCATACGATGTAAACAAAGCCAAAGATTCTTCCGTGCGTGCGGTATGACTTGGACATTTTAATTATAGTATTGTATAATATGCGTATAATTATATACAAATCACTTTATTATTTTTTTTATATACACCAGCCACATAAATATTATTAAGAGCTTTCATTGCTATTGACTTTGTAGGTTGATTTATCTAGAATATTTTCAAAACAATTGCATGCTGCTGTGAGAATCAATATATTAACTGTAGACTTCACTACATGATTACTGCATAGAACGTAATACACATGCACATTATTTTAGCGACTAACTATGGCGCACTAGACGAACAGTCGATCAACAGAAACTATAAAAAATCCCTGTACAAACTCATCAAGTAATGCTACGTGTGCGAGAGTTTCTGCGTTTATATAAAGCTTATGCGATGAATATATGCATACATACTGACTATTCCTGACAAAATGTAGACACACTTTGGTACAGAAACCTTAGAGATACAATATATAATAGAAAAATACTTCACTAAACCTTATCTGCTATCATTTTGTTAAAAAAAGCGAGAGTAAATCGCCATATAGGTATATTCCAATTGGATTTGAAGATACTGGGCAGTATTTTGCCCTCAAGAGCATGTGGTAGTTTACTTGTTTTACATGTATAATTTTGTAGCATAGATTCTCTAACAATTTTTTGTACCAAATGTTGTCTTAAAAGCTTCCTGTAGTACATTGTGTTTAAAGTGCTTATGAAACGAAATTTTCTCCAACAATTTTCGTATTGCATTGGAAAGATCAGTTAAAATCACTGTATAACTTCTTTGATAGAATTTTTGTAACTGCCTTACTTTTCGAGATATTCAATTTTATTTGATTTGAAAATTACCTAACCAGTGACGTCATACTGCATAATCACTTTTCAAAAAAGCTGAATTAATTTATAAAGTACTCAAGATATAACACCTAAATACCCAGGTCTGGATGTTAAACATAGCCTACACACATGTTAGTGTAGTTTTAGTTATTTTCCACTATTGTATGCTACAAAATAAGCAATCTAACAGTCGCTCATTATGCAGTATGACGTCACTGGTTAGGTAATTTTTAGATCAAATAAAATTGAATATCTCGAAAAGTAAGGCAGTTACAAAAATTCTATCAAAGAAGTTATACAGTGATTTTAACTGATCTTTCCAATGCAATACGAAAATTGTTGGAGAAAATTTCGTTTCATAAGCACTTTAATATAAATGATTATTTCAAAATAAAATCAATAACATGTAAACAGTCTACAAGCAGTTTTAGAATCAATTGATTGAATGGACATTCATTGTTTTATTTGGCTATTGTCCAAATCAACGCTTGCCGAAACCTGCTAAAATCCTAAACATACATCACTCTTGGCTCCTGTATGAGAAATTAACAAGTAAATCAATGCGAAGTATATACCGTTTCCAAATAACAACAATTTAGTACTGAGATATTGCATAAACTGTAAATATAAGCCCCGAGGCGGCCGAGAGATTATAATAACAGTCACAAAGCATACGCGCGATCACACGTTTTTAGTACTCATTTCCTGACTTGCTACTTACAATAGAATCTGTTTACCATATTTTTATGATTTAAAAGCAAACAGAAATCAAACTTAGCAAGTATTTTGAAGTATACATGATTCATAAAGTTGGCTGTACACAGCACTCACTCCTTGCGACCGAAGTGTAAAGTGCGCAAGTGGAAGCATGTAATTTGACACTTAGCCTACACCCCTTAGGCAATCAAATTTTTTCACATCACGTGACCAGCCCCGACCAGGGTCTTTCCTTCCCCGAAGAAAGAGCCTGGGTACGAGGTTGCAAAGGTTATAGCAACCAGGAATACAAAATAATAACATATGCCATTTTACCCCTTCAAAACTCTCTTAAAATGCTGGACAGCACCGTCACCAAAGCGTTAAATGGGGGGGGGGGGGTATATTACTATATTCGTGTTCTGCCTAGCAAATTCTTTTTGAAATCAGTTGTTACTAGGATCAATTTCAGACGAGATTAGTCAAGAAAAACACGAATATATCATAATATACAACCCCTCTCCCAAGCGAACGCTCTATCTTGTACTACTCAGGACTAAAATGAAAGAGACCCTGAATTAAAGAGTAGTTTTTAAATACATTCCAGTCCACAGCACTTGTCTTTTGATTCGAGTAAAAATCATAGCTGCATCTAGTAGTTCATAGTTGTTTTGTCTCCATCGTTCCAGGCTTAAATTTCAACATGTGTACGATTTCCACTGAAATAAATACACCTGTGCTTTCACTGTTCAGGAAGTATTTTCCCACAAAATCATATTTCCTTAATTCAAAAACCATAATTACTATATTAAATATGTTACTACTTCATACATCGGTATTTACACACACGTCTTTCATACAATATTACGCACAAATTCAGGCACGTTTTATCTGGTTGCCAAAGGCTCACGCCTGACAAAGTACCTCAATACAAGAACCTTTGACAACCAGCCGATGGGATTTGCAGCAGAGTATTCATGTTTGTCATCTCTCAGGGTTGCCAATTTGCTTGTTCGATGCTAAACTGTATGCCAACGCCTCCACTAAAGTAGAAATGAAAACTGGAATGTTTAAATGAAGTATGAGGAGATGGGGATCAGCTGAAAGCAGAGTTATGAGGCAGAGACTTATTTCGGAGAGTTATACAGGTAATTTCGGAGAGCTATGTCCAAACCACGCCCAATTTTCCCAATGACCACACCCAAGTTCTTAACCCTCCTGACGTTTCCTTGAACTAACACGAGAGAGTTATATTCTCTGTTGCCATCATTGAAGATGCGGCAGAGTTATTGTTCTTTTATAAGTCTGAGCCGCGACTATGGCAATGAAGAGAGTTATGTAACTTAGCTTCGCAAAAAAAGGTTTTCTCAAAACGGCTGACAACTCTCTTCATCGCGAACGTGGCTCAGAGTTATAAAAAAATGATAAGTCTCCAACATCTTCATAAATATTGGCAACGTCTAATATATAAAGCTTTGACAATCAACGTGCATTAAGCCTGTTGACAATGCCGAGCTGAATAATATATTTTCTCATTTTCCTTCTTTTTTAACAGCTTTATCAAGCTTTTTCCTGTTAAGGTGGCTGAGTAGTCTAAGTCCAGGCACATTGTACTTCTTTCGCAATAGAATCTTTTAAAGTGCATGTGTGAAGCTTAGTTTAGGTCATTGCATAGCTCTACTGCTTGTCTTCACAATTCGAAAAGTTTTATTATCCTACCATTCGTATGTCCAGAGACATTGTTGTCATGGATGAGGCGTGACGCAAATGACTCAAATGAAGCATTCATAACAGTATAAAACATTTTATGGTAGAGAGATAAAATTTCTAACGAGTTTTGATTATCAAGTCATCTTGAACGCAAAAATGTTCCTTTGGCCAATAGTCCTGCGATCCGCCATATAATACAGCCCGGCACAATGCCGCATGTATTTCCCGGATGTATTTATTGAAATACTTACATTGCGGAAAAGAGCCGCGCTTGATTTTCTTCGTTAAAAAAGTAACAACAAACTTTCTCCACTTCTGTAGATCTTCGGCTATGGACGTCACCAACCTTTCTCTAAAATAAAAGATTCATAAGATACGTTTGGTACGCGAGAATGAAGTTGAGCATTTGAAAAGTGGGATCGCGTTTGTAGGAAACTTTTCTCAACTCAAACAACTTTGAAACCTAGTCAAACAAGAGCTAGAGTTACATAAGAGTTTATAAGCGAGAGTTTGTAGGGGAGTTTTCTCAACTCTCATGTCCTGGTCAAACGAGAATATTTGCATGAGAGTTAATGAGACTTGAAAAGCAAGAGTTCGTATGAACGTTTTCTCAACTCTCATGTCCTGGTCAAACGGGGATGAGTTCTGGAATCTAGCCTCATTCAAATAGAAGAGTTCAGAATAACATGTCATACGAATAAATAAATGTTAAGTGAGCAAATTAATTTTGATCAGAGAGGCCAAAGTACAAGTCAACGCTCTGTTGAAAGTCGTAGATTTTCTCCGTGTACACCAGTTTCCTCCATCAGGGAAAGTTGACAGGGTGGGTTAAGTAATACGGGCTTAAGTAATTTTCGGCTTATGCCGTTATGGTGACCTTGCCCTTGGGGTGAGATAAATAAAGATTTTAACACACCTGTTTTCTTTGACGTCCACACTCCATAGTTTACTAAACTTTATAGCAAGTCTCAAGACTTTAGCAATACCCACTTTCATCACTTCAACCTTGGAAAAAGATCCAAAATAAGCGAATATGAAAAGATGAAATTTGACAAAACAGCTACTCGCGTGATCTGAAAACAGGTAAAAAGAATTGACACTATCTGTCAATAGGAATCTGGGTTGTTTTCATTAAAACTAGTAATGAAATTTCTGTTCTCAAACGTATATGGCACACTTAAATTTCTCTGTCGTCATTTTTAGATCTTACGGTCGTATCAGCTAAACATTCTTTTAGCGTTCACCTTAATCGTTATGAGGCATCTTTCCAAAATCTTCTCAATGTACAGTGAATGAGCTTTGATAATTTCATCTAGATCTGTTGCCTGTGCGAATTGAAGTACAAGAGAAAAAAAGATTGGGAAGATTCTGCCGGATTCTTTCTGTATGATATATTCTTTGTTTAGTGAATCTCATTTCGTATGTATTGTCACGTATTGTCAAATGATCTATGATCGAAGGCAGACAAACAATTTTTTCATCAATACGTACAAATACAGGTACCTACATTACTATAGTTTTGTAGAGTTTGAAGATCTTTCTGGTTTTCTAAAGTTATTTTCATGTCATTCGTTTATTTGCAATTATGTTTGACTGAGATTAATAAGGCAAAACAAATGATGTTTCATGCACGATACAAGCACTTTTGTCGAATATGCAAAGTCTAAATAGTACCTTATTCAAAGCTTCCTCAAATTCAAGTTTGCTGTGAAGAATCTGCAAGAAATATTGTTAATCTCAGCATAAAATACAACAGAGTCGCAGTACAGATAAATTAAATTTCTATTTTTTACCCTGTTCATAATATACTGATGCAAGCCATTGACGAACTGCATCAAGTCAAAACGAACAAGATGAAGTTGATGTTGGACCCCAGGATCCAGTTTGATGTCCGCCCGAACCACACGAGGTTCTTCATCTTCATCCAAGTCAATGTCGGGGAAAGTTTGTTTGCTTTGTAAATCTATAGTGCGCAATGCAATAAATGATGTTTTAGCCTTGCATTTCAGCAACGATTTACACAGCCATAAACGCGCAAGTTGCAGCAATATCTGCTGCATCAAGCCTTGCTGTCATCAAGCCCGCGGTATTAGGATGTGTTCGGATCGCTTGCTCCGGCTAGATGATAAAAAGTCTCCAGCAAGTTGTCAACAGGCTTGAGGCGAGTTGTTTGGCAAGACGTTTTTAGTATACAACTGGTTGTTTCAACAACTTGTAGCAAGTCTGCAAATATTAAATTGCATCACGTCTGATTTTGGCAGACGTCAATGCAACTTGAAGAAGCCAACAGGCTTGGTGCAACTTGATGACAAACTTGAATCAAGGAGATAAACTCTACAATTTGTATCAAGACGTTTGTGGCCACGGCTGCTTGCGGTCAGCAGTCCGCAGGGTTTTCATCTTGAAGTCATCAAGTCGATATGAGCATGCGTTCGCGTCGCTTGCTCCGGTTTGATGATAACAAGTCTGCTGCAAGTGGTCAACGAGCCAAATGCAGTTAGTTGATAACAGCAAATAGCAATCTGCAAATACCAAGTTGCATCAAGTTTGACTTTTCGCACTCCAAATGTTTACTGTATACAGATAGATTTTGCTGTTTTACGTTTATCTGAAAAAACATTACTCTTACATCACTTAACACTACTCAGAAAAACGTATCTAATTAAATTACAACAATACTAGAAAGTAACCGATTCGCTTTAGCTTGCCTTTAAAACGTAAGTCATCCAGACTCCACTTGGCACGTTTCAGATTCAGCAGGAACAAAAACACGTCGTTATATTGTTTCTGAGAAGCAGCATCTATCACAAGGTTGACTGGCCAAGGAGCCTGGGAACGAGAATTCATGCAGTTCACACATACAGGCTTGATGCAAGTTACGGATTTTACCGGCTTTATGCAAGACGTGGTGGCGTAAAGCGCTAATAAAACGAAAAACTGCAGATCGTTGAATCACTGCAGCATCGCAACCCATTCACGACAAGGTAAAACATGACATGGCTTGCGTCTCTTTTGATCGGGGCTTTATATCGCCTTGATGCAAATTTGTCATCAAGTTGCATCAAGATTTTCATTTATCTTGGTGTTTTGTACTCCAGTGTAAATGATGTTTGTGGTGTTACACTGGGTTCATATCGACACCGAGCAAGCTGAAAAATATGCCCATGACCACGGTGGGAATCGGACCTACGAACTTTACAACTTTCAAACCTTGTATCTTGGTGAAGTGTATCTTATCACCAAGATACATGAAAATCACGAGTAACACCAAAAAACATCATGTTGCATCAGGCCTATGAGATAACTTAACTGGCTGTCGCCCGGTCAAAGGGGGGGGGGGGGGGGGGGGGTGTTGAGACATCCAGTGCAAGTAGGTCAGTTCTTACCTTATAATTCAGCTCCAAGCCTTCAAACGCATCAGTCGTGAGTTTTGTTGGCCTGTTGTAGCCCACGGTATATCTGAAACGAGAATGAAATTCAACTTGTTATATATATGGTTTTACAAGGAAGGAAGCAAACAGCGGCTGAAAATATTGCCAGTGCCAACAGACAAGGACAAACTTCTGGTTTGTGTGCATGAATGAACGGACTGACTTTCCATTCATTTTCATCACATCCATTATTTGCTATTAAAGGAATCTCCACTTGCATTTGTTCTAGATCAATTCAGAACGAGTTAGAAGTGAACCTATTCCAAGTTGAGTTTATTCTCGATGAAATGTCGATACAAAATTACTGCGCGCATGTGTATAAACATGATGCAAATTTTGGAAAGAAATTTGGTGTTCATTGTTGACTTGCCAAAGCAGGCAATTTACAGCTGTCAATAATACGACAGGCATGGTAAGCAATTGCAAAATATAAAAGCGGGAAAAGGTAAAACAAATGAATTTGTCCCTTGTAATGGACCTTTAACCTTTTAGACGAAGTTTTGAAAAAATTCGAAACAGGCAAAAAGTTAGTTACGAAACTTAGTAAAACTGCAAAGTTTGGTTGTGAAATGTTCTAAAATATATAAAATATAGCCTTGTGAGTTTGGCAAATTTTGTATACATTTGTATCACGGGTGGAAAATAATACCCAGTTGATACCCTTGGTAATTCATTTCTCACGGATAATACAAAACTACAGAAAATTTGCCAACTTCGCAATTAAGGCTATATTTTCTATAGTTTACTGTACAACATTTTACAACCAAACTTTGCAATTTTACTAAGTTTAGGAGGCTCTTTCAAGCTGTGATAATATTTTTTCCCATTTCGATTTTTTTTCAAATTTTGTCTAAAAGGTTAAAGGCCCATTGCAAAAGGAAACTTCCTAGCGTCAACTAAGATGGCGCATAATCAAAGATTTTTTGCATAGGACAACGCTTCGTGATCAACTCTACACATGCCTTTGTACCTTGACCACCAAGCGCTAAACGTATCACGTGGTTGAATCTCACCCATACCTAGATCTCACCAGACTAGATTCATGTTACCGTCCCCCCTACTTTCCCCTTCAATATATAGATACCTTTCTTGCATTTCCGAATAGCCGGGGGTGACGGATTCTTGAAACAAACTGTTTAAATAAGACATATCTTGCCAGCGTTCGTGACGGCTGCACTACATAGGAAGAAAAATAAAATACGCCAAACTTTTTGTAAAATCCCAGTACCAAGTTTGGTAAGTTCAACCATAGCCTAGTTGAATCATGGACAATCAAGGTTGAATTCACCAGGAAATATAATCTCAGACATGAAGTTATCGAAAGAGTCCTTTAACACATGGCTAAAGATGTTTTTGAGTGTTCAATGAAGGATATTTTTCGAGAATTCTAACCTTCTTAAAGATATCCGTATAAAAATGGTGCATGGCGTCACCGGCTTCCAGGAAGAAAGAGTTCTACAAGAATATAAGAAAAACAAGAGATTACCGAATAGTTGACCTGATATAATAATTATTACGGTGTAATACTTGACAATTAGTCGAAGTAATTGAAAGCCTATACTAACTGAGGCGAAGGCGAAGTAAATATAGGCTTGTAATGACTGAGCCTGAGGCGACTAATTGTTTTAGTATAAATTTCTAGGTGTTTACAAATAATAATCAACTTAACTTTGCAAAAATTCCCTTGAAATTTATTACTGTGTAAAAAACGTAAAAAGCTAGTCTCTGGTCAGTGACTATCACCTCAGAGACAGTGAATCTTGACCAATCAGAATGCGGGGAAATCAATAGTCACCTGGAAATTTATACTAAATGCATATTGAATGTCCATAACTTTTAACACATGATTTTAAACATTACTTGTCAAAATTCATGAGTTATTACAACAACACGAGTGTTTGTAACACATATTCATGAGTTCATTTCACAACTTTTTCACAATGCTCGCGTCCGTTGGATGCTCTACCCAGTATAACATCTCACCCTTAAGGCAGCCAAATGCTCCAATAACTTGTAGTCGGTCTTCAAAAGGTGAATTAAAGAATTACAGCTCTGCAAAATCATTAAAAACGTTTTAGCTAAATCAAATTTAATTAAATCAGTTGAAATAGATTAATCTGATTCTGAGCTCGTAAAATTAAAATTCACAAACCTTTTCATATTTTACTTGAATGTGCGGATAAAAACAAAGCTGAAACATTTCTGCCATATCTATTTGTGCAAAGAAAATTTTCAATTCCTATTTCATACACAAAAGAAACATTTAATGTATAGGGATTAGTCCAACCTAAATAAATCTGAGGTAGGGTTGTACGAAAGGCTAGGAGAGCTCTCCATCGCGGATAGTGATTTTTTAAAACTTTCTGAACATGTTTAGTAACTGGTAAAACCCAATTTAAAGCAAAGCATTTTCGAGTTCAAGTCACTTTTTATCTCTTGCGAGTTCAATATCCCTGGTGTCCTTGCTTTTTATGCCTTTCAGCGGCAGTTGAAAAAATCACTTTATTACATGAGTATAGAGATTTATTTATCGATATGGCTGTGCGTAACAATCGTTCCAAATTAGCAATAGCCAATCGGCATCAAGAACGATAAAATTTCACTCGGTGAAAAATCATCGTTCACGGCCTTTGATTGGACGAACGATGTTTTTTCACCAGTGAAAATTTATCGTTCAGTGTTCTGATTGGCTGACCCGAACGTGCAACACCTGCTCGCAGGCTAGTGTAAACATGGAGTCTGATTTTACAAGTATTTTTTTAACTCACCGAAAAGAGAGATTTAAGGTGGCTCCCTATGGTTTTGTTCAGTTATAACCGGATTTATAGAGATCAGACGCTGTCCGCACGAATCACGCGTGGAATGTTCGTGGCCAGCTATAATAAAATGTTTCACATTCAAAGTTGAAAACATTGTTTTTGCCGATATTTTTGTGTTTCTACACACAAAAAAGACGACAGTTCTTCCTTACATTCGTTTGTGTTTCCAAGTTCAAGTATTAGGTGCTTTAAATCAGTTTTAAAACAATTTTTAGGCGCTTTTTTATGTGCGGTAATGCAATTTTTGTTGCTCGAAACTTTACGAAAGTGTATGGACTCCGACTGAACCATTTTGTATTGTCTTTATCGACCTCATGGCTCTTCTGAAATGTTACCGAAGCTTATGTAAGTTTTCTTGTTTAATTAAGGTTGGATGTCTGTCGTGTTTTAATAACATAGTCTCATAACTATCGTGCATACAGTCATGAGATTTGAAAATATTTTCGTACATCAGTTTTTAATGACAAGAATAAATTTAAGAAGCAGTGGTTTGATTTGATGCCTTATTATGTCTTGTTTTTACTTTTTGGCAATATGAATGTCTTTTAATCTCTTCTTAAATAAGGTTTAACCAAAAATTTCAAACGATTGAAAAATACAACGGCTATTAAGCCTATTATCAAAAACACGCATTTCTCGCTGTTCTGGTTGTTGTCCACGAAATGTGCCGGACTCCACGCGTGAAAAACTGGTTTCAAAAATTTTATGACGTCAAAGCAAAAAAATATAATGAAATTAAACTGTAAATTTTGCCGGTTTCCTTAGGTGAATTTTTTTAAAATTTTGCTCATCAATTACCACCGCTCAAGTGCTTGAAATGTCATTTTTTCGAAAAATTTTATCAAAGGGATTTCTTTCTACATTGATTTTTGACATTTTGTAGGATAATAAAAAAACCTATTGATAGAATTTTTTTAAAGTGTATAAGTAAAACCCTTACGTCAGTACCATACAACATGTTCAATTAAAAAATAATTCACCGAAGGAAATCTCGAAAATTGCGGAAAGACGACGAAACGCAAGCCATGTTCTTATCTATTTGTTGCCATGGCAACAATCTTCTAGCGCAAAATCACCACTTTGAAATCTTCAGCAAGACTTCAATAACACTTGTACTGAATTTCATAGTTTTATAATGAAAGATGTGAAAATGAGACGGTCTTAACGGCTACAATGCACTTTTTAACTAAAACCCTAGGGAGCCACCTTAAGACAGTTTCACTGATAAAACAACCACCTAAAATCATAACGACGACATTCCTGGCCTCATTAACTTGAAATAAACCTCATGGTTTCATTTTCAGCAAGAAAACAAAGCAATAAATGGTAAGAAATTCTATTTTAATATTTTGCTTGAGTATTTGTTTTTGTCAGTAAGATATATCCGTATCTTTATACACTCATCTTTATACTCATATAATAAACAAATTACTTCATGGTTGGTTCGTTTGTACGATTTTTATTATTCACTCGTTGTGAAGGATCGCTAAACTCACTCGTTCGCTGCGCTCACTCGTTCGTTTAACGATCCTTCACAACTCGTGAATAAAAATCGTACGCACTCACCAACCATGAAGTAATCTCTATATCCGGTGGATAGCGGTATCCACCTTTCGTAGCTGGTTGGTTGTTTCAATGAAAAATAATCAACTAGATAAAATGGTTTTGAGCCTTACACTGCCTGGTCTGTGGCAAATGTTTAGAACTTTTGCGCTTCGCTGTGATTGGTCAATTTTAAGAATTCTGAAATCGACAAAGAAACATGAACGACAAAGTGAACGTGTAACACTTGTGTCTATTTATAACAATATTTTTCGACTCTACCACAATTAATGCATGGTTCATTAAGCTCATCGGGGAAAAACATCTTCAAAGTTACACCCATATCGATTTAAGCGAAATACGTACGTTATTTAATGCATAAAATGTCGATATTGAAGCAGCAAGTTGTAATTCTTCGTGGCGCCACTGACATCAGTTGGCAACATGAAGTTGTGTATTACACTACTTTTTTCATCGTAGACATCGTTTTTATGTCTGAATTTCTATCCTATTCGATGGATACCTTTTTGAAGACTATTGACTGTTAACTATATGGACTACAGTGGCTGGAGTTGAACAAAATAAGTACAAAACGAACAATGGGTGTACTAAACATTTGCCACAGACCGAACTGCTTTCACAGAAGGCATACTCTTTCTATCAACTGGACAAAAGCAGAGAAAAACAATGCCTTACTTTGAGTGTCCGTTAGATTTGATACTGAACGTGTAAACATTGCGTTGAGACTTTCCTCTGAATGAAAACAAAACCCAAACGATTATCGACGTCAGTGAATAAAATGAGCAAACCAGATAAAATTCATGAAACATTATACCTTGTAGAAGACGGTCAGCATTCTTTGCCAACTGTAAAAAAAGGTTTTGTGAAACTCGTTAACAATTCATGAAGAAAACACAAAATAAATCATGGGCGTGATGTCCATATGTGATATACAGATTTTTCTTGATTTGTATAATTCTCTTGCATTTCTCTTGATTTTCAATATGACAGTAATGACAGTATGACACTACCTCTCCCAATGTTTCAAGAAGAATAATTGACTTTCCTGCTTCAATGATCTGGAAAATACAAAGTTATGATGGAAAATACAAAGGTACATTGATGCATGGTTTCCATGCATGTATATATGTTCCAATGGACCAAACTTCACAGGGCTATATTTTCCACATTTTACAATATTTTGCAATCAAACCTCACCACTTTAGAATTACTAAATTTAGGATGCTCTTTCCAGCTGTGCTAATGAATATCCCAAATTCAAAAGTTTGTCTAAAAGGGGAATGGTCCATTATTGGCTCTAGCCTGCTTGGGTGGGTGACATTGTTCAGTGTCTCTCGAGGAAACCAAGAATAACAAACATCATGTGAACTGTCCTACAACCAATATATTTAAGAGTATTTAGGACTCTAGGTAGCCAATTTTAAATCGTACACAAGAAACTCACCTCTGGCAGGACAGGTTGCAGAAACGACGGGCACGACACGCTGTCTTCCGATTCTTCACCTAGGCGGATAAAAATTTTCGCGAAAAAACTGGACGAGGTGGGATCAGTTTATGGAGAGATGGACTAATTTTGACAACTCTCACCCTTTGGTTTAAAATTCATCGCATTCAATTCTAACGTGTGATTTTTGTCAATACTGGGTGTGGGACAGAATATTACTGAGGGAAAAAAGGTATACGGTTGTTAGCTAAGTTTAAGAATGTTAAACGTAACCAACCTTTGATTTTCAGGACTGACGTCCAAAGCTCCGGGCCTTGTTGGACGATGCCAGGAAGCCTGGACGATGTTAATATCAAAGAAAATAGTATAATCACATCAAACAGGAGGCATGCATGGCTAGATTGATTGACATTTCAGATCCGCTAATCGTCGTTATCTGGGAATTTTCAATTGCATAGGCCACAGGTATGTAACCAAATTTACATACTTGCGATGGAGTCATAGCACAATGACCACTCCCTAAAGTATATTTTCCACTTGCTGAATTTGTTTGCGCGACGCGCAGCGATAGCAAATTGCGAAGAAATTTGCCAAGTGGAAGATAGACTTACGGAAATTGCGATTTCCGGAAATTTTGATCAATTCATATTTCAAAAGTCAAAATACTTTACCTTTGGACGCAAAATTCGTCGGCATCGTCACTCAGTTTTCCCTCCGTTAAACATCCATCGAGAAATTCCACGTACGGTTCGAGTGTTTTTAAGAACAGCGGCAACAACACTTCAACCTAAAATAATTGAATATTAAAGAGAATAACATAAAAGGCAGTGGGGTTGGGAGGAAAGCATGCTTGGGTAGGGCAAGCGGTTGCACACGTAAAAATCCCACAACTTAGAGCAAGTCTGTCAACATGCAAGCTGTGTTCGTACTGTTTATCCCAGTCGACAACTTGATGGAAATATCCAACATGTTACAAGGTTGTCCTAACAACTCTGATACAGACCTGTTAAAACACAAGGCTGTTACAATATTGTTATAGCATGACTGTATCAGTCTTGTTGGAACAACATTGTACCAAGTGTAATAATCCCAACTAGTTCCAAACTTGTTCAAGCAACTTGAAACAAGCAGTGCGAAGACAACTTATCAACAGCTTGTGAACAGACTTGTTTCAACCGTGTAGCATAAAAATCATAAACCACGTCTGGTGCAGCGTTTCAGCCGAGAGAGTTCCAACAGTTGGTCTCTCCTTCAAGGCTTTCTTCAGAGTTTTTCCTTGGGTCCGTTTAATTTTGCAGTGAATAATGAGTATAGGTGAACTCCAGAGAGTCTGAAGGGGTATTTTTTGCAATGAAAAGAGCGATTCCTGGTCATTGTATACGACTATCACTGTAATGCGTAGTTTTATTGTGTTGTGAAATGATTTCGAGGTATTTTTTTCTAATTCTCGCTTTTATTGTATTTAAAGAAATGTAATTAAATGTATTTAAAATCTACTCTTTAATTCAGGGTGTCTTTAATTTTGGTCCAGAGTAGTACAAGCTAGAGCGCTACTGAAAAAATAATTTCCATCCGTGACAAACTTACTCAAACAACTTAAGTTCAACTGCGTCGAACGCTTTGGTGAGAAGATTGAGTTTCAAAACTCAAATGAAGATGTGTTTTAGGGGCCATTTAACGGTCCTAAAAATTCCTTGAAAAAACTCCCTGATGGTCCTTGCTTGGAGGGTTTTTCTGCTGGTACTCGATTTTTCCTCAACGCATGTAGTCAGTCATTCCACTATCTGTATCTGAAAGCCCTGTCACACAGTGCAATTTTTCTTGCAACTTGCAACGCAATTCTGCTCTTAAGAGTTGTAAATTTGTGACCAATGTTTGGTATGTTAAAAATATATTAGCAAACTGTGATGGAAACTTGTATTTGCCAATTTTATATCTCCCAAGAGTAGAATTGCATTGCAAGTGGCAAGAAAAATTGCACCGTGTGACAGGGCCTTAATACGCTACCCTGTGTCAACCTCATAAAACAAAGTCGCTTATAAAAGACCGAATACAAAAGAACAGTAACTCCGGATGTATCGGCATTTGTAATGTTATACCAAAATGTCCTCATTACTAAAATATATCGGAAACGTAGATTCAGCAAAACTTAACATAATGTTCGGAGTAATTGTTTCTTTGTACTTTATCAAAACACTCCGTGGTTCCCGTGATTGATTGTGAGAAAAACAGATTTTTTACAAGGGGCTGAAAAAAATAAATGAATTCTGTGAAAAGAATAAATGAATCAATAAAATTGTTTTCATTGCATTTTGGGAGGCAAACGTTGTTTTGTGTGAAAAATTTTTGTTCCTCGAAGTAATTTGCAAATGTAATGTCCTATACTGTAGCCAAACACTCAATGAATTTAGGATTAAGGATTAGGTTGGATACCTTCCACTGACCATACGTCCCAAGACCATCAGCAAGCAATATGTCATGATAAAATGCGTCGAGAAAACAGGCAACTTTCTGAAACGTGAACAGAGATACCCAAAATGTCATGTTTATCCGGTCGTTTATAAACGCCGTTTTCAACTTAAACCGTATCGTAGCGAAACCTAGCGGACAGTGGCGAAGCCTGCCCGACATTTGGTCATGCAAATGCAAATTTCTCAGTGTTTATAGACCGTATAAGGATCTATCTCTAAAGAAATTAATAATGGTAATGATTGAAGTTTGCATAGCATGACCAAATTGTCGGGCTGGCTCCGCTACTGGTAACGGATTTCATTGCTCCTTGAGCACTAAGGCAGAACTAATGATATTGAAGTATGAAGTGGTTTGGAGCTGCTACTGTACATCCAAATGACGTGTTCTGCATCAGTTGACAAATAACATTCAGCCGGGCTACGAGCATTAAGACATGATAGCATAGATAAAACATTTGAATGCAAAAGCGTACATACGATATTAATAGAATAGATTGTGAGATACGTTAATAATTCACCAACACCCAGACAGAATTCTGTTCATTTTCAAAAACTTTAACTTTGATTTTCTCGCCCTGATATAAGATGTATTTTCAAAATTACTTCGCAAATAGATCTATAAAGTTGGGGAGTTTCACAAGCTATTTGTGAAACTCATTAATAATTCATAAAGAAAACACAAAAGAAATCATGAACGTGAAGGAGTCTGTATACTCTGATACAGAATTCTGTTGATTTTCATAACTTTTAACTTTGATTTTCTCGTCTTATATAAGATGTGTTTTCAAAATTACTTCGCAAACTGATCTATAAAATTAGAGACTTTCACAAGCCATTTACAACATTAGCGTCCGTGCTGTATCAGATGTACAACTTTCGCCTTCGGCTCGAGTTTGTATATGCTGATACAACACGGCCGCTCATGTTGTAAACAGTACATACAATATTTTTATTCAGCTCTACCTGAAGGGGCTTTTCAAACAACTTCACACGACCTCAGGGCTTCTCTCGAAACGCAGACAATGTTTTAGCTTGGAATGTGTATGATTAAAAGTGTACACGTGTATGTTCAACTCTCCAATCATAATTTGATTATTTAAATGTTTCAACCAGTAATATCCTATGTACGTTTTTGTATGTTCATTTGAATTTTAAGAATTCGATTGTATTTGGATAGTAATTTGACCTTAGAACCTTTGAAGAAACTTTTGTATCTTTGTTAAAATTTTAATAACAGGCTTGGTTTCTGAAATATTCAAGGACAAAAAAAAAGGGCAAGCCGCCATCTTGGATATTCGAAAAAGGTCACAACAGGGTAAAATTATTTCCATAAAGAAGCAATTAGCAAACATGTTTTATCGTGAAATCTATCTGGATTTATATGCATACACTACTTACGTAAATTGCGAAGTTTTCAAAAGTTCATCAAGATTAAACTAACCACATTAACTGACAGTAAGCTTAATACAGTATAAAAACCATTACCAATTTGATAAAATATCTTGAAAAACAACATCTTGTAAACTCAAGATTCGAGCTTTTAAGAACAATCCCCCCTGGTGTAGTGGTCAGACCACTCGCCTTTCGCCTCTAAGGTTCCGAGTTCGATCCCCAGAAAGGTAGACTCGAACCCAGTCCTCATGCAAAAAGAGTATAGTCAACGCTCTGCCGAAAGTCGTGGACTTTCTTGGGGTACTCTGGTTTCCTCCCACAGTGAAAGTTGACAGGGTGGGATAGGTACTACGGGCCCACAGTAATTGGCTCACGCTGTTGTGATGACCCTGCCCCTGTAGCTAAGCTAAATAACCAAGACAACAATTTTGCGATGATATTTCGATTCTATTTCAAAGTCATCGTCAATGACAGTCTACCATGTCGTGACGTCGTTAGAATAGACCTAATTATTGGAGGACGGCAAGTGTCGTTTGTCTCTAAATAGAGACCTTTAGTTTGGCGTTTACGGCAAACGGCAAACCTCAAGCGTGTTCATTATTATAAAAACGAAATCATGAACCGTGAAGTGCTCAAACTAAACGATGTATTCAATAAATCAAAAATACTGATCTACGATGTACTTATATGACCACCGAAAGGTATCACTGACGTAAAACAGTTTAGGGCCTCAATCGCTTGACGTTCGAGTTGACATTTCACGTTTGTAGTGAGCCGCTATGAGCATGTCTAGCAGTTCAATTATAGAATTCAAACATGAAACGCCACAATTCAAACGTGAAGCGCCATGTAAGCAGGAAAATAATTGACGTCAGTCAGCAAGTGTCTGTGATCGAACGATCTATCTATGTGCAGTGTATTTATTCTTATTAATAGTTCATATAGGTAAAACATTTCACGGTCACTAGTTTTATTTCTATCTCAAAGAACGTGTCTCAGGTTTGCCGTTTGCCGTAAACGCCAAACTAAAGGTCTCTAATGTTTCAGAAACTAGGGAAGCTACGAAAGAATTAACAACAGATATTACAATTACCTCAGAGATTCTTATCCATATTTTGAACTGTTTTTTATCCTAAGAAGAACGCGTCATTTGGATGCACAGCAGCAACTACGAAATGGATTATACGCTACACGTTTTCATGCGACAAGGCTGAACTGGGAAATGGCCTTAACGTATTTGTTCGCTTACGAATATAACACCAAATGTAGTAATATGTTTACTTCGTAGTTAACTGTTTTATATACGTTCTTTATGCCATGAAGGTACACGTCAAAAATTGCACAAATCTATAAAAAAAAGAAAGAGTTATAGGACATTCTTACAACCGCTACTGCAGCAGCCATGCCAAAAAATCCTTAAAAAACTGCGTACACAGACTATAAAAAAGAAATAACACATAATTTCAGATTAGGTTCTTTTTACCTCTTTCTGATGCTGTGACAATCGATGTTGCAAAATTAACAAAGTAACAGTTTTTTCTATAAAATGAAGTCAAGAATCAAAAGATTTACAATTACAAACTAGAATCCTATTAATCTGACACTGTAGAGAAAAACGAAAAATTCGTTGTCTCGAGCGGGATTCGAAGATGCGAGTTCGAATCCTGCTCGAGACAACGAATTTTTCGTTGTTCTCTGCAGTGTCAGATTAATATGAATCTAGTTTTTCATATCTCTGAGGATGGTTTTGAAATTTGCAATTACAACCACAGCCATATTGTAAATCCCCCACTATATAAGCCCCATTACATAAGTTTGTGAGCGTTTTTTGATGGGCTCATACAAAGGCGAACTTAAATTATTGAACTGTAATACAACTGGAACGCTAACTCAATACAAAAGTTCAGTTGACACCTTGAAAACCCCTATATGAACACGCGAGTTTATGACTTTAATACTACATGATGAGCTGTTAGAAAATACTCCATCTTAGTTAAACGTTTGGTTTATTAACGCCTGTTTCATTAGACGTTGCATTTTAGTCGCGTCGAATTTTCTTTTAGAGCAATTTATGTTTTTTAAAGGAAACTAAATAAGGTACTACAGAGCTTAAACTATCTAAAGCTTCTGGCCTTGATAAAATTTCTAATAAATTACTAAAAGCAGCTGGATATACTATAAATGAATCTTTACTATACATATTTATCTTAGTCTTAGCTACTGGTATATTTCCTGATGAGTTAAAAATGGCTAAAGTAACCCCTATCTATAAAGAAGGAGATAAAAGTAACTGTGGAAATTATAGACCTATTTCGATTCTGCCAGTTATTTCCAAAATTTTGGAAAAACTTATTTGTGACCAATTACGAGAATTTCTAAATGAAAACAATATCATCTCAAAACAACAATCGGGATTCCGTAAGCTTTATTCGACGGAAACGTCTTTACTGCAAACAACAGACAAGTGGTTGATGAATATCGATAAAGGTTTAATTAACGGTGTACTATTCCTTGATCTCAAGAAGGCGTTTGATATGGTAGACAATCAAATTCTTTTATCTAAGCTTGAAGTATATGGCATAAGGAACCAGGCTCTTAGTCTTTTTAAATCATATTTAGATAACAGAACTCAAATCTGTGTAGTAGAGGGAATAAAATCAGAGCTAAAAAAAGTTATATGTGGTGTTCCACAGGGATCAAATTTAGGACCCCTGTTGTTTTCCCTCTACATAAATGATCTTCCTAACTGCCTGCTAAATACTCAGGCTTCCATGTTTGCTGATGATACTAATTTGCCCACTCCGGGCATTTCACGAATAAGCTGACTTTAAACATTAAGAAAACAGAGTTTATGCTTATAGCATCAAAAAGGAAGATGAAGCAATTTACTGAAACTCCGGATATTATAATTGGAAGGCATTCAATTAAGCAAGTATTTAACAAGAAAGTGTTAGGGATTACACTTGACGATGAATTAAAATGGCATGAACACAATGATGAGCAGTGCAAAAAGATATCTAAATCCATTTGTTTATTAAGAAAGTCAAAACAATATGTAAATCAAAATGCACTTATAAATATCTATAATTCACTAGTCTTACCCCATTTTACTTATTGTTCAAATGTATGGAATGATGGTAGTCGCTCACATTTGAATAAACTCTATAAACTACAAAAGAGGGCTGCTCGTATTATAACAGGCTCTAGTTATGATATTAGGACAAAGGAGATCTTTGATTATTTAGAATGGGAACCGATAGAAAACATCCTTAAAAAAAGGGAAATAAGCATGACGTTTAAAGCATTAAAAAGACAACTACCAGAATATATATCAGATATGTTTACTATTACAAACAACGACACCTATAGTCTTAGAAGCAACGACCGTAAACTTCACTTAAGTAAACCCAATACTGATTTCATGAAAAAATCCTTCTCATATAGGGCAGCGTTTGCATGGAACAATTTACCTTGTGATGTAGTTTCTGATTATGAGTCTCTCTCTATTGCAAGATTTAAAAATTTAATTAATATTTCAAGATTTTGGAAGATGGCAATTCAGAATTTCTCAAGGCAATGTTAGTAGTCATTTCATGACACTTGTTTGACTTTTGTGGAGTTGGGCTTGTGTATATGTCTTCATAAAACTTGCATAATTGTGCTGTCTGTGTATATTTTCTATATTTTTTATATTTTTTATAGTATATTTCTAGATTTAATATTTTAGTAAATTGAAACGGTCTCTTGAAAATCAGACATTGGCTGAAGAGCTACCGTTTTAAAATAATTGTAATAATAATAATAATAATAATAATAATAATAATAATAATAATAATAATAATAATAATAATAATAATAATAATAATAATAATAATAATAATAATAATAATAATAATAATGGAAACTTTATTGAATTATTTTCTTTTTGGGATACAAACAATTGTAAATCTCGCTTATTAAGGTAATTTACAACCGGCTACTTGAATCATGACTCTAGCAACTAAAATAAACAATACATATTTACAGACAAATAACATATAAACAATTACAAAAAACATCAATTTAGAAGACTAGTAGTTGGGGATCACTCCATTCCTTATTACGGCAGCAAAAGATGTAATAAGACGTTCTGATAGCAATAGTCATCATTTTCCTAATGCAGTATATTTTGTGCTTATCTTCAAAACCAATATCATCTAGCATCGTTAAATAATAATAATAATAATAATAGTGCAACTCACACAACAGACAGATGGAATAACTTGCCTCTTGCCTCTCTCTCTATTGCTTGAATTGCATTCGACCGTCAACGCTAGAACATTTGGTTCGCGACCTAATTTAAACTGAACGCATGGGGAGGCAATCGAAGGGCAAAGTAATGCTTTTTTGGTGGGGAGAGATTGTTTAAGATACTAATTGTAACGATCTTGGAGAAGGACACACCTCGGAGCAAATGCTCCCCCCCTTTCCCCCCTCCACTAGCGCCGCCACTGCTAATTTAGATCGACCCCGAACCGAGACTTTGTAGTTTGCTTTTAAAAAACAACTTTTGTCGTGTTTTCCATCTCGCCCTCGCACTCGGTACCCAAACATGGCGGACATGCACCTGTTCGCAGGTCGTGAGAAAGGCTAACTGAACAAATCTAATTGGGGGGGGGGGCAAATTACGGTCCCGGATGTATACACAGGTCACCCGGAATGCGTACAGTTCTAATATAGCGTTCAGTGGGACAGCATCTGTTACATAATGTATATATTAACACAAAGGTTGGCAAGTAAATACAAATTTGAACACTCGTACAAAATTTAAACCACAAAAAAATCTGCAAAAAGACTTTGATATTCATTTAAAAACATACACATATTGAGAAGACATACCTGAAAAGCATATACGTTGTATTTTTGTGTCAATTCAACATTTTTTACCCGACGAAATTCGCGAAAAGTCATCAAATTTTTAGTTGATTTTCGCTAAAACTATGCGCGATGCCGGCTGCCTGCCTTACGTCACACGAAAAAGCTCCCTGATTGGCCTGCTGAAAACTCAATTTTTTTACCGCGAAAGCAAAACCGGGGAAGCTACGTAATATACAATGAATATACAATGCTTCTTCTTTTGAACCTCTTCACATCTTTAGCACTTCAGTTTAAAATTTTTCGAAGTTGTTTGCAGTTGTTACTGAGTTGTTGTTTTTAAAAAAGCTTTCACTTCAAATTTCCCTCCGCAGCGTTGGCGTAGCTCTTTGAAAATTTTAACATTTCTCCCCCGGTTTTGCTTTCGCGGTAAAAAAATTGAGTTTTCAGCTGGCCAATCAGGGAGCTTTTTCGTGTGACGTAAGGCAGGCAGCCGGCATCGCGCATAGTTTTAGCGAAAATCAACTAAAAATTTGATGACTTTTCGCGAATTTCGTTGGGTAAAAAAAGTTGAATTGACACAAAAATACAACGTATATGCTTTTCAGGTATGTCTTCTCAATATGTGTATGTTTTTAAATGAATATCGAAGTCTTTTTGCAGATTTTTTTGTGGTTTAAATTTTGTACGAGTGTTCAAATTTGTATTTACTTGCCAACCTTTGTGTTAATATATATATTATGTAACAGATGCTGTCCCACTGAACGCTATATTAGAACTGTACGCATTCCGGGTGACCTGTGATGTATAGCGATGAAAGCATACTGTTTTTGTCAATTTTTGCTTGTTTTTATGACCAGTATGCACACAGATACTGACTATACTAGGAAAACATGTTTATAGCTTTCTAGTTTTTGTAATTTTAGGTGCAGACAGCCAGATTTTTTTGTAAATATCAGAGTTTTTCAACCTTAGGTTCTCCCTAGCAACGCATAGCAACCAGTTTTTGACCGGCTTTTCACAGCGAGGGTTTGCAAAATATCTGCAAAAATATCTCACATCTGGGCACAAATTGAACTTTTTTGCCTTTAGGCAGTTATCAAAATTGTTTTAGAGGCGCAACAAGGTGTACAACCACAATACTGCGATCTATTTAAACTTTAAAGACTTTTCAAGCGTGTTCATCTGTTTTTTCGAATACAAAAATTGCATTTTCGCTCACAAATACTCAATATTAAACATACCCAACTTTATCCAGTATTCAAAACTCAAAATTAAAAATGTTCACGGCAATCCCGCACTAATCTTTAACATTTCTCCCTTTGTTTTTACATAAAAATCTTTGAGTGCGAAAAAATCGGAAAAAACTTTTTCTCGAGCTTTCTCAATCTCTTGTTGTGAAAAGTCAATAACCAGCCAATAGGCGCACAACCATACATCCGGGTCTTAAATTTGCCCTCCATTAGCAAGCTTCAATTTGTCCCTTTCGTTTGACTGAATTTATCCTACGATGCCCCCTCTATTCTTTTATAATCTCCATGCATGGGAAATGAGAAACCATAAGCGGGATATCCCCCCCCCACTTAAGTATATCTCGTCGGTAAAACAGAGTGCATGTCAGAGAAAGAAGACTGGTCGGTACAGTGGTCTTCTGGGCATGGGAAAGGTGATAATAATGGCCTGAATTCTCCCCTGTTTTACAAGCCCCCGTGTTTTGCGCATCACTGATTGGTAACACTCAGAGCTGTCAAATTAACACAACAGTTCGCGAGCACAACAGCTTTGTCCAAATTTTATCACTTAATATTATTTCATACATCCTAGTGGGCGCTCGTAAAATAGTTTCTCACTTAACACCTGCCATACCCCTAATATGGAAACGCGAGTTTCTGACTTTAATACTACATGACGAGCTGTTAGAAAATACTTCACCTTAGTTAAACGTTTGGTTTATTAACGCCTGTTTCATTAGATCTTGCATTTTAGTCGCGTCGAATGCAATTCAAACAACAGACAGATGGAATGACTTGCTAATTTCACTGTTGCTTAAATTGCATTCGACCCTCCACGCTAGAACATTTGGTTCGACTAATTTACCTTGGCGGCGCCAGGCTAAATTGGAGAGCAAAAGAATGTTTTTTGGTGGGAGGGGGAGATTGTTTAAGATACTAATTGTAACGATCGTGGGGAAGAATTGTAAGGATCTGGGAGAAAATGCCGCCCCTCCCCCCCTCTAGCGCCGCCACTGCTAATTTAGATCGATCCCGAACCAGTGTCCCGAACCAAGACCGTTTGCTTGGACCGATTGCGTGGAGTGCACGATAACTAAGTCGAGTTAAACGATTAACTCCCAATATCGTGCCAAACAAAGAACTATGTTAATTAAAATTTGAACCGATCCGAGACTACCGATCGATTCATGTTGTCTAGTTTATCTAGGATCACAGTTTCAGCTCGTTTCTGCACGACTGTCCACGCTTGGCACGTTGATCACAATCGCTAAGGCCAACTGTCCCTAAGTGGTCCATTTTGTCGTGACTGTCGTAGCAAAGCCATCCTCGATGATGCGATATAGTCTAGATCTATATTTTCGTTTGTTCTTACATCCTAGTCAGTTCGTTCAATTACCCTTGCTGCGCGGTTTTAAAATGTTTCCAGTTTATCTTGCAGTGTAAGTTGATTATAGAGAGAAACCATCAGTGATGGAACTCTCAGTTGCTGGCTTTATGACAGGAAAAAAGTTTCAAAAGAATATGTAGATAACCTTTTCGATATTTTACATGTCGCACTCCGTAGACGAAGACGTTCACAACAGAGTTTAGTGCATAAAATTCATAGTTCAAAACAACGTACCAAATTTGTTGACATCGATCACTACAAAATTGATATAAAATCCGGCCAACGACTGTTGGAACTAGGATACAAACGGTTAACACTGCTGCGACAATGACAAATGTCTTTGCTAATTTTAAAGCTACGAAAAATTCACGCACAAAGCTCGTTCTGTTGGATGATTCCTCGGTTGAATTGTCAGCTCTGGCGATCGTTGTTTCAGCCAAGATGCGCTTTCGTTGCCTTCGAGCAACAAGGAAAATGTGCAGGTTGAGCAAAAGTATTAATATAAGGGAAAGGTATCCAAAAGCTTCGTTTGTGCGACGGATGTTGTTTGCTAAAACTGGTAAGTCGCAATAACTTCGAAAGTTCCTGTAGCTTATGACGTGAACATACCAAGCAATAAAAATGGAACAAGTAGCTATCCAGATTCCTGCGACAGCGACAAACACTCGTCGATGTGTCACAATGAGTTGATACCTCAGTGGTTTTACAATATATAGATAACGGTCGACTGTAATTGCAAGAAGTGTTGCAATTGAAGCAAACATAAATGCCCATATTGTAGCTCGGCTAAACTTACAAAACAAGTCCTGATCGTTATCAATGTTCAGTAAAATTTGAACAAACCCAATGATCCATATTGGATAAAATGTCAAGCAGACGAGAAGATCTGCCAACGCTAAGTTTCCCACCAAATAAGATGTCGCAGTCTTTTTTTGTAAGAAAATTGTGTACATTATAACAGTCACGTTTCCGAAAACACCGATGATCATCGCGATGAACTTAAACACAACCGAAGCAAGAAGAAGGATATTTGGAAGCTCGCGGTAAATTGCTGTGTTATTTGCCATGGATGTTTTGTGAATAGATAAAATGAGATCAGAGCAATAGTGAAGACTAATGGACGTCGGATAAAGTTAATGATACTGTTTATTTGGCTAACTACCTGATAGTTTCAAGTGTTTTGACATGCATATATTAATAGCTTGCTCATAGGTAATTTGCACACTGCACAGCTGTCAACATATTGATGAAACATCACTAATTTTTTGACGAAAGTTCCAATGTTCAAATGTTTTATAAACGTGAGATACAGATGTAATAATTATATAAAAATCCGAGAATTAGTTTCCCTATAAGACTTTAGAAGACTAAAGACTCATTCTTGCCGAATATTAACCATTATTATTCATTGCAGTATATTCTCGCATTCTCATTGGAGAGCCTACGATGAATTATTCGTATTTTGCTGGTGGCGTGAGCACATGACAAATAATTATCGTATTTCGTATTTATCGTAGAGACAAATACGCATAGAGATTATAAAAGAATAGAGACGGCATCCTGATTAAAACTCACTCAAGCTCGCGGGACAAATTGAAGCTCGCTAATGGGGGGCAAATTTAAGACCCGGATGTAACATCTTACACCTATTGGCTGTTGATCGACTGTTCACAACAATAGATTGAAAAACCTGAGAAAAAACGTTTTCCGATTTTTTTCGCACTATGAGTGTTTTTAATAAAAACTAAGGCGAAAATGTTAAAGATTAGTGCGGGATTGCCTTGAAAGGTTTGAATTTTGTGTTTTGAATACTGGATAAAATTGAGTATGTTTAATATTGAGTATTTGTTAGCGAAAATGCAATGTTTGTATTTGGAAAAAATCAGATGAACACGCTTGACAAGTCTTTGGAGTTTAAATACATCGTAGTATTTTAGTTCTACACCTTGTTGCAGCTCTAAAACAAGTTTAATAACTGTTTCAAGGCAAAAAAGTTCAATTTGTGTCCAGATGTGGGATAATTTGGCAGATATTTTGCAAAAACTCGCTGCGAAAAGGCCGGTCAAAATCTGGTTGTTATGCGTTGCTAGGGTAAACCTAAGGTTGAAAAACTCCTATATTTATGCTAAAGTCCAGCTGTCTGCACCTAAAATTACAAAAACTAGAAAGCTACAACACTATTTTCCCATTATAGTCAATATTTGTGCGTATCATAGTCATAAAAACAAGCAAAAAGAAAAAAACAGTATGTTTTTCATCGATATACATCCGGGACCTAAATTTGCCCCCCATTAGCTTTGTTCAACTTGTCCCGCGATTCGTCCCCAGATGCCGCCTCTATTCTTTTATAATCTCTACGCAAATACGAGATTTATTTGTCATGTGCTCACGATATCAGAGTTATTTGTCAACGCTTACAACGTACAGATTTCGGCAATGGCTTAGATTGCTTAGAGACATACGTTATGGCATAGGCGGCTCAATTCAGTGTGTAGTTTTATATAGAGATCAGTGCGCACATGAACACACTTCATGCACTGATCTCTATATGAAACTACACACTGAATTGGGCCGCCTATGGTTATGGAAATTTTCAGTCAACTTCTACCTCACAGGTTTCAAAAAACATAAACACTTTCCATAATTGTAATGTTTATTTCTTAATTATATAGGGTGAGTAAAAAAACCTGACGCCCTTTCATATTCAAATTAACCGCATAGTCAAGCATAGCGACTGTAATTTGACAGAAGTTGACTAAATATAATTAGTAGCGCACTTATTTCATATGCCTCGCATGCTCATGAGATGTATATATTTGGGCAACGTCTAAATAAGCATATCAAATTAAAGCTATTAAAAAGTTACATTTAATATAAAACTCACGACTTTATGCCTAAAGCAACTGCAATTTTGCAAAATATAGCAAATTTCAAATCAAAACTCAGAAAAACTGAATCAAATTGGCTACAATTCCCCCCCTGACTTATCACTCCAGTTTACTTATAGTTCAATGGCTTAAATACGGGGAGGGGCACACACATGGGAAATGAGAAACCATGAGCGGGATATCCCCCCCTCCACTTAAGTATATCTCGTTGGTAAAAAAAGAGTGTATGTCAGGGAAAGAAGACTGGAGGAGCTGTTAGAAAATACTCCACCTTAGTTAAACGTTTAGTTTATTAACGCCTGTTTCACTAGATCTTGTATTTTAGTCGCGTCGAATGCAATTCAAATAACAGACAGATGGAATGACTTGAGTAATTTCGAATAAAGTGTGCATAATTAGACTTTACGCAATTAAATACTGTATATTTCGAGTCAATTGACTCATCTTCAGCAGAAATTTTACAAGTATGGCGTTAACTATAAGCGCGTACTATTTAAATTAAACTTAGTATGCGTCAGCAAAAATTACGTAAGCAAATTAATTTAACGATTACGTAACAAGTTCTCTGCTGTTATATTGTTCAGCGGTGTTAATTAAACAACTGCAGTTCTCTGCTTGCCTTTAGTCCATTGTTTAATATGGATTTGCGTCTTTTGATGTGCAATCCTTCTTTGTAGAGTAATAGATTCCAGTTATTGGATGAGTCTATGACTTTTGAGTTGGTCATTACGAAATCTGTCAGTTCATTGTTAGTTTTACTGTCCAAATAGTTGGTGTCATAACAAGAATTTAAATGCTTGTTGACAGCGCTTTCTTGGTCTTTGTAAGCGTGTTCTTTCATCCGTTCTAGTAGAGTCCTGTAAGTTTTACCAATGTAGCTACTATTACATTTAGGACAAGTAAATTCGAAGACCAACGTCGTTCCCAGGGTCAGGGTGTGTGCGCGGTGAAAAAATAGATGAAAATCTCTAAGATTCTTGGAGATTTTCGAGCATGCGCTGTCAGTGAATAATGTGGCGCTGACTCAAGTTACTACTGGCACAAAGCATTGGCATGCAAATTTTAACAATGTATACAGAAATTTACGCTTACATTAAAACAATATTTAAAAGAATGTTTTTAAGGTGTGATACTAAACATTAAAACAACTTAAACCAACCACAAGTTGTATATAAAAACCCCAACATAATAAATGTGCAGACAACAGGAAGTAATATTATGCTGTCATTTCGTTAAACCAATCACATTTATTGTCACAAACCCTGACTGGTCGAATGTGTTAACCAACGAACAAGGAGATTAGGACAGCCTTTACCAGGGTCATCTATTTCCTCACCGTGCCCACAAAGATGACCCTGGGGACGAGGTTGCTCGTAGACAACATTGGATTTGTTTTGTTTAGGAACTTTATCTTTGGTGTTAGTAAACAAGTTTAGTTTGGTTGTTGTTGTTCTCGTTTTAACGAAATGTACTGAAGAAAACGGCATCACTATTTGACCCACTTGGTCTTCTCGCCCCTTTTATTGTCAAAGCAAAGCTTTATCTGCAACAAGCCTGGTTGGAAGCGCTAGACTGGGACGATGATTTGCCTGACAAACTTAAAAACGAATGGAAGAACTGGTTTAAAGAATTGCACCTTCTTCAAGAGATCAAAATACCACGGTGTTTAAAGAATAGTAAACCAGTCACCATTGTTACACTACATAGTTTTTCGGATGCATCGGAAAAAGCATATGCAGCAGCAGTCTACACGAGACACGAGTATGAAGATCAATCCGTTACGACACAGTTGATAGCGTCAAAAACAAGATTGTCACCAACTGAAAGCTATAAGTATACCACAACTAAACTAATGGGAGCGCTGATTAGAGTTCGCATAACCAAACAAGTCTCCATAGCTTTAGAAATTCCTATGAAAGACGCGACCTTTTGGGTGGATAGCATGAACGTACTCCACTGGATACACGGACGAAGTCGCGATTATAAGCCCTTTGTAGCACATCGAGTGGGAGAGATCCTGATGAATCGTGTCCTGACCAATGGAAGTATGTTCCCACGGAGTTGAATTCAGCAGATTATGGTTCACGAGGAATGAATGTCAGCGAGATGAAAAACAGTCCGCAATGGTGGTTCGGACCGGAATTTCTGACGAAATCTAAAGACTCGTGGCCGAAAGAAAAGATTGAAAGAGAACCTAACGTAGAAACGTAAAAAGAAATGAAAGTCGACGCGCGAAAAGAAAAGAGCTTGTCTACAAAAGATCAGTGCTCAAGTTTTACCACAACGATCCAAGAAGAACGACAGTTATGGCGTTTGAATCCAGGGCCGTGGCTAGAGCGTTAATTGGAGGGGGGAGCGTATATTCATATATTCGTATTACATATTTCTTTTGAAATCAGTTGTCATTAGGGTTAATTTCAAAAGAAATTAGTCGGGCATAACACGAATATATGAAAATACACCCCCCCCCCCAAATTAACGCTCTAGTCACGGCCCTGTTTGAATCCTTCACGATATTCGAAGTGGTACAGAGTAAACGATGATAATAAGATCGAATGGAATACCCCTAATATAGACACGCGAGTTTCTGACTTTAATACTACATGACGAGCAGTTTAAAAATACTCCACCTTAGTTACATGTTTAATTTATTAACGCCTGTTTCATTAGACGTTGCATTTTAGTCACGTCGAATGCAATTCAAACAACAGACAAGGCCAACGGTCTCTAAGCGGTCCATATTGTCGTGACTGTCGTAGCAAAGCCATCCTCGATGATGCAACATATAGACTAGATCTATATTTTCGTTTGTTCTTACATCCTGGTCAGTTCGTGCAATTACCCTTGCTACGCTGTTTTAAAATGTTTCCAGTTTATCTTGCATTGTAAGTTGATTATAGAGAGAAACCAGCAGTGATGAAACTCTCAGTTGCTGGCTTTATGACAGGAAAATAGTTTCAAAAGAATATACAGACAACCTTTTCGATATTTTACGTGTCGCACTCCGTAGATGAAGACGTTCACAACAGAGTTTAGTGCGTAAAATTCATAGTTCAACACAACGTACCAAATTTGCTTACATCGATCACCACAAAATTCATTTATCATCCGGCCAACGACCGTTGGAACTAGGATACAAACGGTCAACACTGCTGCAACAATGGCAAATGTCTTTGCTAATTTTAAAGCAACGAAAAATCTACGCACAAAGCTCAACCTGTTGGATGATTCCTCGGTTGAATGGTCAGCTCTGACGATTGTTGCTTCAGGAAAGATGCGCTTTCTTTGCCTTCGAGCAACAAGGAAAATGTGGAGGTTGAGCAAAAGTATTAATATAAGGGACAGGTATCCAAAAGCTTCGTTTATGTAATGGATGTAATTTGCTGAGCCTGGTGTGTCGCAGAAACTTTGAATGTTCCTGTAGCTTATGACGTGAACATACCAAGAAATAAAAAGCGAGCAAGCAACTGTCCAGATTCCTGCGACAGCGAGAAACACTCGTCGATGTGTCACAATGAGTTGATACCTCAGTGGTTTTACAATATATAGATAACGGTCGACTGTAATTGCAAGAAGTGTTGCAATTGAAGCAAACATAAATGCCCATATTGAAGCTCGGCTTAACTTACAAAACAAGTCCTGATCGTTAACAACGTTCACTAAAATTTGAACAAACTTAATAATCCATATTGGATAAAATGTCAACGAGAAGATCTGCCAACGCCAAGTTTCCAACCAAATAAGATGTCGCTGTCTTTCTTTTGTTTAAGAAAAGTGTGTACATTATAACTGTCACGTTTCCGAAAACACCGATAATCATCGCGATGAACTTAAACACAACCGAAGCAAATAGAAGACTATTTGGGAATGTGTGGTAAATTGCTGTGTTATTTGCCATGAATGTCTTCAAGATTCGTGAATAGTTAGAATGAGATCCGAGCAACAATAGTGAAGATAAATAGACGTACGATAAAGTTGATGAAACTGTTCATTTGGCGTGACTAGCTGACAGTTTGAAGTGTTTTGCCAAGCATATAACAATAGCTTGCTTAGGCTATTTGCACAGCTGTAAACATAATTATAAAACATCACGAACTCTTTAAAGAAAGTTTCAATGTTCAAATTAATGTTCAAATCATGGAATAATTATATAAAAATTCGAGAATTGGTTGCTCTGTGAGACTTTAGAAGACTAATAAAGACTCATTCTTGCCGAATATTAACTATTATATAGGGTGAGTAAAAAAACCTGACGCCCTTTCATATTCAAATTAAGGCGGCTCGATAGTCAGAATTCATTAGAAATTTTATATCTCTACGACTAAATGTTTTGCAGTGAATGCTTGAGCTTCATTTTAGGTCATTGCACAGCTCTATAGCACTGTTTGCTGTATTTAAAAAAGAATTTCTTCAAAGTTTGCCTGAACATAGAAATCACGTTTCTTGTCGGAACTCGATTCTGACACTGATATTGACAAACCAGTAGAGCTATGCAATGACCTAAACTAAGCTTTACACGCGCACTATAAAAGATTCTATGGCGAAAGAAGTATTATGTGCTATGAGTTAGACTATCGAGCCACCGCATAGTCAAGCATAGCGAGTGTAATTTGACAGAAGTTGACTAAATATAATTAGTAGTGCACTTATTTCATATGCCTCGCATGCTCATGAGATGTATATTAGGAAACGTCTGAATAAGCATATCAAATTAAAGCTATTAAAAAGTTACATTTAATATAAAAAACTCACGACTTTATGCCTAAAAAATACAAAAGCAACTGCAATTTTGCAAAATATAGCAAATTTCAAATCAAAAACTCAGAAAAACTGAATCAAATTGGCTACAATTCCCCCCCCCCCGGACTTATCACTCCAGTTACTTCTACTTCAATGTCTTAAATACGTGGAGGGGCACGTACATGGCAAATGAGAAACCATAAGCGGGATATCACCCCCCGCCGCCACTTAAGTATATCTCGTCGGTAAAACAGAATTTATGTCAGGCAAAAAGCTGGTCGGTAGGGTGGTCTTCTGGGCATGGGAAAGTGATAATAATGGCCTGAATTCCCCCTGTTTTACAAGCCCTTATGTTTTGCGCATCATTAATTGGTAACATTCAGAGTTGTTAAATTAACGCAACAGTTCGCGGGTACAACAACTTTTTCCAAATTTTATCACTTAATATTATTTCATACATTCTAGTAGTGGCTCGCAAAATAGTTTAACACCTTGAATACCTCTATATGAACATGCGAGTTTCTAACTTTAATACTACATGACGAGCTGTTAGAAAATACTCGACCTTAGTTAAACGTTTGGTTTATTAACGCCTGTTTCATTAGACGTTGCATTTTAGTCGCGTCGAATACATTTCAAACAACAGCCAGATGGAATGACTTGCCTCTCTCACTATTGCTTGAATTGCATTCGAGCCTCCACGCTAGAGCATTTTGTTCGCGATCTAATTTACTCTGGCGGCGCCGCTTATTTCGATTCCGTAGACGGTCGGACACCTCCCAGAAGGTTGAGCACCTCATTATCTCGTTCGTTATTCTTATTTCTGCTCTGGCTCATTTAGACGAAGTTTTCGACGGTTTCCAGCGTGCTCGTTGTTAGCTCAGTCGTCTAGGCGTGCGACTTCAAATAGATTATAGGTAGGGGTTCGAATCCCATCCGAGCTTTTTTTTATTTTTAAAGTTCGTCAAACTTTTTTTCTTATATTTTTTTACTTTTATACGATTTTTGCAAGGGTTAGGTTTAGGGTTTGGTTCAGGGATTTGATTATTAATTTAAAAAGAAAAATCTATCAGTTTTATTAGACACATAGGCTAGAAAACGAGATTAATGAGGTGGTCGGCCATCTTGGAGGTGTTCGACCGTCTACGGAATCGAAATTTGCGGCGGCGCCAGCCTTAACTGAATGCATGGGGAGGGGGCATTCGAAGGGCAAAATAATGTTTTTTGGTGGGGAGAGACTGTTTAAGATACTAATTGTAACGATCTTGGGAAGGACAAACCTGAGAGCAAATCCCCCCCCCTCCCCACCATCGCCGCTACTTCTAATTTAGATCGACCCCGAACCGAGACCGTCTGCTTGAAACCAAGAACTATATCAATCTAAAACTTGAACCGATCCGAGAGCAGCTGTCGATGCATGTCGTCTAGTTTAGACTCGTCTCGGATCGCGGTTTCAGCTCGTTTCTGCACGACTGTTCACGCTTGGCACGTTCATCACAATCGCTAAGGCCATCGGTCCCTAAGCGGTCCATTTTGTCGTGACTGTCGTTGCAAAGCCATCCTCGATGATGCAACATAGACTAGATCTATAAATATTTTCGTTTGTTCTTACAGTGGCAGTCAAAAGAAGTTAATAACTTTTGGTGTAAAATGTTTTTGCAAAACTATAAGACTATAACTTTGCTGTATCATTAAAAGATGTCTGGTTTTGTTTGAGGCATGCGCATATGTCAATATGATGTCTATGACGCATTGATAGTTAAACACGATCATAAGAAAGATACGTTGAAGGGGAAAAACTGAGATGGTGCTTGTTTGAACCGCACAACAGGGAAATATAGCAAATTTTTAAAAAATTGGATGTTGTCTCCCACAATTACTATGCTCATCTGTCACATATATAAACTCTACGTAACTGCATATGACGTACAATATCCGCCAAAATTGTATGGTAGATTTGTACAATTGTACTTCCAATATACGTGTAAGTTTGCATTTCAACATTCAACATTCAATTCCTGTTCATAATCGAACATTGTAAAGTTTACGATTCTTGGATCTGTTTTCACTTTTCCAGAATTGAACATTGTAGATCGCTCTATTCAACTTCCTACTTTTCATCATTGAACATCGCAATTTACGATTTCCAACATCCAACCGCAATCCAATTTCGAACCGTCTGCGCGGGCTCAACCATTCACCAATTTTCACCCAGTAGGGTAGAGAGCGATTAATCATTCCACCCGTTATACCCCCGATAGCTGAACTTTTTGCCCAAGCAACCGAGATTATGCAAATTATCACGCGGAATTATACAAATTAATTATGATAAGGATTATACAAGATGGCGGCCGAAAAATAAGCGAAGTTCGTTCGTTTCTTTTGAAGGCAGTGGAGCGTCTTTCGTCTTTGCAAGATGCATCAAACACACAAGGTATTTGTTTGAACGTTTTTCATGTGATTTCTTAGTTATTAAAGGAAATACATGCAGATATACTAATTACAATCACATTATTATTCCGAGCTTTCTATTTAAAATCTTTGTTCCCATGATGACATTAATCGAAGTGTTAACATTTATAAGCAGTTAGTTTAAAAATACATTCTCTAGCATATTTTTACTACAATCAGATTAAATAAGCAATTATTTTTGGGTAATGGTCTCAACTAGCAACGGAACGATCGAAAACAAAATCATTTTGTCGTACTATAGACTATAGTCACATATAGCATAGATTGCTATCAAACACATCATCTTCTACTTAAAATTGAAAACATTTTTATATGAGCAAGAAAAAGTATGCTTCTTCAATCACCAATTAGTACTAATTTTATGACATAGTTGTCCGTACCTTTACATTTCAATTAAAAGCCTAGAATGAAAGCCTGACTATATTTTAAAAATTCAAAATTTAGGCCCCTCACTTATACCACATGTGCCTTGAAAAGAATATGCCCTTTCACTACCTAATTTCAATACCTGAAAGTCTGAAACAATGTATTAAGTGACGACCTGAAAAAGGGCCTTAAATTTTGTTTATTTGGTTTCATTGAATTTTTCAGTGAATTCAAAACATTTCATGCAGTTTTCACTACATTACATGCACTGGCAATGTCAATTTGAGATTTTGAGTATCTGAATTAGATGTTTTTAGCCCAGTTCATACATTTTTACTACCTCAAATCAACAATACTATCAATAGTCTTTTGTTTCTGAAATAAGAGCATATATATTATAACTCACATATTTGGCATGTTTTGCAGTCTCAATTGTCAATAACTAGTAGGCAATGATTTTCAATTACAGTGAATTTAAAATTACAGAATTGTGTGTAAAAAGTGTGTGACTGTGTAAGGGCCATGCCCTCCCTCCTTGTAACCCCCCCCCCCCAGGAATGACTCTCTTGATTTTTTGGTTTCAAAAATTATTCCAATCCTACATTTTTAGCTGCAAAATTTACCACCAAGTATTTGCTTCATACATGTATTACAGTCAGCAGTGCTAGTTGCAGCAGACTGATGTTACACACTACTGCTACAGCTAACTAACCGTTAGAGGTGAAAAATCATCAGGATGGACCAATCTTTGGTGTTCTGCTATTTCATTCATAGAAAAAGGTTCTTCACAAATGAAACATTCAATAATAAAAAAAATAGTTAAACACGTACATAATTAACATAATGTTATTGCTAGTTGAGACCATTACTCAAAAATAATTGCTTATCTAATCTGATTGTAGTCAAAATATGCTAGAGAATGTATTTTTAAATGTTAACACTTCAAGTGAACAAAGATTTTAAATGGAAAGCTCGGAATATTGTGATACAGTGATAGTAATTAGTATATGTACATGTATTTCCTTTAATAACTAAGAAATCACATTAAAAACGTTTAAGCAAATACCTTGTGTGTTTGATGCATCTTGCAAAGACGTTCCACGGCCTTCGTAAGAGACAAACGAACTTCGCTTATTTTATCGGCCGCCATCTTGTATAATCCTTATCATAATTAATTTGTATAATTCCGAGTCATAATTTGCATAATCTCGGTTCCTAGGGCAAAAAGTTCAGCTATCGGGGGTATAACGGGTGGAAATGATTAACCGCTCTCTACCCTACTGGGTGAAAATTGGTGAATGGTTGAGCCCGCGCAGACGGTTCGAGATTGGATTGCGGTTGGAAGTTGGAAATCGTAAATTACGATGTTCAATGATGAAAAGTAGGAAGTTGAATAGAGCGATCTACAATGTTCAATCCTGGAAAAATGAAAACAAATCCAAGAATCGTAAACTTTACGATGTTCGATTATGAACAGGAATTCAATGTTGAATGTTGAAATGCAAACTTACACGTATATTGGAAGTACAATTGTACAAATCTACTATACAATTTTGGCGGATATAGTACGTCATAACTGCAGCATTGGAACTGCAAGTGGAGCACACATCTGAAGACCATGGGAAAAGCAGGAAAGGGAAAACAAAGAGAAGTAAAAGATGGAAAAGCGAAGAAACGGATGAAAAGACCACGAACGACTGAATCACAACGAGCTGTTGCAAGAACTCTTGTGCTCGAAGGCTACTCCCAGTCGGAAGCTGCGTCGAGGAACAGAATGTCGCAAGCATCTGTGTCCAATGCAATGAAGAGGTTCAAGGAGATGGGTCGTGACTGTAACCGTAAAAGTAAGCGAAATGGTCGGCCACGAATTTCGACTGATCGTGATGATCGTTTTTTGGCCCGCAGGTCCCTTCAAGATCGCTTTAAACCTGCTACCAAATTAAAGGAAGAGTGGGAGAAAATCGGTCTTAACGCAAGCGTCAGTACGATTCGGCGTCGTCTTTGTGCTGCAAATTTGACTGGGCGTGTTGCTAGGAAAAAGCCACTTCTCACAATTACTCACAAACGACGTCGATTAGATTTTGCAAAAAAGCACAAGAGCTGGAGTAAAGAGGATTGGGAACGCGTTCTTTGGACAGACGAATCTCCATTCTCTATGTTTGGAGAGTGTGGAAAAATTATGTTCGAAGACGACCAGGAGAGGAATTTAACCCCGAATGTGTAACACCGACTATGAAACACGGAGGTGGAAAGATCCAAGTTTGGGGTTGTTTCACTGCCAGGGGCGTTGGCCATATTCATCATATTAAAGGTATCATGGATCAAAAAGTGTACGAACAAATCTTAATTCATCACATGCGTCCATCACTGCTGCAGTTTGGAGGTAAACATCACACAATACTTCAGCAGGACAATGATCCAAAACACACGGCTAAATCAGTGGAAAATTATATTAAGCGAGCTAAATACCAAGTCCTTCGAAACTGGCCTGCACAATCGCCTGATATCAATCCCATCGAAAAATTATGGCAAGAGCTAAAAACCAGGGTTGTGCGCGCACGGCCTCGGCCTGCAAATAAAGGTGAACTTTTTGATCTTGTAAAACGCGAATGGAAAGCTCTTCCTGGAGAACTACTGCTGAACTTAGTGCACTCAATGCCTAGGCGCATCAGAGCGGTCATAAAGGCCAAAGGAGGACATACCAAATACTAGTTGCATAAACAAAGTGAAGGAAGAAACGTTTTAAAACTTATTACATTATACTTGTGTGATCTCTGTACGTGTAAACATGAACCAATAAAAACAAGTAAAAGACACTTTTTCGGGGCTTTAGGCTATATTTTGAACTTTGATGTTTTCATTTCCTGTCTTTTCTCATTAAATTTTTGGTTTTTACCCTTCAATGCACTTTTTTCCTGCGATTGCGTTTAACTATCTATGTGGAATAGACGTCATATTGACATATGCATGCTTCAAACAAAACCAGGGATCTCTTAACGATACCGCAAAGTTATAGTCTTCTAGTCTTGCAAAAACATTTTATCTCAAAGGTTATTAACTTCTTTTGACTGCCACTGTACATCTCAGTCAGCTCATGCAATGACCCTTCCTACGCTGTTTTAAAATGTTTGCAGTTTATCTTGCAGTGTAAGTTGATTATAGAGAGAAACCAGCAGTGATGGAACTCTCAGTTGCTGGCTTTATGACAGGAAAATAGTTTCAAAAGAATATGCAGACAACCTTTTCGATATTTCACATGTCGCATTCCGTAAATAAAGACTTTCACAACAGACTTTAGCGCGTAAAATTCATAGTTCAACACAACGTACCAAATTTGCTGACATCGATCACTACAAAATTCATATAAAATCCGGCGAACGACCGTTGGAACTAGGACACAAACGGTCAACACTGTTGTGACAATGACAAATGTCTTTGCTAATTTTAAAGCGACGAAAAATCTACGCACAAAGCTCATCCTGTTGGATGATTCCTCGGTTGAATTGTCAGCGCTGGCGATCGTTGTTTCAGCGAAGATGCGCTTTCGTTGCCTTCGAGCAACAAGGAAAATGTGGAGGTGAGCAAAAGTATTAATATAAGGCAAAGGTATCCAAAAGCTTCGTTAATGTAATAGATGTTATATCCTGAGCCAAGTAAGTCGCAAGAACTTTGAAAGTTCCTGTAGCTTATCACGTGAGCATACAAAGCAATAAAAATGGATGGAACAAGCAGCTATCCAGATTCCTGAAACAGCGAGAAACACTCGTCGATGTGTCACAATGAGTTGATACCTCAGTGGTTTTAAAATAAATAGATAACGGTCGACTGTAATTGCAAGAAGTGTTGCAATTGAAGCAAACATAAATGCCCATATTGTAGCTCGGCTTAACTTACAAAACAAGTCCTGATCGTTATCAATGTTCAGTAAAATTTGAACAAACTCAATGATCCATATTGGATAAAATGTCAAGCAGACGAGAAGATCTGCCAACGCCAAGTTTCCCACCAAATCAGATGTCGCTGTCTTTTTTTTTGTTTAAGAAAATTGTGTATATTATAACTGTTACGTTTCCGAAAACACCGATAATCATTGCGATGAACTTAAACACAACCAAAGCAAGAAGAAGATTATTTGGAAGTGTGTGGTAAATTGCTGTGTTATAAAGATATCAACAATCATCTGCATCCTATCTCTCTTACCCCTATCATATCTAAATTGGCGGAGGAAATCGTAGTAAATAACTACGTGAGACCAGCGGTCATGGAAAAAATTGATGATAAACAATTCGGCACAATCCCAAATTCGTCAACCACACATGCGCTCATTAGTATGCTTCATACTTGGACGAAAGACACCGATGGGAATGGTTCAACTACAAGAGTGGTCCTATTCGATTTTCGTAAGGCGTTCGATCTAATAGACCATCGCGTTCTATCTCAGAAATTGCTTACGTATAACCTACCCAAAAGTATTACCAGTTGGATTTTGAATTTTTTAACGGATCGTACACAGAGGGTGAAATTGAGTAACGACTGTTTTTCCGAATGGGGCTCTGGTCCTGCAGGTGTACCGCAGGGTACTAAATTAGGTCCCTGGTTGTTCATCATTATGATAAACGATTTAAGAGTGTCTGGCGTTGATGCCCTGTGGAAATACGTAGACGATACCACTCTGTCTGAGTCACTGGCCAAAAACGACCCAAGTCTTTTACGACATTATGTGAATGACTTTGTGACAAAATCACAGTCTGATGGTTTGCAGTTAAAGGAGTCTAAATGTAAGGAGTTTCGCGTGGATTTTTCTGAACCTTGTAGATCGTTCCAGCCCAGTTTAATTAACAATAAAAGCATTGACGTTGTGCCATCCGTAAAGTTGTTGGGTCTTACAATTAGCGAAGATCTCAAATGGAATCAGCATGTCATGGAGATTTGTAAAAAGGTTTCTTCACGCCTTTATTTCCTGAGGCAACTAAAACGTGCTAAAGTTCCATCTAAAGCACTTGTTCTATTTTGTACAACTAGTATTCACCCGGTTACGAATACGCGTGTCAGGTGTTTCATAATTCCCTGCCTCAATACTTATCATATGAGATTGAGAAACTTCAGAAACGAGCGTTTCGGACTATTTTCCCCGAGCTACATTATCAAGAAGTTTTACATCTACTAAATATTCCGACAATTTACGACAGAAGGGAAACTTTTACTGAGAAACTATTTAGTGACATTGTTACTAATGATCAGAATAAATTAAGAGTCTTATTACCGCCCGAGAACGGTAGCGATCTTCCACTTAGGAATATGCTTTTAAATTATGATAGTTATAAATTGGTATGTAAAATAGCTAATGCACTTTATTATCTGCAAAACTTAACGTAATTCAGCTCATGTATTTGCAGCTGCAAGTTTTAAGTTTGTTAAACTATATGTATATGTATACTATATGTATATTTGCCATGGATGTCTTGCGAATAGATAAAATGAGATCAGAGCAATAATGAAGACTAATCGACGTACGATAAAGTTAATGAAACTATTCATTGGGCTAACTAGCTGACAGTTTCAAGTGTTTTGACAGGCGTATATCAATAGCTTGCTCATAGGTAATTTGCCCACTGCACAGCTGTCAACATATTGATGAAACATCACTAATTTCTTGACGAAAGTTCGAATGTTCAAACGTCTTATAAACGTAAGATACAGATGGAATAATTATATAAAAATCCGAGAATTAGTTTCCCTGTAAGACTTTAGAACACTAAAGATTCATTCTTGCCAAATATTAAATATTATATAGGGTGAGTAAAAAAACCTGACGCCTTTCATATTCAAATTAACTGCATAGTCAAGCATAGCGAGAGTGATTTGACAGAAGTTGACTAAATATTATTAGTATTTAGTAGTGCACTTATTTCATATGCCTCGCATGCTCATGAGATGTAGGCCTATATTTAGGCAACGTCTAAATAAACATATCAAATTAAAGCTATTAAAAAGTTACATTTAATATAAAAAACTTACGACTTTATGCCTAAAAAATACAAAAGCAACTGCAATTTTGCAAAATATAGCAAATTTCAAATCAAAACTCAGAAAAACTGAATCAAATTGGCTACAATTCCCCCCTGACTTATCACTCCAGTTTACTTACAGTTCAATGGCTTAAATACGGAGAGGGGCACATACATGGGAAATGAGAAACCATAAGCGGATAGTCAGATTCGTGAATAGTAAGAATGAGATCCGAGCAACAATAGTGAAGATAAATAGACGTACGATAAAGTTGATGAAACTGTTCATTTGGCGTGACTAGCTGAGAGTTTGAAGTGTTTTGCCAAGCATATAACAATAGCTTGCTTAGGCTATTTGCACAGCTGTAAACATAATTATGAAACATCACGAATTCTTTGAAGAAAGTTTCAATGTTTAAACTCATGCACAAATGACGGAATAATTATATAAAAATCCGAGAGTTGGTTGCCCTGTGAGACTTTAGAAGACTAATAAAGATTCATTCTTGCCGAATATTAACTATTATATATGGTGAGTAAAAAAACTTGATGCCTTTCATATTCAAATTAAACGCATAGTCAAGCATAGCGAGTGTCAACCTCGTCCCCAGGGTCATCTTTGTGGGCGCAGTGAGGAAATAGATGACCCTGGTAAAGGCTGTAAAAATCTCCAAGATTCTTGGAGATTTTCGAGCATGCGCCGTCAGTGAATAATGTGGCGCTCTACTACGTTGTACCACTGGCACAGAGCATTGGCGTGCAAATTTTCACAACGTATACAGAAATTTACGCTCACATAAAAAATATTTAAAAGAATGTTTTTCAATAACGCAAATTTAGAATATCCGATATACCAACCACAACTCAAACTAACCACAAGTTGTATATAAAAACCCCAACCTAATAAAAACAGGAAGTAATATTATGCTGTCATTTCGTTAAACCAATCACATTTATTGTCACAAACCCTGACTGGTCGAATGTGTTAACCAATGAACAAGGAGATTAAGACAGCCTTTACCAGGGTCATCTATTTCCTCACCGCGCCCACAAAGATGACCCTGGGGACGAGGTTGAGCGAGAGTGATTTGACAGAAGATGACTGAATATAATTACTAGTGCACTTATTCCATATGCCGCGCATGTATATTTAGGCAACGTCTAAATAAGCATATCAAATTAAAGCTATTAAAAAGTTGCATTTAATGTAAAAAACTCACGACTTTATGCCTAAAAAATACAAAAACAACTGCAATTTTGCAAAATATAGCAAATTTCAAAGCAAAACTCAGAAAAACTGAATCAAATTGGCTATCAAATCCCCCTCCCCCACTTAAGAATATCTCGTCGGTAAAACCACAGAGTGTATGTCAGGGGAAAAGACTGGTCGGTAGAGTGGTCTTTTGGGCATGAGAAAGTGATAATGGCCTGAGTTCTCCCTGTTTTACAAGCCCTCGTGTTTTGTGCATCATTAATTGGTAACACTCAGAGCTGTCAAGTTAATACAACAGTTCGCGAGTACAACAGCTTTATCCAAATTTTATCATTTAATATTATTTCATACATTCTAGTGAGCGCTCGCAAAATAGTTTCTTACTTAACTCCTGGAATACCCCTAATATGGACACGCGAGTTTCTGACTTTAATACTACATGATGAGCTGTTACAAAATACTCCATCTTAATTAAACGTGTGGTTTATTAACGCCTGTTTCATTAGATCTTGCATTTTCGTCGCGTCGAATGCAATTCAAACAACAGACAGATGGAATGACTTGCCTCTTTCACTATTGCTTGAATTGCATTCCACGCTAGAACATTTGGTTCGCGATCTAATTTACACTGACTTAACTGAATTCATGGGGGGGGGGGGGCTATCGAAGGGCAAAGGAATGGGGTTTTTTTGTGGGGAGGGAGCGATTGTTTAAGATACTAATTGTAACGATCTTGGGAAGGACAAACCTGGGAGCAAACCCCCCCCCCCCCTAGCGCCGTTTAAATCGACCCCGAATCGAGACCGTTTTCTTGGAACAAAGAACTATGCCAATCTAAAACTTGAACCGATCCGAGACCACCTGTCGATGCATGTCGTCTAGTTTAGATTCGTCTCGGATCGCGGTTTCAGTTCGTTTCTGCACGACTGCCACGCTTGGCACGTTGATCACAATCGCTACGGCCAACGGTCCCTAAGCGGTCCATTTTGTCGTGACTGTCGTAGCAAAGCCATCCTCGATGATGCAACATAGACTAGATCTATATTTTCGCTTGTTCTTACATCCTAGTCAGCTCTTGCAATGACCCTTGCTACGCTGTTTTAAAATGTTTCCAGTTTATCTTGCAGTGTAAGCTGATTATAGAGAGAAACCAGCAGTGATGAAACTCTCAGTTGCTGGCTTTATGACAGGAAAATAGTTTCAAAAGAATATGCAGACAACCTTTTCGATACTTTTCATGTCGCACTCCGTAGATGAAGACATTCACAACAGAGTTTAGCGCGTAAAATTCATAGTTCAACACAACGTACCAAATTTGCTGATATCGATCACCACAAAATTCATGTAATATCCGGCCAACGACTGTTGGAACTAGGATACAAACGGTTAACACTGCTGCGACAATACCAAATGTCTTGGCTAATTTTAAAGCGACGAAAAATCTACGCAAAAAGCTCATCCTGTTGGATGATTCCTCGGTTGAATTGTCATCTCTGGCGATCGTTGTTTCAGCCAAGATGCGCTTTCGTTGCCTTCGAGCAACAAGGAAAATGTGGAGGTTGAGCAAAAGTATTAATATAAGGAAAAGGTATCCAAAAGCTTCGTTTGTGCGACGGATGTTTTCTGCTGAACCTGGTACGGTGCAAAGACTTCGCAAGTTCCTGTAGCTTATGACGTGAACATACGAAGCAACAAAAATACAACAAGTAGCTATCCAGATTCCTGAAACAGCGAGAAACACTCGTCGATGTGTCACAATGAGTTGATACCTCAGGGGTTTTAAAATATATAGATAACGGTCGACTGTAATTACAAGAAGTGTTGTAATTGAAGCAAACATAAATGCCCATATTGTAGCTCGGCTAAACTTACAAAACAAGTCCTGATCGTTATCAATGTTCAGTAAAATTTGAACAAACTCAATGATCCATATTGGATAAAATGTCAAGCAGACGAGAAGATCTGCCAACGCCAAGTTTCCAACCAAATATGATGTCGCTGTCTTTTCTTTTTTTTAAGAAAATTGAGTACATTATAACTGTCACGTTTCCCAAAACACCGATGACCATCGCGATGAACTTAAACACAACCGAAGCAAGAAGAAGACGATTTGGAAGCTCGCGGTAAATTCCTGTGTTATTTGCCATGGATGTTTTGTGAATAGATAAAATGAGATCAGAGCAATAGTGAAGACTAATGGACGTCGGATAAAGTTAATGAAACTGTTTATTTGGCTAACTAAGCAGCTTTAGTAAAAAAATTGGATATATGGTCACACTGCATCTTGTCGGTAAAACAGATTCTACCCGCCATCTACCGCAGAGATCCCACAAGATTCTACGCATGCGCACACTGGTCATCTCTACGCTGTTCCCTTTAGCTGGCAAGCTCGTCTGGTTTTTTCGACATAAAATTTTTCAACATTTACAACAATCCTCTACTGGATATCAAAAATTTTACTGGTTGTAAAAATATATTACTATAGACAACAACTGGAAGAAGTTTGCGCGGCAAACTCTTTTTCGTTCTCGTTATTTTTCGGTTGAAAGTTGTCATGGTGTCGTCTCATACTTCCGATGCTAATCTGTTCGAAGCAATGCTGGACGCGCGAAATACCGGTTCGTCTGGGTTGCTCGACGAAAACGACAACGGCGTCCTGCGAAGCAGGGAAAAATGTCAGTCAAAAACATCATCTAGCGATGCCAGCGCAGGGCTTTTTTCACAGTCCACAAACGATGGAAATGGCGGTAAAATTACTGTGGAAAAAATAGACCAGAAACTAACGCAACTCGCTGAAATTGTCAATAGTTTCGCTCCTGTTGTCGAGGAGTTAAAGTCTGCATACGATGCTGCGCAGCAGCAGGCTGAAGCAGACATGTCTGAAGGGGAAATTAATGATGAAGAATCCCCAGAGCATGAGACAAATGATGCTGTCAGTAATGCTCTCACTTCAAAATCAAACGAGATCGATGATCTGGTCTAAGAAGTTACTGAGAATAAGACAACGGCCGCTGGTCTTCCTGATAAAATGGCTGCTGTTTTAGAGAGCATTCTGGCTTCAGGATTAAATGAGCAAGCTCTCAACAAAAGGAACGAAAAAATTCACCGACCAGCAAACTGCAAGCTTTTGCAAGTCACTAAAATGAATTCCGAAATTCGGGATGTTGCCCAGAAAGCAACACGAAGCATGGATGCTCAACTACAAAAATTGCAGGAGGCTTTGGTGAAAGGCCTTTCACCAATTGCTCGCCTCGCAGGGATTGTTGGAGAATCTTTGGGTAAACCTACTACAGAAGGAATTATGATACCTCCAGAGGATCTTTGGGAGGGCTTATCAAATTCTGTACTATTAATCGCCTCAGTCAATCATGACCTCAACATGTGTCGTCGGGATTTGTTTAAAGCCGACCTAGACGCTGACTTTCAGGCTATTTGTAGCAACAAACAGCCAGTAGAGCTGGAGTTATTTGGGGATGACTTGGCTGAACGGCTTAAGACTGTCAAAGAAAACAAGAAAGCTTCACAACAATTAACAGCCTAGAAAAGGAAACGGGAGGAACCGCATAACAGAGGTTCCCACCCCTCGAGAATACATTTTTTGTTCCCACGTCGGGGGAGTCGTTACCAGGACCACCCCCAGAGAAAATTCCAGCACGAACAATACGCAGCAGGGAACAAAAGGGCGAAACCTGTGAAACAGAAGTCGACCCCTTAAATAACAATGTAAGTAATAGAAACAATGTTCTGGTAAATGTTGACTTTAATCGATCTGGGACGCAGGTTCAATTAGCAGGTCGCATGCAGTACGTTCTTGCATTGCCAGATGGAAAGAACTCACATCGGATCCATCTATCCTCTCGGCTGTCAGTGGATACAAAATCAAGTTTTTAGTACAACCAGTGCAGTTATCTATACCACATAGACAACAATTTTCTGTGCCTATTATCAATGCTATCAATTGTCAGATTTCTCAATTTTTGGAGAAGGGAATCATTAAAAAGAGTTTCCCGGAGAGAAACCAGTTATTTCTACTATTTTTCTTCGGCCTAAAAAGGATGGATCCTTTCGCATGATAGTGAACCTTAAAGAACTCAACAAATTTGTTGAGTATGAGCATTTCAAGATGGATTCTATTCATACTTGCATTGAACTTATGCGGCCCAACTGTTATATGGCATCCATTGATCTCAAGAATGCCTACTACTCTGTGCCTACTGATGAGAGTCATAAAAAAAATTTAAAATTTCAATGGCAAGGGGCATTGTATCAGTTCACTTGCCTAGCACAGGGGTTTATCGGTCAGCACCAAGGCTTTTCACAAAGCTGCTGAAACCTGTATTCTCTTATCTTAGACGTAAAGGCCACATTTCAAGTGATTATCTTGATGGCTCCCTATTAGATGATATGCTGCATACATTCCGAGAATTGGGGTTCATACCACATGATACCAAATCTATTACAACCCCAACACAAATTATTGAGCATTTAAGTTTTGTCTTGAATTTCATTGAGATGACAGTATCCACCTCACTTGATAAACACCAGAATTTATGTCATGCCATTTTGTATGTTCTACAACAAGACATGCCTAGCATCAGAGCAGTTGCTCAGATCATAGGGATGATGGTAGCATGTTTCCCTGGGGTTGAATATGCTCAAATCTTTTATCGCCAACTAGAAATTGATAATATAGCTGCCCTCAAGCTTCAAAACGGTGATTTTGACATGCCTATGCAACTGTCTACTCTTGCGAGAGCAGATGCAAACTGGTGGATTACTAGTACCCTCACCTCAAAGGGGAAAATTGACAATGTCATATACACTGATGCATCTAATAAAGGGTGGGGGGGGGGAAGGGCAAGCAATAACGTTGACACAACTGGAGGACAGTGGTCTATTATCGAAGCTAGGCATCACATAAATTATCTTGAGCTTAAAGCAGTATTAATAGGCCTGCAATCTCTCTGCAAAAACTATGTTAACAGTCATATTAAGGTTATGACAGATAACACCACAACTGTGGCATACATTCGCAACATGCGCGGTTCCCAGTCACTGGATTGTAATGAGATTGCTAGAGCTATATGGCTATGGTGCCTCCCCAGAGAGATCTGGCTCACTGTCAGTCACATTCCTGGCCAACACAATGTTGTTGCTGACAGGGCATCCACATCCTTTGACGACTCAAAGGAATGGAAACTTGATGTTGACATTTTCCATTAAACTATCAGCAGACGGGGCAAACCAGACACTGATATGTTTGCCTCACGACTAAATCACCAATTTAGTCCATATGTCTCCTTGCATCTAGCTGACCCACAGGCACAGCAAATAGATGCTTTTACTGTAGATTGGAGCAATCACTTTATCTATGCCTTTCCGCCATTTAGCGTCATACCACGAGTACTCAGGCAATTAGAATTAACCCAAGCACGTGCAATAATAATTGTTTCAAACTGGCAAACTCAGTCATGGTCCCCTGCACTGACCCGATTACTAATTCAATGCCCACTTCTATTGCCCAGCAATGTAAGCAATGTGCACCTGCCACACAATTTGGAGAAACAACATCCGCTGGGAAGCAAACTTCAACTGATGGCTTGTCTTTTGTCAGGGAATACCTATCACATCAAGGAATTTCAGGAGCAGTTCAAGGCACCCTACTCCAATCCTGGCGATCGGGCACACAAAAACAATACCAAGTGTATTTCTCAAAATGGTAATCATATACTCGTAAGTGGAAAATTGATTCCTTTCACCCTACTATGAGCGAGGTACTAGATTTTTTACAAAATCTTTATGACAGTGGTTTTAGCTACAGTGCTCTAAATACAGCCAGAAGTTCTTTGTCCTCATTCATTATCCTTAATGGTAATTTGACTATTGGAACACACCCTGACACCCACTTGTACAGCGGTTTATGAAAGGCGTTTTCCAAGCAAGACAAGCAGTGCCACGATACACATCTACACGGGATACCTCTGTTGTCCTGTTACCGTTACATCTGAAAGGGCTTCATCCAGCAACTCTTACACTACACCAACTGACCCCAAAAACTTGTCATGTTATGTACTTTGGTTACTGGACAACGTTGCCAGTCATTACATTTGATGAACCTTGGAAGTATGCATATGGATATTGATAACTCTTACGTTTTTCACATCACACAGCTTGTTAAACAGTCTGCACCTGGTAAAGCTCAACCTGTCTTGGTTATTTCAAGATTTCTTCCTGATGAAGGCTTGTGTGTTGCCACAGTTCTTGATGAATATATCAAACGAACAGAAGCACTACGAGGCAGTGAAAAACAGTTGTTTATTAGTTTTATTAAACCACACAAGAAAGTTTCTAATGAATCCATATCTCGTTGGATAAAAATGTGATGCAAGTTGCTGGAATCGACACATCAATCTTTAGGCCACACAGCACTAGAACAGCATCTACTAGCAAAGCTAACAGATGTCAAGTCCCTATAAACTCAATCTTGAAAGTGGCTAGCTGGAGTACTGACTGTGTGTTCAACAAGTTTTATAACAAACCTGTGCAGAACTCCAATTCCACAGGATTTGGACAAACAATTTTGCCTGCTACAGTTAATAAGGAACAATGTTGACTTCCATACTATTGCTTAAACAGTTAATGTTATATTGTACTGTTCATTCATATGGGCTTAATAAAGGTCATTTACAACAAGGGTTGTGACCTGGGTTATTACTGTTTATGTTGTGTTTGTTTGGTGTCCACATTCTTTGAAATCTCGTGGGATCTCTGCGGTAGATGGCGGGTACAATTTGAAATTAAACGAGACTTACTTGCTAGTTGAAGTTTGATTGGAATTCTACCAGCCATCTACAAAGCAGAATTGGTAGAATTCCAATCAAACTTCAACTAACAAGTAAGTCTCGTTTAATTTCAAAGTTTATGTCAGGGAAAAAGGCAGGTCGATAGAGCGGTCTTCTGGGCATGGGAAAGTGATAATTGTGGCCTGAATTCCCCCTGTGTTACAAGCCCTTATGTTGTGGGCATCACTAACTGGTAACATTCAGAGTTGTTAAATTAACGCAACAGTTCGCGGGTACAACAGCTTTGTCCAAATTTTATCACTTAATATTATTTCATATATTCTAGTATAGTGGCTCGCAAAATAGTTTAACACCTGGAACACCCCTAATATGGACACGCCAGTTTCTGACTTTAATACTACATGACAAGCCGTTAGAAAATACTCCACCATAGCTACAAATTTGGTTTATTAACGCCTGTTTCATTAGACGTTGTATTTTAGTCGCGTCGAACTCAATTCAAACAACAGACAGATGGAATGACTTGCCTCTTTCACTATTGCTTGAATTGCATTCGACCCTCCACGCTAGAGCATTTTGTTCTCGATCTAGTTTACACTGGCGGCGCCAAACTAAACTGAATGCATGGGGGGGGGGGGCAATCGAAGGATAAATGAATGTTTTTTGGAGGGGAGGGGGAGATTACTGCTCACCCCTATGGGGAGATGTAATAAGACTTTTAACGATAAACTTTAAAAATTTCAAAACCGTGCAGCGAAAAATAATCGCCGGGGTTAGCTTTGATACTAGATCTGCTGATGTTCTCCGTTCCCTAAGCTGGAATGAACTGGAGGAAAGGCGGCATATAAGTAAACCACTATTATAATGTAAAATTCTCAATGATTATACGGAACCCAACCTAAAAGAATCTCTAATAAGGAGAAACGTCTGGCAAACTAATTATGATCTTAGGAATAGCCGAACCAGCTTACCTCTTCCAAAACCAAAAAGGGAGTTTCTCAAAAAAGTTTTAATTATAGTGGGGCAAAACTGTGGAACAGTCTTCCACCGAATGCCAAATTAGCAAGCTCTGTCCACTCATTTATAAATATAATATAGGTCACACCAAAATAATGTACTTTAGTAACAGGTAGATATTTTGTAAATAACTATATGTTAAGACGCCCTCCACGGAAACCAGCATTTGCTGATGGGGCTAGCGTCATTAAATAAAGTTTTACATACATACATACATTGTTTAAGATACTAATTGTAACGATCTTGGGGAAGAACAAATTCGGGAGCAAATGCCCCCCCCCCCTTGCCCCCCCCCCCTCCACGAGCGCCGCCACTGCTAATTTAGATCGACCCCGCACCGAGACCGTCTGTTTGGAACAAACAACTATGCCAATCTAAAACTTGAACCGATCCGAGACCACCTGTCGATGCATGTTGTCTAGTTTAGATTCGTCTCGGATCACCGTTTTAGCTCGTTTCTGCACGACTGTCCACGCTTGGCACGTTGATGACAATCGTTAAGGCCAACAGTCCTTAAGCGGTCCATTTTGTCGTGACGGTCGTAGCAAAGCCATCCTCGATGATGCAACATAGTCTAGATCTATATTTTCGCTTGTTCTTACATCCAGGTCAGTTCGTGCAATTATCCTTGCTGCGCGGTTTTAAATGTTTGCAGTTTATCTTGCAGTGTAAGCTGATTATAGACGAAACTCTCAGTTGCTGGCTTTATGACAGGAAAATAGTTTTAAAAGAATATGCAGATAACCTTTTCGATATTTTACATGTCGCACTCCGTAGATGAAGACGTTCACAACAGAGTTTAGTGCGTAAAATTCATAGTTCAACACAACGTACCAAATGTGCTGAGATCCATCACTAGAAAATTCACATAAAATCCGGCCAACGACCGTTGGAACTAGGATACAAAAGATCAACACTGCTGCGACAATAGCAAATGTCTTTGCTAATTTTAAAGCGACGAAAAATCTACGCACAAAGCTTATCCTGTTGGATGATTCCTCGGTTGAATTGTCAGCTCTGCCGATCGTTGTTTCAGCCAAGATGCGCTTTCGTTGCCTTCGAGCAACAAGGAAAATGTGCAGGTTGAGCAAAAGTATTAATATAAGGGAAAGGTATCCAAAAGCTTCGTTTGTGCGACGGATGTTTTCTGCTGAACCTGGTAAGATACAAAGACTTCGAAAGTTCCTGTAGCTTATGATGTGAACATACGAAGCAATAAAAATACAACAAGCAGCTATCCAGATTCCTGAAACAGCGAGAAACACTCGTCGATGTGTCACAATGAATGGATACCTGAGCGGTTTTAAAATATATAGATAACGGTCGACTGTAATTGCAAGAAGTGTTGTAATTGAAGCAAACATAAATGCCCATATTGTAGCTCGGCTAAACTTACAAAACAAGTCCTGATCGTTATCAATGTTCAGTAAAATTTGAACAAACTCAATGATCCATGTTGGATAAAATATCAAGCAGACGAGAAGATCTGCCAACGCCAAGTTTCCAACCAAATAAGATGTCGCTGTCTTTTCTTTTTTTAAGAAAATTGAGTACATTATAACTGTCACGTTTCCGAAAACACCGATGACCATCGCCATAAACTTAAACACCACCGAAGCAAGAAGAAGACTATTTGGAAGCTCGCGGTAAATTGTTGTGTTATTTGCCATGGATGTCTTGTGAATAGATAAAATGAGATCAGAGCAATAGTGAAGACTAATGGACGTCGGATAAAGTTAATGATACTGTTTATTTGGCTAACTACCTGATAGTTTCAAGTGTTTTGACAGGCATATATTAATAGCTTGCTCATAGGTAATTTGCACACTGCACAGCTGTCAACATATTGATGAAACATCACTAATTTTTTGACGAAAGTTCCAATGTTCAAATGTTTTATATACGTGAGATACAGATGTAATAATTATATAAAAATCCGAGAATTAGTTTCCCTATGAGTCTTTAGAAGACTAAAGACTCATTCTTGCCGAATATTAACCATTATTATTCATTGCAGTATATTCTCGCATTCTCATTGGAGAGCCTACGATGAATTATTCGTATTTTGCTGGTGGCGTGAGCACATGACAAATAATTATCGTATTTCGTATTTATCGTAGAGACAAATACGCACAGAGATTATAAAAGAATAGAGGCGACATCCTGATTAAAATTCACTCAAGCTCGCGGGATAAATTGAAGCTCGCTAATGGGGGGCAAATTTAAGACGCGGATGTAACACCTTACACCTATTGGCTGTTGATCGACTGTTCAAAACAACAGATTGAAAAAGCTGAGAAAAAACTTTTTCCGATTTTTTTCGCACTATGAGTGTTTTTAATAAAAACTAAGGCGAAAATGTTAAAGATTAGTGCGGGATTGCCTTGAAAGGTTTGAATTTTGTGTTTTGAATACTGGATAAAATTGGGTATGTTTAATATTGAGTATTTGTTAGCGAAAATGCAATGTTTGTATTTGGAAAAAATCAGATGAACACGCTTGACAAGTCTTTAAAGTTTAAATACATCGTAGTATTTTAGTTCTACACCTTGTTGCACCTCTAAAACAAGTTTAATAACTGTTTCAAGGCAAAAAAGTTCAATTTGTGTCCAGATGTGGGATAATGATAATGGGCGAGTGTAAGTGGACAGAAGTCAACTAAATATAATTACAAAAACAACTGCAATTTTGCAAAATATAGCGAATTTCCCTTCAAAGTTTAAGGTGTTTGTCTTTTACCTATAGCCTCAAAATTTTTTGACCAAATACAACTTTTTTAAAAGCTTTAATAAAGCGGAATATCCTCCCACCTCGCCTTAAGTACATCTCGTCAGTGTGACCAGTTCTGGTATACTTTTACCAGGTCCAGTCGGATGGGCTTGGACATCCTCCTGCTTTAAAGACTTGCAACATTCAGAAAAGGAGGGAGTGGTCCCACCAAATCTAAGCAGCTTTAGTAAAAAAATTGGATATATGGTCACACTGCATCTTGTCGGTAAAACAGATTCTACCCGCCATCTACCGCAGAGATCCCACGAGATTCTACGCATGCGCACACTGGTCATCTCTACGCTGTTCCCTTTAGCTGGCAAGCTCGTCTGGTTTTTTCGACATAAAATTTTTCAACATTTACAACAATCCTCTACTGGATATCAAAAATTTTACTGGTTGTAAAAATATATTACTATAGACAACAACTGGGAGAAGTTTGCGCGGCAAACTCTTTTTCGTTCTCGTTATTTTTCGGTTGAAAGTTGTCATGGTGTCGTCTCATACTTCCGATGCTAATCTGTTCGAAGCAATGCTGGACGCGCGAAATACCGGTTCGTCTGGGTTGCTCGACGAAAACGACAACGGCGTCCTGCGAAGCAGGGAAAAATGTCAGTCAAAAACATCATCTAGCGATGCCAGCGCAGGGCTTTTTTCACAGTCCACAAACGATGGAAATGGCGGTAAAATTACTGTGGAAAAAATAGACCAGAAACTAACGCAACTCGCTGAAATTGTCAATAGTTTCGCTCCTGTTGTCAAGGAGTTAAAGTCTGCATACGATGCTGCGCAGCAGCAGGCTGAAGCAGACATGTCTGAAGGGGAAATTAATGATGAAGAATCCCCAGAGCATGAGACAAATGATGCTGTCAGTAATGCTCTCACTTCAAAATCAAACGAGATCGATGATCTGGTCTAAGAAGTTACTGAGAATAAGACAACGGCCGCTGGTCTTCCTGATAAAATGGCTGCTGTTTTAGAGAGCATTCTGGCTTCAGGATTAAATGAGCAAGCTCTCAACAAAAGGAACGAAAAAATTCACCGACCAGCAAACTGCAAGCTTTTGCAAGTCACTAAAATGAATTCCGAAATTCGGGATGTTGCCCAGAAAGCAACACGAAGCATGGATGCTCAACTACAAAAATTGCAGGAGGCTTTGGTGAAAGGCCTTTCACCAATTGCTCGCCTCGCAGGGATTGTTGGAGAATCTTTGGGTAAACCTACTACAGAAGGAATTATGATACCTCCAGAGGATCTTTGGGAGGGCTTATCAAATTCTGTACTATTAATCGCCTCAGTCAATCATGACCTCAACATGTGTCGTCGGGATTTGTTTAAAGCCGACCTAGACGCTGACTTTCAGGCTATTTGTAGCAACAAACAGCCAGTAGAGCTGGAGTTATTTGGGGATGACTTGGCTGAACGGCTTAAGACTGTCAAAGAAAACAAGAAAGCTTCACAACAATTAACAGCCTAGAAAAGGAAACGGGAGGAACCGCATAACAGAGGTTCCCACCCCTCGAGAATACATTTTTTGTTCCCACGTCGGGGGAGTCGTTACCAGGACCACCCCCAGAGAAAATTCCAGCACGAACAATACGCAGCAGGGAACAAAAGGGCGAAACCTGTGAAACAGAAGTCGACCCCTTAAATAACAATGTAAGTAATAGAAACAATGTTCTGGTAAATGTTGACTTTAATCGATCTGGGACGCAGGTTCAATTAGCAGGTCGCATGCAGTACGTTCTTGCATTGCCAGATGGAAAGAACTCACATCGGATCCATCTATCCTCTCGGCTGTCAGTGGATACAAAATCAAGTTTTTAGTACAACCAGTGCAGTTATCTATACCACATAGACAACAATTTTCTGTGCCTATTATCAATGCTATCAATTGTCAGATTTCTCAATTTTTGGAGAAGGGAATCATTAAAAAGAGTTTCCCGGAGAGAAACCAGTTATTTCTACTATTTTTCTTCGGCCTAAAAAGGATGGATCCTTTCGCATGATAGTGAACCTTAAAGAACTCAACAAATTTGTTGAGTATGAGCATTTCAAGATGGATTCTATTCATACTTGCATTGAACTTATGCGGCCCAACTGTTATATGGCATCCATTGATCTCAAGAATGCCTACTACTCTGTGCCTACTGATGAGAGTCATAAAAAAAATTTAAAATTTCAATGGCAAGGGGCATTGTATCAGTTCACTTGCCTAGCACAGGGTTTATCGTCAGCACCAAGGCTTTTCACAAAGCTGCTGAAACCTGTATTCTCTTATCTTAGACGTAAAGGCCACATTTCAAGTGATTATCTTGATGGCTCCCTATTAGATGATATGCTGCATACATTCCGAGAATTGGGGTTCATACCACATGATACCAAATCTATTACAACCCCAACACAAATTATTGAGCATTTAAGTTTTGTCTTGAATTTCATTGAGATGACAGTATCCACCTCACTTGATAAACACCAGAATTTATGTCATGCCATTTTGTATGTTCTACAACAAGACATGCCTAGCATCAGAGCAGTTGCTCAGATCATAGGGATGATGGTAGCATGTTTCCCTGGGGTTGAATATGCTCAAATCTTTTATCGCCAACTAGAAATTGATAATATAGCTGCCCTCAAGCTTCAAAACGGTGATTTTGACATGCCTATGCAACTGTCTACTCTTGCGAGAGCAGATGCAAACTGGTGGATTACTAGTACCCTCACCTCAAAGGGGAAAATTGACAATGTCATATACACTGATGCATCTAATAAAGGGTGGGGGGGGGGAAGGGCAAGCAATAACGTTGACACAACTGGAGGACAGTGGTCTATTATCGAAGCTAGGCATCACATAAATTATCTTGAGCTTAAAGCAGTATTAATAGGCCTGCAATCTCTCTGCAAAAACTATGTTAACAGTCATATTAAGGTTATGACAGATAACACCACAACTGTGGCATACATTCGCAACATGCGCGGTTCCCAGTCACTGGATTGTAATGAGATTGCTAGAGCTATATGGCTATGGTGCCTCCCCAGAGAGATCTGGCTCACTGTCAGTCACATTCCTGGCCAACACAATGTTGTTGCTGACAGGGCATCCACATCCTTTGACGACTCAAAGGAATGGAAACTTGATGTTGACATTTTCCATTAAACTATCAGCAGACGGGGCAAACCAGACACTGATATGTTTGCCTCACGACTAAATCACCAATTTAGTCCATATGTCTCCTTGCATCTAGCTGACCCACAGGCACAGCAAATAGATGCTTTTACTGTAGATTGGAGCAATCACTTTATCTATGCCTTTCCGCCATTTAGCGTCATACCACGAGTACTCAGGCAATTAGAATTAACCCAAGCACGTGCAATAATAATTGTTTCAAACTGGCAAACTCAGTCATGGTCCCCTGCACTGACCCGATTACTAATTCAATGCCCACTTCTATTGCCCAGCAATGTAAGCAATGTGCACCTGCCACACAATTTGGAGAAACAACATCCGCTGGGAAGCAAACTTCAACTGATGGCTTGTCTTTTGTCAGGGAATACCTATCACATCAAGGAATTTCAGGAGCAGTTCAAGGCACCCTACTCCAATCCTGGCGATCGGGCACACAAAAACAATACCAAGTGTATTTCTCAAAATGGTAATCATATACTCGTAAGTGGAAAATTGATTCCTTTCACCCTACTATGAGCGAGGTACTAGATTTTTTACAAAATCTTTATGACAGTGGTTTTAGCTACAGTGCTCTAAATACAGCCAGAAGTTCTTTGTCCTCATTCATTATCCTTAATGGTAATTTGACTATTGGAACACACCCTGACACCCACTTGTACAGCGGTTTATGAAAGGCGTTTTCCAAGCAAGACAAGCAGTGCCACGATACACATCTACACGGGATACCTCTGTTGTCCTGTTACCGTTACATCTGAAAGGGCTTCATCCAGCAACTCTTACACTACACCAACTGACCCCAAAAACTTGTCATGTTATGTACTTTGGTTACTGGACAACGTTGCCAGTCATTACATTTGATGAACCTTGGAAGTATGCATATGGATATTGATAACTCTTACGTTTTTCACATCACACAGCTTGTTAAACAGTCTGCACCTGGTAAAGCTCAACCTGTCTTGGTTATTTCAAGATTTCTTCCCGATGAAGGCTTGTGTGTTGCCACAGTTCTTGATGAATATATCAAACGAACAGAAGCACTACGAGGCAGTGAAAAACAGTTGTTTATTAGTTTTATTAAACCACACAAGAAAGTTTCTAATGAATCCATATCTCGTTGGATAAAAATGTGATGCAAGTTGCTGGAATCGACACATCAATCTTTAGGCCACACAGCACTAGAACAGCATCTACTAGCAAAGCTAACAGATGTCAAGTCCCTATAAACTCAATCTTGAAAGTGGCTAGCTGGAGTACTGACTGTGTGTTCAACAAGTTTTATAACAAACCTGTGCAGAACTCCAATTCCACAGGATTTGGACAAACAATTTTGCCTGCTACAGTTAATAAGGAACAATGTTGACTTCCATACTATTGCTTAAACAGTTAATGTTATATTGTACTGTTCATTCATATGGGCTTAATAAAGGTCATTTACAACAAGGGTTGTGACCTGGGTTATTACTGTTTATGTTGTGTTTGTTTGGTGTCCACATTCTTTGAAATCTCGTGGGATCTCTGCGGTAGATGGCGGGTACAATTTGAAATTAAACGAGACTTACTTGCTAGTTGAAGTTTGATTGGAATTCTACCAGCCATCTACAAAGCAGAATTGGTAGAATTCCAATCAAACTTCAACTAACAAGTAAGTCTCGTTTAATTTCAAAGTTTATGTCAGGGAAAAAGGCAGGTCGATAGAGCGGTCTTCTGGGCATGGGAAAGTGATAATTGTGGCCTGAATTCCCCCTGTGTTACAAGCCCTTATGTTGTGGGCATCACTAACTGGTAACATTCAGAGTTGTTAAATTAACGCAACAGTTCGCGGGTACAACAGCTTTGTCCAAATTTTATCACTTAATATTATTTCATATATTCTAGTATAGTGGCTCGCAAAATAGTTTAACACCTGGAACACCCCTAATATGGACACGCCAGTTTCTGACTTTAATACTACATGACAAGCCGTTAGAAAATACTCCACCATAGCTACAAATTTGGTTTATTAACGCCTGTTTCATTAGACGTTGTATTTTAGTCGCGTCGAACTCAATTCAAACAACAGACAGATGGAATGACTTGCCTCTTTCACTATTGCTTGAATTGCATTCGACCCTCCACGCTAGAGCATTTTGTTCTCGATCTAGTTTACACTGGCGGCGCCAAACTAAACTGAATGCATGGGGGGGGGGGGGGCAATCGAAGGATAAATGAATGTTTTTTGGAGGGGAGGGGGAGATTACTGCTCACCCCTATGGGGAGATGTAATAAGACTTTTAACGATAAACTTTAAAAATTTCAAAACCGTGCAGCGAAAAATAATCGCCGGGGTTAGCTTTGATACTAGATCTGCTGATGTTCTCCGTTCCCTAAGCTGGAATGAACTGGAGGAAAGGCGGCATATAAGTAAACCACTATTATAATGTAAAATTCTCAATGATTATACGGAACCCAACCTAAAAGAATCTCTAATAAGGAGAAACGTCTGGCAAACTAATTATGATCTTAGGAATAGCCGAACCAGCTTACCTCTTCCAAAACCAAAAAGGGAGTTTCTCAAAAAAGTTTTAATTATAGTGGGGCAAAACTGTGGAACAGTCTTCCACCGAATGCCAAATTAGCAAGCTCTGTCCACTCATTTATAAATATAATATAGGTCACACCAAAATAATGTACTTTAGTAACAGGTAGATATTTTGTAAATAACTATATGTTAAGACGCCCTCCACGGAAACCAGCATTTGCTGATGGGGCTAGCGTCATTAAATAAAGTTTTACATACATACATACATTGTTTAAGATACTAATTGTAACGATCTTGGGGAAGAACAAATTCGGGAGCAAATGCCCCCCCCCTTGCCCCCCCCCCCTCCACGAGCGCCGCCACTGCTAATTTAGATCGACCCCGCACCGAGACCGTCTGTTTGGAACAAACAACTATGCCAATCTAAAACTTGAACCGATCCGAGACCACCTGTCGATGCATGTTGTCTAGTTTAGATTCGTCTCGGATCACCGTTTTAGCTCGTTTCTGCACGACTGTCCACGCTTGGCACGTTGATGACAATCGTTAAGGCCAACAGTCCTTAAGCGGTCCATTTTGTCGTGACGGTCGTAGCAAAGCCATCCTCGATGATGCAACATAGTCTAGATCTATATTTTCGCTTGTTCTTACATCCAGGTCAGTTCGTGCAATTATCCTTGCTGCGCGGTTTTAAATGTTTGCAGTTTATCTTGCAGTGTAAGCTGATTATAGACGAAACTCTCAGTTGCTGGCTTTATGACAGGAAAATAGTTTTAAAAGAATATGCAGATAACCTTTTCGATATTTTACATGTCGCACTCCGTAGATGAAGACGTTCACAACAGAGTTTAGTGCGTAAAATTCATAGTTCAACACAACGTACCAAATGTGCTGAGATCCATCACTAGAAAATTCACATAAAATCCGGCCAACGACCGTTGGAACTAGGATACAAAAGATCAACACTGCTGCGACAATAGCAAATGTCTTTGCTAATTTTAAAGCGACGAAAAATCTACGCACAAAGCTTATCCTGTTGGATGATTCCTCGGTTGAATTGTCAGCTCTGCCGATCGTTGTTTCAGCCAAGATGCGCTTTCGTTGCCTTCGAGCAACAAGGAAAATGTGCAGGTTGAGCAAAAGTATTAATATAAGGGAAAGGTATCCAAAAGCTTCGTTTGTGCGACGGATGTTTTCTGCTGAACCTGGTAAGATACAAAGACTTCGAAAGTTCCTGTAGCTTATGATGTGAACATACGAAGCAATAAAAATACAACAAGCAGCTATCCAGATTCCTGAAACAGCGAGAAACACTCGTCGATGTGTCACAATGAATGGATACCTGAGCGGTTTTAAAATATATAGATAACGGTCGACTGTAATTGCAAGAAGTGTTGTAATTGAAGCAAACATAAATGCCCATATTGTAGCTCGGCTAAACTTACAAAACAAGTCCTGATCGTTATCAATGTTCAGTAAAATTTGAACAAACTCAATGATCCATGTTGGATAAAATATCAAGCAGACGAGAAGATCTGCCAACGCCAAGTTTCCAACCAAATAAGATGTCGCTGTCTTTTCTTTTTTTAAGAAAATTGAGTACATTATAACTGTCACGTTTCCGAAAACACCGATGACCATCGCCATAAACTTAAACACCACCGAAGCAAGAAGAAGACTATTTGGAAGCTCGCGGTAAATTGTTGTGTTATTTGCCATGGATGTCTTGTGAATAGATAAAATGAGATCAGAGCAATAGTGAAGACTAATGGACGTCGGATAAAGTTAATGATACTGTTTATTTGGCTAACTACCTGATAGTTTCAAGTGTTTTGACAGGCATATATTAATAGCTTGCTCATAGGTAATTTGCACACTGCACAGCTGTCAACATATTGATGAAACATCACTAATTTTTTGACGAAAGTTCCAATGTTCAAATGTTTTATATACGTGAGATACAGATGTAATAATTATATAAAAATCCGAGAATTAGTTTCCCTATGAGTCTTTAGAAGACTAAAGACTCATTCTTGCCGAATATTAACCATTATTATTCATTGCAGTATATTCTCGCATTCTCATTGGAGAGCCTACGATGAATTATTCGTATTTTGCTGGTGGCGTGAGCACATGACAAATAATTATCGTATTTCGTATTTATCGTAGAGACAAATACGCACAGAGATTATAAAAGAATAGAGGCGACATCCTGATTAAAATTCACTCAAGCTCGCGGGATAAATTGAAGCTCGCTAATGGGGGGCAAATTTAAGACGCGGATGTAACACCTTACACCTATTGGCTGTTGATCGACTGTTCAAAACAACAGATTGAAAAAGCTGAGAAAAAACTTTTTCCGATTTTTTTCGCACTATGAGTGTTTTTAATAAAAACTAAGGCGAAAATGTTAAAGATTAGTGCGGGATTGCCTTGAAAGGTTTGAATTTTGTGTTTTGAATACTGGATAAAATTGGGTATGTTTAATATTGAGTATTTGTTAGCGAAAATGCAATGTTTGTATTTGGAAAAAATCAGATGAACACGCTTGACAAGTCTTTAAAGTTTAAATACATCGTAGTATTTTAGTTCTACACCTTGTTGCACCTCTAAAACAAGTTTAATAACTGTTTCAAGGCAAAAAAGTTCAATTTGTGTCCAGATGTGGGATAATGATAATGGGCGAGTGTAAGTGGACAGAAGTCAACTAAATATAATTACAAAAACAACTGCAATTTTGCAAAATATAGCGAATTTCCCTTCAAAGTTTAAGGTGTTTGTCTTTTACCTATAGCCTCAAAATTTTTTGACCAAATACAACTTTTTTAAAAGCTTTAATAAAGCGGAATATCCTCCCACCTCGCCTTAAGTACATCTCGTCAGTGTGACCAGTTCTGGTATACTTTTACCAGGTCCAGTCGGATGGGCTTGGACATCCTCCTGCTTTAAAGACTTGCAACATTCAGAAAAGGAGGGAGTGGTCCCACCAAATCTAAGCAGCTTTAGTAAAAAAATTGGATATATGGTCACACTGCATCTTGTCGGTAAAACAGATTCTACCCGCCATCTACCGCAGAGATCCCACGAGATTCTACGCATGCGCACACTGGTCATCTCTACGCTGTTCCCTTTAGCTGGCAAGCTCGTCTGGTTTTTTCGACATAAAATTTTTCAACATTTACAACAATCCTCTACTGGATATCAAAAATTTTACTGGTTGTAAAAATATATTACTATAGACAACAACTGGGAGAAGTTTGCGCGGCAAACTCTTTTTCGTTCTCGTTATTTTTCGGTTGAAAGTTGTCATGGTGTCGTCTCATACTTCCGATGCTAATCTGTTCGAAGCAATGCTGGACGCGCGAAATACCGGTTCGTCTGGGTTGCTCGACGAAAACGACAACGGCGTCCTGCGAAGCAGGGAAAAATGTCAGTCAAAAACATCATCTAGCGATGCCAGCGCAGGGCTTTTTTCACAGTCCACAAACGATGGAAATGGCGGTAAAATTACTGTGGAAAAAATAGACCAGAAACTAACGCAACTCGCTGAAATTGTCAATAGTTTCGCTCCTGTTGTCAAGGAGTTAAAGTCTGCATACGATGCTGCGCAGCAGCAGGCTGAAGCAGACATGTCTGAAGGGGAAATTAATGATGAAGAATCCCCAGAGCATGAGACAAATGATGCTGTCAGTAATGCTCTCACTTCAAAATCAAACGAGATCGATGATCTGGTCTAAGAAGTTACTGAGAATAAGACAACGGCCGCTGGTCTTCCTGATAAAATGGCTGCTGTTTTAGAGAGCATTCTGGCTTCAGGATTAAATGAGCAAGCTCTCAACAAAAGGAACGAAAAAATTCACCGACCAGCAAACTGCAAGCTTTTGCAAGTCACTAAAATGAATTCCGAAATTCGGGATGTTGCCCAGAAAGCAACACGAAGCATGGATGCTCAACTACAAAAATTGCAGGAGGCTTTGGTGAAAGGCCTTTCACCAATTGCTCGCCTCGCAGGGATTGTTGGAGAATCTTTGGGTAAACCTACTACAGAAGGAATTATGATACCTCCAGAGGATCTTTGGGAGGGCTTATCAAATTCTGTACTATTAATCGCCTCAGTCAATCATGACCTCAACATGTGTCGTCGGGATTTGTTTAAAGCCGACCTAGACGCTGACTTTCAGGCTATTTGTAGCAACAAACAGCCAGTAGAGCTGGAGTTATTTGGGGATGACTTGGCTGAACAGCTTAAGACTGTCAAAGAAAACAAGAAAGCTTCACAACAATTAACAGCCTAGAAAAGGAAACGGGAGGAACCGCATAACAGAGGTTCCCACCCCTCGAGAATACATTTTTTGTTCCCACGTCGGGGGAGTCGTTACCAGGACCACCCCCAGAGAAAATTCCAGCACGAACAATACGCAGCAGGGAACAAAAGGGCGAAACCTGTGAAACAGAAGTCGACCCCTTAAATAACAATGTAAGTAATAGAAACAATGTTCTGGTAAATGTTGACTTTAATCGATCTGGGACGCAGGTTCAATTAGCAGGTCGCATGCAGTACGTTCTTGCATTGCCAGATGGAAAGAACTCACATCGGATCCATCTATCCTCTCGGCTGTCAGTGGATACAAAATCAAGTTTTTAGTACAACCAGTGCAGTTATCTATACCACATAGACAACAATTTTCTGTGCCTATTATCAATGCTATCAATTGTCAGATTTCTCAATTTTTGGAGAAGGGAATCATTAAAAAGAGTTTCCCGGAGAGAAACCAGTTATTTCTACTATTTTTCTTCGGCCTAAAAAGGATGGATCCTTTCGCATGATAGTGAACCTTAAAGAACTCAACAAATTTGTTGAGTATGAGCATTTCAAGATGGATTCTATTCATACTTGCATTGAACTTATGCGGCCCAACTGTTATATGGCATCCATTGATCTCAAGAATGCCTACTACTCTGTGCCTACTGATGAGAGTCATAAAAAAAATTTAAAATTTCAATGGCAAGGGGCATTGTATCAGTTCACTTGCCTAGCACAGGGTTTATCGTCAGCACCAAGGCTTTTCACAAAGCTGCTGAAACCTGTATTCTCTTATCTTAGACGTAAAGGCCACATTTCAAGTGATTATCTTGATGGCTCCCTATTAGATGATATGCTGCATACATTCCGAGAATTGGGGTTCATACCACATGATACCAAATCTATTACAACCCCAACACAAATTATTGAGCATTTAAGTTTTGTCTTGAATTTCATTGAGATGACAGTATCCACCTCACTTGATAAACACCAGAATTTATGTCATGCCATTTTGTATGTTCTACAACAAGACATGCCTAGCATCAGAGCAGTTGCTCAGATCATAGGGATGATGGTAGCATGTTTCCCTGGGGTTGAATATGCTCAAATCTTTTATCGCCAACTAGAAATTGATAATATAGCTGCCCTCAAGCTTCAAAACGGTGATTTTGACATGCCTATGCAACTGTCTACTCTTGCGAGAGCAGATGCAAACTGGTGGATTACTAGTACCCTCACCTCAAAGGGGAAAATTGACAATGTCATATACACTGATGCATCTAATAAAGGGTGGGGGGGGGAAGGGCAAGCAATAACGTTGACACAACTGGAGGACAGTGGTCTATTATCGAAGCTAGGCATCACATAAATTATCTTGAGCTTAAAGCAGTATTAATAGGCCTGCAATCTCTCTGCAAAAACTATGTTAACAGTCATATTAAGGTTATGACAGATAACACCACAACTGTGGCATACATTCGCAACATGCGCGGTTCCCAGTCACTGGATTGTAATGAGATTGCTAGAGCTATATGGCTATGGTGCCTCCCCAGAGAGATCTGGCTCACTGTCAGTCACATTCCTGGCCAACACAATGTTGTTGCTGACAGGGCATCCACATCCTTTGACGACTCAAAGGAATGGAAACTTGATGTTGACATTTTCCATTAAACTATCAGCAGACGGGGCAAACCAGACACTGATATGTTTGCCTCACGACTAAATCACCAATTTAGTCCATATGTCTCCTTGCATCTAGCTGACCCACAGGCACAGCAAATAGATGCTTTTACTGTAGATTGGAGCAATCACTTTATCTATGCCTTTCCGCCATTTAGCGTCATACCACGAGTACTCAGGCAATTAGAATTAACCCAAGCACGTGCAATAATAATTGTTTCAAACTGGCAAACTCAGTCATGGTCCCCTGCACTGACCCGATTACTAATTCAATGCCCACTTCTATTGCCCAGCAATGTAAGCAATGTGCACCTGCCACACAATTTGGAGAAACAACATCCGCTGGGAAGCAAACTTCAACTGATGGCTTGTCTTTTGTCAGGGAATACCTATCACATCAAGGAATTTCAGGAGCAGTTCAAGGCACCCTACTCCAATCCTGGCGATCGGGCACACAAAAACAATACCAAGTGTATTTCTCAAAATGGTAATCATATACTCGTAAGTGGAAAATTGATTCCTTTCACCCTACTATGAGCGAGGTACTAGATTTTTTACAAAATCTTTATGACAGTGGTTTTAGCTACAGTGCTCTAAATACAGCCAGAAGTTCTTTGTCCTCATTCATTATCCTTAATGGTAATTTGACTATTGGAACACACCCTGACACCCACTTGTACAGCGGTTTATGAAAGGCGTTTTCCAAGCAAGACAAGCAGTGCCACGATACACATCTACACGGGATACCTCTGTTGTCCTGTTACCGTTACATCTGAAAGGGCTTCATCCAGCAACTCTTACACTACACCAACTGACCCCAAAAACTTGTCATGTTATGTACTTTGGTTACTGGACAACGTTGCCAGTCATTACATTTGATGAACCTTGGAAGTATGCATATGGATATTGATAACTCTTACGTTTTTCACATCACACAGCTTGTTAAACAGTCTGCACCTGGTAAAGCTCAACCTGTCTTGGTTATTTCAAGATTTCTTCCCGATGAAGGCTTGTGTGTTGCCACAGTTCTTGATGAATATATCAAACGAACAGAAGCACTACGAGGCAGTGAAAAACAGTTGTTTATTAGTTTTATTAAACCACACAAGAAAGTTTCTAATGAATCCATATCTCGTTGGATAAAAATGTGATGCAAGTTGCTGGAATCGACACATCAATCTTTAGGCCACACAGCACTAGAACAGCATCTACTAGCAAAGCTAACAGATGTCAAGTCCCTATAAACTCAATCTTGAAAGTGGCTAGCTGGAGTACTGACTGTGTGTTCAACAAGTTTTATAACAAACCTGTGCAGAACTCCAATTCCACAGGATTTGGACAAACAATTTTGCCTGCTACAGTTAATAAGGAACAATGTTGACTTCCATACTATTGCTTAAACAGTTAATGTTATATTGTACTGTTCATTCATATGGGCTTAATAAAGGTCATTTACAACAAGGGTTGTGACCTGGGTTATTACTGTTTATGTTGTGTTTGTTTGGTGTCCACATTCTTTGAAATCTCGTGGGATCTCTGCGGTAGATGGCGGGTACAATTTGAAATTAAACGAGACTTACTTGCTAGTTGAAGTTTGATTGGAATTCTACCAGCCATCTACAAAGCAGAATTGGTAGAATTCCAATCAAACTTCAACTAACAAGTAAGTCTCGTTTAATTTCAAAGTTTATGTCAGGGAAAAAGGCAGGTCGATAGAGCGGTCTTCTGGGCATGGGAAAGTGATAATTGTGGCCTGAATTCCCCCTGTGTTACAAGCCCTTATGTTGTGGGCATCACTAACTGGTAACATTCAGAGTTGTTAAATTAACGCAACAGTTCGCGGGTACAACAGCTTTGTCCAAATTTTATCACTTAATATTATTTCATATATTCTAGTATAGTGGCTCGCAAAATAGTTTAACACCTGGAACACCCCTAATATGGACACGCCAGTTTCTGACTTTAATACTACATGACAAGCCGTTAGAAAATACTCCACCATAGCTACAAATTTGGTTTATTAACGCCTGTTTCATTAGACGTTGTATTTTAGTCGCGTCGAACTCAATTCAAACAACAGACAGATGGAATGACTTGCCTCTTTCACTATTGCTTGAATTGCATTCGACCCTCCACGCTAGAGCATTTTGTTCTCGATCTAGTTTACACTGGCGGCGCCAAACTAAACTGAATGCATGGGGGGGGGGGGGGCAATCGAAGGATAAATGAATGTTTTTTGGAGGGGAGGGGGAGATTACTGCTCACCCCTATGGGGAGATGTAATAAGACTTTTAACGATAAACTTTAAAAATTTCAAAACCGTGCAGCGAAAAATAATCGCCGGGGTTAGCTTTGATACTAGATCTGCTGATGTTCTCCGTTCCCTAAGCTGGAATGAACTGGAGGAAAGGCGGCATATAAGTAAACCACTATTATAATGTAAAATTCTCAATGATTATACGGAACCCAACCTAAAAGAATCTCTAATAAGGAGAAACGTCTGGCAAACTAATTATGATCTTAGGAATAGCCGAACCAGCTTACCTCTTCCAAAACCAAAAAGGGAGTTTCTCAAAAAAGTTTTAATTATAGTGGGGCAAAACTGTGGAACAGTCTTCCACCGAATGCCAAATTAGCAAGCTCTGTCCACTCATTTATAAATATAATATAGGTCACACCAAAATAATGTACTTTAGTAACAGGTAGATATTTTGTAAATAACTATATGTTAAGACGCCCTCCACGGAAACCAGCATTTGCTGATGGGGCTAGCGTCATTAAATAAAGTTTTACATACATACATACATTGTTTAAGATACTAATTGTAACGATCTTGGGGAAGAACAAATTCGGGAGCAAATGCCCCCCCCCTTGCCCCCCCCCTCCACGAGCGCCGCCACTGCTAATTTAGATCGACCCCGCACCGAGACCGTCTGTTTGGAACAAACAACTATGCCAATCTAAAACTTGAACCGATCCGAGACCACCTGTCGATGCATGTTGTCTAGTTTAGATTCGTCTCGGATCACCGTTTTAGCTCGTTTCTGCACGACTGTCCACGCTTGGCACGTTGATGACAATCGTTAAGGCCAACAGTCCTTAAGCGGTCCATTTTGTCGTGACGGTCGTAGCAAAGCCATCCTCGATGATGCAACATAGTCTAGATCTATATTTTCGCTTGTTCTTACATCCAGGTCAGTTCGTGCAATTATCCTTGCTGCGCGGTTTTAAATGTTTGCAGTTTATCTTGCAGTGTAAGCTGATTATAGACGAAACTCTCAGTTGCTGGCTTTATGACAGGAAAATAGTTTTAAAAGAATATGCAGATAACCTTTTCGATATTTTACATGTCGCACTCCGTAGATGAAGACGTTCACAACAGAGTTTAGTGCGTAAAATTCATAGTTCAACACAACGTACCAAATGTGCTGAGATCCATCACTAGAAAATTCACATAAAATCCGGCCAACGACCGTTGGAACTAGGATACAAAAGATCAACACTGCTGCGACAATAGCAAATGTCTTTGCTAATTTTAAAGCGACGAAAAATCTACGCACAAAGCTTATCCTGTTGGATGATTCCTCGGTTGAATTGTCAGCTCTGCCGATCGTTGTTTCAGCCAAGATGCGCTTTCGTTGCCTTCGAGCAACAAGGAAAATGTGCAGGTTGAGCAAAAGTATTAATATAAGGGAAAGGTATCCAAAAGCTTCGTTTGTGCGACGGATGTTTTCTGCTGAACCTGGTAAGATACAAAGACTTCGAAAGTTCCTGTAGCTTATGATGTGAACATACGAAGCAATAAAAATACAACAAGCAGCTATCCAGATTCCTGAAACAGCGAGAAACACTCGTCGATGTGTCACAATGAATGGATACCTGAGCGGTTTTAAAATATATAGATAACGGTCGACTGTAATTGCAAGAAGTGTTGTAATTGAAGCAAACATAAATGCCCATATTGTAGCTCGGCTAAACTTACAAAACAAGTCCTGATCGTTATCAATGTTCAGTAAAATTTGAACAAACTCAATGATCCATGTTGGATAAAATATCAAGCAGACGAGAAGATCTGCCAACGCCAAGTTTCCAACCAAATAAGATGTCGCTGTCTTTTCTTTTTTTAAGAAAATTGAGTACATTATAACTGTCACGTTTCCGAAAACACCGATGACCATCGCCATAAACTTAAACACCACCGAAGCAAGAAGAAGACTATTTGGAAGCTCGCGGTAAATTGTTGTGTTATTTGCCATGGATGTCTTGTGAATAGATAAAATGAGATCAGAGCAATAGTGAAGACTAATGGACGTCGGATAAAGTTAATGATACTGTTTATTTGGCTAACTACCTGATAGTTTCAAGTGTTTTGACAGGCATATATTAATAGCTTGCTCATAGGTAATTTGCACACTGCACAGCTGTCAACATATTGATGAAACATCACTAATTTTTTGACGAAAGTTCCAATGTTCAAATGTTTTATATACGTGAGATACAGATGTAATAATTATATAAAAATCCGAGAATTAGTTTCCCTATGAGTCTTTAGAAGACTAAAGACTCATTCTTGCCGAATATTAACCATTATTATTCATTGCAGTATATTCTCGCATTCTCATTGGAGAGCCTACGATGAATTATTCGTATTTTGCTGGTGGCGTGAGCACATGACAAATAATTATCGTATTTCGTATTTATCGTAGAGACAAATACGCACAGAGATTATAAAAGAATAGAGGCGACATCCTGATTAAAATTCACTCAAGCTCGCGGGATAAATTGAAGCTCGCTAATGGGGGGCAAATTTAAGACGCGGATGTAACACCTTACACCTATTGGCTGTTGATCGACTGTTCAAAACAACAGATTGAAAAAGCTGAGAAAAAACTTTTTCCGATTTTTTTCGCACTATGAGTGTTTTTAATAAAAACTAAGGCGAAAATGTTAAAGATTAGTGCGGGATTGCCTTGAAAGGTTTGAATTTTGTGTTTTGAATACTGGATAAAATTGGGTATGTTTAATATTGAGTATTTGTTAGCGAAAATGCAATGTTTGTATTTGGAAAAAATCAGATGAACACGCTTGACAAGTCTTTAAAGTTTAAATACATCGTAGTATTTTAGTTCTACACCTTGTTGCACCTCTAAAACAAGTTTAATAACTGTTTCAAGGCAAAAAAGTTCAATTTGTGTCCAGATGTGGGATAATGATAATGGGCGAGTGTAAGTGGACAGAAGTCAACTAAATATAATTACAAAAACAACTGCAATTTTGCAAAATATAGCGAATTTCCCTTCAAAGTTTAAGGTGTTTGTCTTTTACCTATAGCCTCAAAATTTTTTGACCAAATACAACTTTTTTAAAAGCTTTAATAAAGCGGAATATCCTCCCACCTCGCCTTAAGTACATCTCGTCAGTGTGACCAGTTCTGGTATACTTTTACCAGGTCCAGTCGGATGGGCTTGGACATCCTCCTGCTTTAAAGACTTGCAACATTCAGAAAAGGAGGGAGTGGTCCCACCAAATCTAAGCAGCTTTAGTAAAAAAATTGGATATATGGTCACACTGCATCTTGTCGGTAAAACAGATTCTACCCGCCATCTACCGCAGAGATCCCACGAGATTCTACGCATGCGCACACTGGTCATCTCTACGCTGTTCCCTTTAGCTGGCAAGCTCGTCTGGTTTTTTCGAAATAAAATTTTTCAACATTTACAACAATCCTCTACTGGATATCAAAAATTTTACTGGTTGTAAAAATATATTACTATAGACAACAACTGGGAGAAGTTTGCGCGGCAAACTCTTTTTCGTTCTCGTTATTTTTCGGTTGAAAGTTGTCATGGTGTCGTCTCATACTTCCGATGCTAATCTGTTCGAAGCAATGCTGGACGCGCGAAATACCGGTTCGTCTGGGTTGCTCGACGAAAACGACAACGGCGTCCTGCGAAGCAGGGAAAAATGTCAGTCAAAAACATCATCTAGCGATGCCAGCGCAGGGCTTTTTTCACAGTCCACAAACGATGGAAATGGCGGTAAAATTACTGTGGAAAAAATAGACCAGAAACTAACGCAACTCGCTGAAATTGTCAATAGTTTCGCTCCTGTTGTCAAGGAGTTAAAGTCTGCATACGATGCTGCGCAGCAGCAGGCTGAAGCAGACATGTCTGAAGGGGAAATTAATGATGAAGAATCCCCAGAGCATGAGACAAATGATGCTGTCAGTAATGCTCTCACTTCAAAATCAAACGAGATCCATGATCTGGTCAAAGACGTTACTGAGAATGAGACAACGGCTGCTGGTCTTCCTGATAAAATGGCTGCTGTTTTAGAGAGCATTCTGGCTTCTGGATTAAATGAGCAAGCTCTCCACAAAAGGAAGAAAAAAATTCACCGACCAGCAAACTGCAAGCTTTTGCAAGTCACTAAGGTGAATTCTGAAATTCGGGATGTTGCCCAGAAACCAACACGATGCATGGATGCTCGACTACAAAAATTGCAGGAGGCTTTGGTGAAAGGCCTTTCACCAATTGCTCGCCTTGCAGGGATTGTTGGAGAATCTTCGGGTAAACCTACTCCAGAAAGAATTATGATATAAACGGATTATGAATTATGATATAAAAGCAGATACAAACAACTGGAGGATAGTGGTCTATTATCGAAGCTAGGCATCACATAAATTATCTTGAGCTTAAAGCAGTATTATTAGGCCTGCAATCTCTTTGCAAAAACTATGTTAACAGTCATATTAAGGTTATGACAGATAACACCACAACTGTAGCATACACTCGCAACATGCGCGGTTCCCAGTCACTGGATTGTAATGAGATTGCTAGAGCTATATGGCTATGGTGCCTCCCCAGAGAGATCTGGCTCACTGTCAGTCACATTCCTGGCAAACACAATGCTGTTGCTGACAGGGCATCCACATCCTTTGACGACTCAAAGAAATGGAAACTTGATGTTGATATTTTCATAAAACTATCAGCAGATGGGGCAAACCAGACATTGATATGTTTGCCTCACGACTAAATCACCAATTTATTCCATATGCCTCTTGGCATCTAGCTGACCCACAGGCACGGCAAATAGATGCTTTTACTGTAGATTGGAGCAATCACTTTATCTATGTCTTCCCGCCATTTAGCGTGATATCACGAGTACTCAGGCAATTAGAATTAACCCAAGCACGTGAAATAGTAATTGTTTCAAACTGGCAAACTCAGTCATGGTTCCCTGCACTGACCCGATTACTAATTCAATGCCCACTTCTATTCCCCAGGAATGTAAGCAATGTGCACCTGCCACACAATTTGAAGAAACAACATCCGCTGGGAAGCAAACTTCAACTGATGGCTTGCCTTTTGTCAGGGAATACCTATCACGTCAAGGAATTTCAAAAGCAGTTCAAGGCACCCTACTCCAATCCTGGCGATCGGGCACACAAAAACAATACCAAGTGTATTTCTCAAAATGGGAGTCATATACTCGTAAGTGGAAAATTGATTCCTTTCCCCCTACTATAAGCGAGGTACTAGATTTTTGACAAAATCTTTATGACAGTGGTTTTAGCTACAGTGCTCTAAATACAGCCAGAAGTTCTTTGTCCTCATTCATTATCCTTGATGGTAATTTGACTATTGGAACACACATCTACATGGGATACCTCTGTTGTCCTGTTACCGGTGTGTGGCAAATGTTTAATACACTTATTGTTCGTTTTGTACCTATTTTGTTCAACTGCAGCTACTGTAGTCCATGTATTTAACAGTCAATAGTCTTCAAAAAGGCATCCACCGAATAGGATAGAAATTCAGACATAAAAACGAAGTCTAAGATGAAAAAAGTAGTGTAATACACAACTTCATGTTGCCAACTGATGTCAGTGGCGCCACGAAGAATTACAAATTAGCAAGTTCTGTCCACTCATTTATAAATATAATACGGGTCACACCAGAATAATGTACTTTAGTAAGAAGTAGATATTTTGTAAATAATTATATGTTAAAACGCCCTCCACGGAAACCAGCATTTGCTGATGGGGCTAGCGTCATTAAATAAAGTTTTACATGCATACATACATTGTTTAAGATATTAATTGTAACGATCTTGGGGAAGGACAAACCTGAGAGCAAATACCACCGCCCCCCCCCCCCCCCCCCCCCCTACTACCGCCACTATTGCTAATTTAGATCGACCCCGAACCGAGACCGTCTGCTTGGAACAAAGAACTATGTCAATCTAAAACTTGAACCGATCCGAGACCACCTGTCGATGCATGTCGTCTAGTTTAGATTCGTCTCGGATCGCGGTTTTAGCTCGTTTCTGCACGACTGTCCACGCTTGGCACGTTGATCACAATCGACAAGGTCAACTGTCCCCAAGCGGTCCATTTTGTCGTGACTGTCGTAGGCAAAGCAATCCTCGATGATGCAACATAGACTAGATCTATATTTTCGCTTGTTCTAACATCCTGGTCAGTTCGTGCAACTACCCTTGCGGCGCGGTTTTAAAATGTTTGCAGTTTATCTTGCAGTGTAAGTTGATTATAGAGAAAAACCAACGGTGATGAAACTCTCAGTTGCTGGCTTTATGACAGGAAAATAGTTTCAAAAGAATATGCAGACAACCTTTTCGATATTTTACATGTCGCACTCCGTAGATGAAGACGTTCACAACAGAGTTTAGTGCGTAAAATTCATAGTTCAACACAACGTACCAAATTTGCTGACATCCAGCACTACAAAATTCATGTAATATCCGGCCAACGACTGTTGGAACTAGGATACAAACGGTTAACACTGCTGCGACAATAGAAAATGTCTTTGCTAATTTTAAAGCGACGAAAAATCTATGCACAAAGCTCATCCTGTTGGATGATTCCTCGGTTGAATTGTCAGCTCTGGCGATCGTTGTTTCAGCCAAGATGCGCTTTCGTTGCCTTCGAGCAACAAGGAAAATGTGCAGGTTGAGCAAAAATATTAATATAAGGAAAAGGTATCCAAAAGCTTCGTTTGTGCGACGGATGTTTTCTGCTGAACCTGGTAAGGTGCAAAGACTTCGAAAGTTCCTGTAGCTTATGATGTGAACATACGAAGCAATAAAAATACAACAAGCAGCTATCCAGATTCCTGAAACAGCGAGAAACACTCGTCGATGTGCCACAATGAATGGATACCTCAGGGGTTTTAAAATATATAGATAACGGTCGACTGTAATTGCAAGAAGTGTTGTAATTGAAGCAAACATAAATGCCCATATTGTAGCTCGGCCGAACTTACAAAACAAGTCCTGATCGTTATCAATGTTCAGTAAAATTTGAACAAACTCAATGATCCATATTGGACAAAATGTCAAGCAGACGAGAAGATCTGCCAACGCCAAGTTTCCAACCAAATAAGATGTCGCTGTCCTTTTTTTGTTTAAGAAAATTGTGTATATTATAACTGTCACGTTTCCGAAAACACCGATGATCATCGCGATGAACTTAAACACAACCGAAGCAAGAAGAAGACTATTCGGAAGCTCGCGGTAAATTGCTGTGTTATTTGCCATGGATGTCTTCAAGCCAGTATGGGAAGTATGGCAAATGCACACCCGAGAATTTTTGTTACGTTCAGGTTTGCACACTTCATTACGATTCTTGCGCTGAAAGCGCAAGGTATGTAGGTAGCGTGAAAGACTGGGAGAGGTCAGGAGGATGCATAGAAAAAGGCAAAAATTTAATATCTTGTGATTTAGGGTACTCAATAAGGAGTGTGATATTTTTATTTGAAGAAGGCATTAATTATACATGTTGAAGTTTAATCTTAATTTATCATCGACCAGTGCTACCTGTGTAATAAACATGCACACTTGAGTGCACTTGACACGGTTTTGCACACTGCACACTTGGATTTTTTTGTATGCACACCCAAGATCTCGTCGAAAACAGCCATACTTTCCATACTGGTCTTCAAGATTCGTGAATAGTTAGAATGAGATTCGAGCAACAATAGTGAAGATAAATAGACGCACGATAAAGTTAATAAACTGTTCATTTGGCGTGATTAGCTGACAGTTTGAAGTGTTTTGCCAGGCATATAACAATAGCTTAAGCAATTTGCGCAGCTGTAAACATAATTATGAAACATCACGAATTCTTTGAAGAAAGTTTCAATGTTCAAATTAATGTTCAAATAATGGAATAATTATATAAAAATCCGAGAATTGGTTGCCCTGTGAGACTTTAGAAGACTAATAAAGACTCATTCTTGCCGAAGATTAACTATTATATAGGGTGAGTAAAAAAACCTGACGCTCTTTCATATTCAAATTAACCGCATAGTCAAGCATAGCAAGTGTAATCTGACAGAAGTCAACTAAATATAATTAATAGTGTACTTATTTCATATGCCTCGTATGCTCATGAGATATATATTTAGGCAACATCTGTCAAATTATTGCGATAACGCAAATCACCAAATGCGGAGCAACGGGCGGAAATTAATTCTTGATAAACCTGAAAGATCTTTTATGAAAAAATCATTTTCATATCGAGGAGCTTCCGCCTGGAATGCACTGCCTAATGAAATCTTAGATATACATGACCGACTGTCGATGCGCTCTTTTAAAATTAAACTCGATAATCACTTACATGTCGGTCAAGTATCTGAACACACATTGTAAATAAAACTGTAGTCTCTTAAATATCCTGTAAATATTTAAATCTTATTTTGATTTATATTTTTATAAAACAACCCCTTTAAAAGCAGCAGATAAGCTGAAGGGCTATTGTTTGTAAATAAGTTTAATAATAATAATAATAAATTACGGTCGCTATGCCGTTAAATGTCACGATCGAGCCCTATGCGAGGATCAAAACGATTCTTCCTTTTTAGAGGTTGTGGTGGTTTTCAAGTCTGTTTTCCACCGAAATGTTTCAACAAAGAAATGATTTTCTCGCATTTTTCACTGCTGAAGAAATTTGTTCTGCTACTCAAGTCGTTAAAACGCTCAATTTCTCCTTGACTTTTTGCCGACAGCACGAAGGAACTTAAATTTTTTGATGGCAAAACTTTTCGCCATGTTCATTAAGGACATAAGCATAAGCGAAGGATAACTTTTCCTCAGAGGTTTATGAGGACAAAGCAGAAAGAATTTTCTTTTGAATTTGCTTTTGTTCTACCAAAGCTTATGCTCGTAGTCTTATACGCGTGCGCTTGTGTTTATGTCGACGCTTATGTCGCACGCATTTCTTTATTTTGTTTTTTGTTGTAGCGTGTTCTGTGAGCTTGTGTCGCTGGTGACGACCAGACTTAACTAACGACACAACCGTCAAACATTAAACAATTATTGAATGAGGTCGAGCAGGATATGAGGGAATTATTAAGGCCTCAATAATTCCTCATATCCCGCGAGAAATAGCAGGATATGAGGAATTATTAAGCCCTCAATAATTCCTCATATCCTGCGAGGTGTAGGACGTCGATACGTCATGTAAGAACTAGTGTAGGACGTCCATACGTCATGTAAGAACTATAAAATAGCTGTTGCTATGGCAACAGCAAGAAAGACAGATGATTCAAGATGGCGATGTATGAACACGTTCTTATAGATTTTTATTGTTGTTATAAATAAATCCTTTTGATTATTCATCGTAATTCGATTTACATATGAACTCGGCGTGCGGGTAACAGAGGCCTTAATAATTCCTCATATCCTGCGAGAACCGAATCCAGTAATTGTTTTATACTTTTATTATCTTTTAAAAATATTTTCAACTCAGTTTAAACGCTTGCTTTGTAGTAGGTAAGAAGACACAAGCTGCTAATAATAGAACAGCATGAAATTGTTCGGAAAATTTAATAAGCCAATATTACCACGAAAAAAATATACTTAAAACAATTACAAGGTCAGTCAAAAGCCGCATAAATCATAGCGTAACGTCATATCTTGTTTCAATATACGACGAAATGAGTCATAATGTCGTATATTTGTTTTCAACCCCAAATTTGGGCAACTACCAAGCGGATATGACGATTTCACCTTAGCTCTTAACCCATCAAAACTCCTAAAACACTTGCAATAAATAATAATACAAAATGTACCTTTCTTTATCATAGATTCTTCTATGGCTGATAAGTCCTCGTTGAACTTCTGTATCATAGAAAAAGATTAGGAGTAATAAACATTTGTTGACTGTACCCGAGGGAGAGACACAGCCAACGAGTTCTTTATTATTTAGCAAGTGGCAAAGGAGAAGAAAAGCAGCACAGGGTATTGCAAAATGTACAATTAACATTTTTAATAACTTTTTAACATTTTGTTGCAATAGAAGGAAAAAACAAAACTTTGGCTCTGTCGACTTATTATTTACCCGGTGAATAAAAAGTTAGGTCCACCGCTAAGATAGCGAGATTTTTTCACGTGATGCGCGTTTGACCAATAAGAAGCAAGAATAATTAATAAAACAAGGATAATTGGACACAATAATAACAGGTATATACCGATGAGCTACGTATAATTGGAATGAGCACACCGATAAAATACTAAGCAAAGTTACAGAACAGAAAATAAACAGAAAGGCCACTCGAGTCGGAACCTTTGGAAGTTTGTGTCACCACGCATGTCACATTACGCATGTTTATTATGCAGGTTCTGGCCAGTCAATAGACCGATTGCATTATGGACAGAATTTTGAAAAAAGTTGAAATGGGAAAATTCATTACCACAGCATTGAAGAGCATCTTAAAATTAGTAAACTATTTTAAAATTAGTGTATTACGCACGGAAAATTGATACCGTTTTCTCGGGAAAATTTTTAGGATGCTTTTCAATGCTGTGGTAATGAATTTTCTCATTTCAAGTTTTTTCAAAATTCTGTCCATAATGCAATCGGTCTTTTGCCTTTTCTGGCCAATAGAAAGGTTGAACTGGCTGTTCCTTCATTACTCTGGCCAGTCAATTGCATAAAAATTGGGGGACATGTTGCACTGCTGAGGAGACCTACTGTTTGTTCCCCTATACCGTGGCAAAGCCTTAAAGCTGTGTTGCATGATCATGTAACTTTTGCTGCAAACGCAAATGCAGGTCTGGTTTCGGCAGTTTATGGGGCGACTTTTTATAACGTTTAACAGTGGCATGAAGAAACTACACTGAAGTATGGTCCTCTGCCAATTTACTTTGATCATATTTCTTATAAAATGAATCATCTCGTACTCTCTTAATTCGAAAGATTAAAAATTCAATCTAATGGATTGAATTTTCAATCTTTTTGGGATTGTTTTTAGAGATCATACGTTTTGTATTGAAAAGTAATCTAATTGAGTGACATATTTCAATCGATTGGAACACTGAGTATCCCTCAATCTATATTCAATCCACTAGATTAAAAAATTCTCCAAACTTTTGAAAGATTGAAAAAATCCCTCAAACTAAGCTTTTAAATTAAGAGAGTAAAAGAAAGCGTTTATAAAGATTGCAGTACTGAAGATTGCTTTTAAAGCCAAGTTGAACCCTAACGGAAACATTTATTACCTGCAGGTATTTCAAAATGGCAAATCCAAACGCTTGAAAAGTTTGAGGAACCCTTTTATCTCTCGTTCCTTGAGAAACATCTTTTATAAAGCGACGAAGCTGTACGACAGATGTCGCTGTGTCGGCAAATGTTGTCAGAAGTTTCTGTAAAGAGAGCTAGAAACAAGATAAAAGTACGTTACAAACAGGAACCAGCCCACTCCTGAGAAGAATTGACGAGAGCTTCCTAACAATCTCAGGTTTGACAATCACAAAAGTGATTGTTTAATCATTCCTCAACAGTACCTTTGTTATGTGAGTCATCTCAATTCCATCTCGAACTGTGAATTTTTCATTTGTAAAATTGAAAACGTAAAGTTCCTTCACGCCAGATAACATCCTACAGATCATAGAAACATACAATTCTTCAATAATTGATATTCCTTGCGTTATCATTATATATTGTAATATAGTTAGAGAAAAGCTAACTGCAATTAATTTAAAACTAAATTGTATAAAAACAAATTGTAATTCATTTTTATGCGATGACGTGTCATTCAATTAATTGTCACAAATACAAGAAAAATTTAAGTTCAACATTCCGTTCTGTGTTGCGATTGTTACTATATGTTCTATGTTAGAGAGATTTAGATTCGAATACCACTACTGCTACCTTTTCGTGATTTTTAAACAATTTGTACAGGAAATTACACGGTCCGGGAAGTATTAAAATCACACACGTGTTTGGCGAAATTTTTATAATATAGTATAAATATTTTGCCAAACACAAGTGTGATTTTTCATTAATACTTCGACAAGTGTATTTTCCTATTAATATCTATCATTTTTTAAAACAAATGTTTCACCAGTTTGTTTAGGCTTTTAGTTTTAAAAAATTCCGCGCCCTGCGGGGCTCGCGATCCGTGTCGATTATTTTTTAATCGGCACTCTATGCCGATTAATGACTAATCGGCACAGTTCTTAGCCAATCAGAATCAAGTAAACAAAGAAAAATGATATTAGATTGGTTAATCGGGCAGGTCCGGCACATCTTATTGACTTTAAAATAGATTAAAGTAGCGGTAGAGGTATTGGAAGCCACATCTGAGCCTCTTTATTATCTCCTAGTTGTTTAGGATCCATACGACGGCCTAATCCTGTTTGTGTGTTTACCATAGAGTTTCTCTGACAATCTGTATTTCATGTAGTCTTTGCACGGCCACATCTGCTCCCAGCAGGTTCGTTTCTTCACAGTATTCCAGCCTTGATTGAAATCAATTATTTCAAATTATTCATCTTAGACTGACCACTAAAGAATTGTAATTTATGCAATTATGTTATCATTTATTACTAAGTATTACTTATATCGGATATAAATTTCCTTGTTCTTTAAAAACTTCGAATTCAAGCGTTTTTTCGTCTGGCTAGAGATGCCTTGATGCATTCATACCATTGAGAAGCTAGTGACGTCTCAGATGTGTCCTCCACCACAGCAGAACTTTCATTGGTGACCCAGTAATTTACCATTAAATTTCCACGAAGGATATCTCTCACCTGTATGTAATACGAATATCAATGTAAATCTCTAAAATCTCTAAACTAGAGAAGCATCAAACTTGCAACATGTCTCGAACTAAATAGCAACTTAAAGGGAAATGGCAACAAAATTTTTTATCGTCTCATTTGAAAAAGACTCCAAAACAATACATAGAAGTCTATTACAGAATTTTTATATCTGCCTTATTTGGTGAGATATTTTGACTTGAAATCTTTAGTTGTCCGCCATCGTGGATATTTGTGGATATGCACGATACGTCACAACTGGGATCACGCAAATTTTTTTTTCTTACGACACAATGGTTAATATGCTCTCATAACCGCATGTACGGCAAGTGTTTCGGATTTCAGCACGGACTGAGAAGATTTTCAAACAATATTTGATTGTTGGTAGGTATTCAGGAGGATTTTCGACAGGCTTATCCCTATCCCAGGCTTAACCAAAACATTGTTAATGAGGTGAAAAATTAATCCAAGATGGCAGATGGTTGATTTAGGTGAGAATATCTCCCTTAGTAAAACAGATATAAAAATTTTGCAATAGACTTCTATTTATTGTTTTAGAGTCTCTTTCAAATGAAACGACAAAATTTTTTGTTGCTATGTGGCAATTGCGGTGTATTGTTATCTGTGATTTCAAAACAAAAGTTTAAAGTGAATTGCTAATGACTCAATAGAACTGATCATCAGCTCCGGCAGTTTTCCGCCGTCTAGCGAATGATTTGAAGCAGTCGTCACATACACAAACATGCAAACCTCTGTCGTAATTCCATTAACCTCTGGATGTCGAACAGTTCCTGTAACTCCTTGCAATTGTTTTCTTTCAACCTCATTTAAATCCTCATCTTCCGAATTTTGCTCGCTCTCACTTTCGCTTTGGTCATCCTCGATAAAACACAAGAAAAAACAGACATGAAACAATGAGAAAATTAAAACTACAATGATTACAAAAGCATCCGCCCTACCAAATGTCGAGTAAACAGAGACTGATGGCGAGTCTTATCCAAATTAAGGGCGATGGCTAAAGGGGATGGATGATAGGTAGGTTTTTAAGATGGCGGCTGTTTTTCAAGATTTTTAAAACGAAAGCGAATCAACCACCAGACATTTATACATTTCTAAACTGAGGTTAGGTTCAGAATAAGAGTTGAATAGTCAGATTAAATAAAATACCTCAGATTCTAAGTCGCTCCAAAATTCCTGAAACAAAACCAATGCAGGCACAGTGAGAGAAAAGAAGGACGAATTAAAACCTTATTTGTGGTATCTTAATAATGATTTGAGGGAAACAGAGAAACAGTAAACACAACAAACATTACACAGCAAATACCTCTTCATTGGTATCATAATAATGTACTATATATTTCTCTTCGCCTTCAAGAAGGTATTTGGTCCAATTGAAATTGTCTTTCGCTATGAATTACACATGAAAGAAAGTGCTTCTGAGAAACAAGAACATGTTCGGCAGCAAGCATTTAAGGGAAAATACTGAAGTAAATCACATTTTATACGAGCTGTAGGACTTGCATGTTCCTATAGCATTTTCTGTACTAAAAATGTGTTTAATGCATTAACACTGAGTCAGGCTTTTACTTTATTCAATACAGATAAGTTGACTACATCTCATACAATTACTTCGATATTGTTTACATGTGTATTTTTCGGCCTCAGGCTTCACCACAAGGGCATGGTTACTGCGAAAGCATATGCCAATACTGTATTACCTAACTCTCTCTGTCAACTTTCCCTGTGGGAGAAAACTGGAGTACCTGGAGGAAACCCATGACTTTTAACAGAGGACTGGGTTCGAGTCGCGTTGAGAATACTCATCTGAGAATTGAACCCGTGACCTTACAGTTCAAGGCAAGTGGTCCAACCACATTTGATGGTTAGTAACGTTAGTTCACCTATTTTTCTGTCCAACATCGGATAGTTTTATGCTTTTTTTTGTGAAATTCGAAACGTAAATATTTGCAAACAAATCATCAACTATTGAAGAAATATAGAACCTACGGGGAAAGGGGGGTGTATATTCATATATTCGTGTGCTGCCTGACTAATTAATCTTGAAATCAACTCTAATAACAACTGATTTCAAAAGAAATTAGTTGGGGCAGAACACAAGAATAGTTGGACAATTTGCATAATAGAGTAAAGGTCGAACCAGACAGGAAGAACGAAATCTTTTACCACAGTTAGAAAGAGCGTCTTAAAATGAGTAGAATTGCAAAGTTTGGTGGCGAAATGTTGTAAAATACGGAAAATATAGCCCCGCGAAGTTTGCAAATTTTGTTTATATTTGTATGACGCGCGGAAAAAGTTACCATTTTTGAGCTAAAATTGCCGCGAAAATGGTAACTTTTTCCGCGCGTAATACAAATATAATACAAAATTTGGAAATTTAGCAATATTTTCCGTATTTTACAACATTTCGCCACCAAACTCTGCAGTTCCCAATCTTAGGGTCCTCTTTCTAACTGCAGTAAACAATTTTGGTTGTTTTTGCCTAGAACGAATGATAGTCTATCATGCAAATTGTTTACTACGCAATTAGTCAGGGAGGCAGAGGTAATTTTACCTACCTTCTCGAGGGACAAATCAATTTTGCTCTTAAATTGTCCGTTGGATGCCTAATATCACAATTCTGAATGTTGTTTGGCCCGATTTATCTTGTGAGCTTCGGTCAACACGTTTTTCTTCAGTTTTATTATAAAACTATTATGTGGTCAAAAATAGTAAGTAAAATAGTCAAAAACTTTCAAATTCGCTCATTTGAAAAATAACTTGTATCATAAGAAATCTTATAAAAAACAACATATAAGACATCATTACGGGCACCCTTGTTTTTCAAGCCGTTTTTGAGTTATTGCTGCTTCAAAATGGGAAAGTGTCCTAAAATGGCGCTAATTTCCTGGGCACTAGTTGGAAAATAAGTCTTCAAACGCTCATAACTCAACAAAAATGCGAAAAATAAAAGTAACCATAATAATGCGTTATATGTAATTTTTTATTAACTTTTTGATAACGTAAATGGTTTTTCCTAGAAATAAATATGAAATTTCGCCTTTCTTGACAATATATAGTTTTATAGAAAATTTCGGGAAAAACGTGTTGGCTGGAGCCCACAAGAAACTTTATCGCGTTCAACATGCAGAAATATATTTATTAGACCTAAAGGTACAATCAGGGTGTTGGCCAGGATTCCAAATCTGGCCGTCCAAAATATGTTTGTTGGTGTCGTCTCATATTTGTGTGGGCGTGGTCGGACAAAAACATGTGTTTTGGGACGTTGCCGCAATTTTTTGTTTTGCACTTTAATTCAGTCATATTTAGGCATACTGTGTTTTTCAAAAGGATAAGGAATAAAAATATATAACATTGATAAGTTAACAGCATATGAATATAAATGGAGATATTCAATAAATGTTACAAGTTGTAATTTTCTATCTTAAAGAAAATAGTCCCTTTGGCCGTCCACGTAAATATAGCTCTCCAAATTCAGAAGTAGGCGTCCCTAGGACGGCAGTACCAGGGGTGGAAAATGTATTGGACCACGGGACCGTTGGTCTTAGAAAATTTTAGGGTTTCCAGAAAATATTTCAAGTTCACATTTTAGGTGAAACAAATTTTGATAAAAAAATGGATTTGCACACGAGTTTCCTGACAATATTTTACATTGTACTGTACTAGTTTCTGCATCAGTTGAAAGCAGAAAGTTTCTGCCAGTGCATTGTAGGGAGAAAATTTACATGATGAAACTCTGTATTGGAAACATCAAGCAAAATCATCTTAACATCTCTCATATAATTAGACAGGTTGATCATGAGAGATAGAGAGCTAATATAATTGCACAAAATATTTTCAAACGATTATCAAAAATTAATTTTATTTGGCTAAATAGCGGCTAAAACAGATTGTTGTTTTTTTGCACAAGCAATTTCAGTTTGCAGAAATATTTTTATATTGGATCTATGGTCCTAGAAAGGAAAATATTTTTTCCAGCCCTGGGCAGGACGGCTGCCTGGCTAACACCCTGGGTACAATATAAACATAAAATGAAATTGCCCCTCGGAATGGTAATTGAACATGTATTTTTGTACCTCTGCCTCCCCAACGCCATTAGTAGTCTACTACGCAATTAAGGTGTAGACTCAATTCCCACAATAGTTCAGTTATAAGTTATTTCTGATTTGAATTCCTCCCAAACACATCAAATTCTGTTTTATCACTTCAGATAGTGAAAGAACCTTGCAAGTACCTTTGCCACAAACCGGACATCATAGCACAAATTTATTTACCCTCAATCAACTACTGTCAACAACGACAATTATCAAAAACGTTGTTTGCTTAAAATCTCTATCAACGAACCTTCCTCAGTCTGTTCTGTCAGCGGTTGGTGGTAAACAGCATTCACTGGAGAGTCTGATAACACAGTCAGGAATTTGAGCAAGGCATAGTGAACATCGCTCTTTTCCCCATACTGGTTGTCAAACAGAGGACAACTAGTAAATTTCTCTACCAATTTTGATAACGACTTTGACTTGTGTTCTTGACCATGAATACAGAACTTTTCGCAAAGCCTTAAAAAAATTCGGTTAATTTAAACTATGCTTGTCACAGTTAGTGAATGTTGAAACTTGGTTCACGGATGGATCTTGGGAATATTCAGGTTCAGCCCAACTAATTTCTTTTGAATTTGAAATAAAGTTGATTGCAAAAGAAATTAGTTGGGCAGATCCTGAACATATGAATACACTACAGAACCGCCTAATTATGCTTTAGATGCATCCCTGATTTGGTTGAGAATATTAGGTTTACTTGATAGGTAGACATTTTGATGTGGACGTTATTCTAATATTGTTTTACAAACATTTGCTCAACATCAGTAAACAAACACTGATATAACATCAATTCATGGTGATCAATTCATAACATCAATCATGATTCTCTACTCTCAACTTTGGTTCAAAGTCAGTTCAATGTCGAGTTATGGTTGATGAGATTGATAACTTAGTACACAGCTGTGTAGCTTAGCTTGAACATTTGTAAATTGATTATTTTAACTACAAATGGCATTACCCTTCAACTGTTCTTTCCACCTTGTTACTATCGACATCAAGAAATTTATGGTATCTAAACAACAATTTTTTGCTTATAATAATACATATTAATGATAGGAGCTTTGTAGATTTAAATAAAATGACTTTGAAGCACTTCTTTACAAATTAACTGACTTTTGAGGCCTTGAATTTTTGTTTTCAAATTTGAAGGACATTTACGAACATTCAAGTTTTGTATGAACCCTGAATTGACATTCATGTACAAAATTAAACTACTTGTACAAAATACTCAACCTATATAATGCAAGCTTCTCATCCTCAAAATTTCTGGGACCAATTATGGGCATATCAAATACTTGTGTGGCTATGAACAATACACTAAATGTGTACCTGGCAAAGAATTGCCTTCCCCCCATACAGATATAAAATCTCCTGTACATCACATACAGAGGTTATAGCAGCAAGGAATACAAAATAATAACACATGCCAAGAGGTTTATTTTGCCTGACAGGCAAAATCAACCGGGAAATTCAACTAGCTGCAATGGTAATTGCAAAACAGCCTGACTGGAAAGTTTGCAAATTGCATAACTGAGATTTCAAAAGTAGTAAACTTTAAAGTAAAATATATATTGAACATCAAAACTGCACAACCGAGATCTCAGTTGCACAATACAAACTTTCTAGGCTGGCAAAACAGCTGCAAATCATTGACAAACTCTTGTTTTTGTTCTAGCTGTGTACAACTGTACAAGTATATTGCGATTGAAGGTTGTAGGATTGACTACCATGACCAGGCAAATAGTTTAGCTTTCGGAGTGTTGAAAAAAAACGCAACTCAGAGTAGCACTACAACATTATTGAAGTTTAATGTCAAAAATAACCAGAGGCTTTTACCGCCCAATGTGTAAAGGCCTTAACGTTCACACCAAACTCTACTTTTCATTTCATACATAGAGAGCTGAAACAACTTTTGATAGCACCTGAAATTTGACAGCGCAAACTGAACTGCCACTGGAACGTTCTTCTTTGCAAGCTGAAAAGCATAAACAGATATTCGTTTTCAATCGAAATTAGAGAACAAGCTTTAAATAATACATCCACTCACTTCTCCCGCAACAAATCGTTTTACTAGCTGTTTTGTCAGCTCTTGTATTCGTTTATCTTTCAGAGCGATAGGCGCCATGTTGAATTTTACTTTTTTCGGACGGGGGGAGATGGTCATGCAACAAGACGGGGGAGGACAGTGAAGTTTGGGTTATATCGTTATGTTACGCGCACGAAATGTATATTACGTCATTTATAATATAGATCAATGACGTCATTTATACAGCATATATGCCATATGTGTTATAGACGTATTGGTGTTATAGACGTTGTGGCGTTATTGGTGTTATGGGCGTTAATGGTGTTATGGGTGTTATTGGTGTTATGGGCGTTATTGGTGTTATGGACGTTATTGGTATTATGGACGTTATTGGTGTTACAGACGTTATGGCGTTATTGGTGTTATGGACGTTATTGGTGTTATAGACGTTATTGGTGTTAGACGTTATGGCGTTATTGGTGTTACAGACGTTATGGCGTTACAGACGTTATGGCGTTATTGGTGTTATAGACGTTATGGCGTTACAGACGTTATGGCGTTATTGGTGTTATGGACGTTATTGGTGTTACAGACGTTATGGCGTTATTGGTGTTATAGACGTTATTGGTGTTATGGACGTTATGGCGTTATTGATGTTATGGACGTTATTGGTGTTATAGACGTAATGGCGTTACAGACGTTATGGCATTATTGGTGTTATAGGCGTTATGGCGTTACAGACGTTATGGCGTTATTGGTGTTATGGACGTTATCGGTGTTATAGGCGTTACGGCGTTATTGGTGTTATGGACGTTTATGGCGTTACAGACGTTATGGCGTTACAGACGTTATGGACATTATTGGTGTTATAGACGTTATTGGTGTTAGACGTTATGGCGTTATTGGTGTTATGGACATTATTGGTGTTATAGACGTTATGGCGTTACAGACGTTATGGCGTTATTGGTGTTATAGACGTTATGGCGTTATTGGTGTTATGGACATTATTGGTGTTATAGACGTTATGGCGTTACAGACGTTATGGCGTTATTGGTGTTATGGACGTTATTGGTGTTATGGACGTTATTGGTGTTATAGACGTTATGGCGTTATTGGTGTTATGGGCGTTATTGGTATTATAGGCGTTATTGGTGTTATGGCGTTACTGGTGCTATAGACGTTATTGGTGTTATAGACGTTATGGCGTTACAGACGTTATGGCGTTATTGGTGTTATAGACGTTAAGGCGTTATTGGTGTTATAGACGTTATGGCGTTATTGGTGTTATGGACATTATTGGTGTTATAGACGTTATGGCGTTACAGACGTTATGGCGTTATTGGTGTTATGGACGTTATTGGTGTTATAGACGTTATGGCGTTACAGACGTTAGGGCGTTATTGGTGTTATGGACGTTATTGGTGTTATAGACGTTATGGCGTTATTGGTGTTATGGACCTTATTGGTTCTTATTCAAACTCCCTTCCTTCCTCAGTGGCGTAGATACTTACCTGGGGCCTTAAGTTGACATTCTCTACTTCTGCGGAAACTGAAAAGATGTTTTGCTGGTAAGACGGAACATACAGCGTGTTGCTTAACATTACTCATGCACATTACCCTTTAAGGTGGCTCCGTACAATTTTCATTCAAATCGAAAAATACATAGTTTAGGTCATGTTTGTGACAAATAATTATTATTTGGAGTAATTAAATAGGTCCACTTGAGTCGAGGAACATGTCAAGAGTCTAATTGTGGTAAGTATGAATTTTTAAGTTACGTTGCCATGGCAACAATAGCGTTCCAATATGGCGGCTAAATCATCTTTAAACTGAAATAACTTGTAAAAAAGCACGGTGACCCCCATTTTTTATACTCTTAAAAGTTTTCTACTGATATACAAAATATTTTTACCGATTTAGAAAAAATTCTGTTGATTGAATTTTTTTTGAATTGGAAAAACATGAATTCTTAGAATAAAAAAATTTTCAATCAACAGAATTTTTTCTAAAACGCTAAAAATATTTCTTATGTCAATAGAAAATTCTTAAGAAAATAAAAAATGGGGGTCACCGTGCTTTTTTACAAGTTATTTCAGTTTAAAGCTGATTTAGCCGCCATTTTGAAACGCTACTGTTGCCATGGCAACGTAACTTACAAATTTATAACCATCACAGTAAGACTCTTGATATGTTCCTGAATTCAAATCAGCTTACTCAATTGCTACAAACAATAATTATTGTTCAAATTTGTTATTTAAACTATGTATTTTTTTATTTTATTAAAAAGTGTAGGGAGCCACCTTAAATTGCAAAAGACTCAATTGGATTTACTTAGAAATAAATTTGTACATACATTTAAAAATGTAATTACACTCAAAAGCAACTTCAAGATCTTCCTCGACAGAGTATGATTAAATATCATTCGATGAAATTCGAACAAAAGCTCGCGAATGGCTTCGAATAACTTTGTTTTAATCTAGCGTGTATATGTATAATAATTCTTAACCCAGTGAAAGTGGTAACTAACATAGAAAGTGGTAACTAACATAGTCTGGTGGTAAAGACAATGTGTGTCCCTTCAGAGTCAATCACTGAGTCCGGGAACAATACCTGCCTTTGATAAAAATCGTTCTGGCTTTGGTCAGTTTTAAGAATTAAGCATAGGCTAGAAGAACGTATAGACAACTCAAACCAACTTGCCGAAGCCTCATAACCAACGTAATGCAGTGGTCAAATACAAATTACTCAACAAAAGTGGGTCGGATAAATTCCTACCCTTGCCATGCATTAAATAGTTTTCGTCTTGTGTAAGAATTATAACCCTTTCCAAAGTATCTTCTCGCCTATTTTGCAAATTTGTTTAGAAAAAAATTCGTCAAAATTTGACAACTTCTTTTTATCACACAGTCTGATAAAGAAAAATTTTTATTTCCTTGTTAACCGCACTGGCAAAATTTTTGGTAAATGGAGATAATAAAAGTTCTAAAAAATCATCGAAAAAAATTGAACAAAAAACCGTGCTCAAAATGCTATAGTTTTTCTTAACGGTGGGAACCATCTTTTTTGGCGAAAAAACCCCAAATAAATAATTGAAAAGAATTACGCTCTACCACTTACATTAGGGCTATTGAAAAGCGTCATAAGAGATTGTACGCCAGCGTAATCAATTTAAATTAAAAAGTTCCAAACGGTGTCAGGAATTCTGCCACCTTCGAAGGATTAGCCTTGGAATGGTATAACGATGGTATCTTCGAATCAGACCATCAAGATAAAGTATCACTGATTTGTATATATATACCTCATGCTCTGCTGTTGCAGTGGTTGTGGTTGAATTACGACCGGGTAGGCACTATTGCCATGCGCACATGCATCCATGTATAGGATGCTGTTATTAACGTGCTGTATAAGTTTTATCATAAACATCAAAATATAATTTGCGTGATCGTTTATGCAATCAGTGAACGACATTTCCATGGAATGGTATAACGATGGTATCTTCGAATCAGACCATCAAGATATAGTATCACTGATTTGTATATATATACCACATGCTCTGCTGTTGCAGTGATTGTGGTTGAATTACGACCGGGTAGGCACTATTGCCATGCGCACATGCATCCATGTATAGGATGCTGTTATTAACGTGCTGTATAAGTTTTAGTAAGGTGCTGTATGTTATTAACGTGCTGTATAAGTATAAGTTATATTTTAAGAAAATATAATTTCCGTGATCATTTATGGATCAGCGAACAACATTTCCATTTATTTAATACTTATCGTCTCTGTAGTGCCTCAGAGTCAGCAATAATGTTGTTCTTCGACGTTAGATTTAAATAGTGGAAATATAATATTTAAATGTGGAAAATTTGAAGATTAGAATCATGCTGAAGATATTAGTGAGACAGCATCGACCACAGAGATAGCCAAAGGTTTTAACTCTGCCTAACACGACAGCCTGTCTAACTACACTTATAGCAGATCCAGCCTACTACACCCTGTTGTTGAATAGGGATCAATTGATTTATTTAGTATATATGCTAATCATTGAAGATACAGATTTTAAACCTTGGAGATACATATATGTAGTGTGGATATTTCATGTATGACATTTCAAATACTACATTACTAATATCTACGACCCACTAATGCTTTATACTCTACATGTATAAAAATAAATTCTGTAGCATTTAATGTTTTTTACTGGTATATATAATATATTTTACCTGCAGAGGAAATGTTGCAGATTTATTTCCAACATATCCATGTACAACATGGCTTTGAATAGATAATACACGGAAATCACACATTCTATGATATCGTTTTACAAAATACAATGCAATCTTGTAAAATTTAAAAATTAAACGAAACTTACCTTAAGTTGAAGTTTGGTTGTAATTCTATCACATGACCATAGAGGCAGGAGATAACATGAGAAGCACTGCGCCTGCGTGGAATCATTCTTTAAAGACGAAATAGGTACATCCATCACATAAGCACATCATAACCCAATGATGACTTCTGTGTAGACATCTTTTGTATGCAAGGATACAGAACAAAAGAAATTGTAAGATGAACTGGTAACCAGTAAAGGGCAGGGATGACAACTTCATGTATCCTCTGGGTGGGCATGTTATCTCCTGCCTCTATGGTCATGTGATAGAATTACAACCAAACTTCAACTTAGGGTAAGTTTTGTTTAATTTTTAAATTCTATCACATGACCGAGGCAGGAGATCCCATGAGACTTTAAAGCAGATGTACCTATTTATTCAAGCATAAGAGAGACTGTAACCCACATGCTTTATTGAATATCTGCAAAATTTTATGCATGTTATATGCAAATTACATAACACCAAATATAAACTCAAACCAGAGTATGTTCATACAGATGACAACAGTGCATTTGCCATATCATTGGCATTGTCAGTGTCTACTATCTCTTTATTGTAGAAGCGCTGAAATGTTGTTGCATTGGACCACCCTGCTAAAGACATAATAATATCCATTGAAACAGACTGAGCCTTGGCTTTTGAAGTCGATGCTGCCCTAGTGCTATGTGGTGTAAATACTGCAGTGTCGATGCCAGCAGCAGATAACCCCATCTTGACCCAGCGTGAAATACTGTCTCTTGAAATCGCTTTGTGTGGCTTTTGGTAACTAATAAACAGTTGCTTTTCTTCTTTTCGGAGTGACTTTGTGCGTAGCAGGTATTCTTTCAAAGTTAGGACTGGGCAAACAGCATGATTCTCTGTATACTTTTTAAAAGACAAAACGGTTGCCCTACCACCAGGTTTACTTGTCTTGATATGCTCCAAAAGTTGAAATACGCAAGTGTCATCTATAATATTTAAACCAGCCAGGTTTAGTAGATGAATAGTTTGCCCCCTCTGTCCTGACAACAATAACATCAGTAAAACAACTTTGATACTCAGGCACTTGAGAGATATCCCATTGTTTGGGTACAATGTAGCAAGGTACTTCAATACTTTAGATACATCCCATGTCGTAGTACACTTTCGCGACTATAAGGTCTTGAGTTGCCTGAGACGATAACGTCATATTGACATTGTAATTTCCCTGCTTAGATTTCAAAGCCTGAATTTTGTCAATTTCTAGTGAACGATAGTGTAGTTGGCCATACTCTACACCAGGTAGGTTAGAAACTAAAATACCAATCACTTCTGAGACAAACTTTATAGACGGCTCACAAGTTTGCAGAAGTCTGTTACAAGAGTCGATAGTTTTAGAAATTTTTTCTGGTGTAGGGGACACAGACATATCAATAGAGTTCAGTATAAACCCCAAGAATATTAAAACTTGAGTTGGGATAAAAACTGACTTGTCAGGGTGTAAGGTAAACCCCCTACTAGTCATCATAGCAGTAGCTGTGACATTGCTAGAACATTCATTGAATGTGTCCCCTTGCAAATAAGAATCATCAATGTAACCAGAATTTAAGTGGCCCATGCTACGCAAAGTGGCATAAACTGGTTTAAGAAGCTTTGTAAATAAGCGAGGTGCACTGGATAAACCATTTGGAAGGCATGTGTACTGATACAGGGTCCCCTCAAATATGAACTTTAGGTATTTTTGGTGGTCAAAATGAACTGCTACTGTATAGTAAGCATCTTTTAAGTCTATCGAGGCCATGTAACAGCCCGGTTTCATTAATTTGATGGCAGCTTCTAGTGTGTCCATTTTAAAATGGTGATACTCAACATATTCATTAAGTTGTTTCAAATTTAAATTGAGTCTGTACGTGCCATCCTTTTTAGGGCGTACAAAAATAGGGGATATAATTTCACCTTCTTCGTGAGTTGAGGGCTTTATCACCCCTTTGTGCACAAGGTTTTGTATTTCGGCTCTAACAGCACTTATGTTTGCAGAATTAATGCATGACTGCTTAGGATAAATATTCTCCCAAGTGGGAGGGGAATTGTTTTTAAATTCAATTTCAGTGTTGCCAAGTCCGGGATTTTATCCCGAGATCTCGGGATTTTTTAAATCTGTTGGGATGTTTTTGGGATTTTTATTTTAAAAACTCAATCTCGGGATTTTTTTGGGATTTTTCAGAACTTCAAGTTCTAAATTTAGTAATCAAATTTTTGGTGAAATTAGCTAGTTAACAAACGATTTTGTTAAAATAGACAGTTAATGCGCTCGTATTTTAGCCCTATTGACCTGCATATTTAACAAAATTTCGTTTTGGAAGGCTCTCAAAAGCAAAAGTGAGAGGCAAAGAGCACACAATAAGAGGCCTGAGGCCTAAGTTGCGCAGAGACTGGGAACATGAGAACGAAAGTAAGAATTTCGGGATTTTCAAGGAAATCTCGGGATTTTTTGGGAGCTTACTTGGGATTTGTACAGAATAACAGTTGGCAACGCTGTTCAATTTTCACACCTGTGACACATTGTAATATGGTGTGATCACATGTCAGCTCTTGCCATGCAGGCAAATGCTGTCTCAATCTACCAGCTGTGAAAGCAGGTTGATTTGCTAAAATATCTTTTACTGCTGTAGGAATATCATGTTTGGTTTTTGGTTGGTTTACCTTCTTTGCTAACTTATTTGCCTCCGATATTTTCTTTGTCAGCTTTGACAAATCGCCAAAAAGATACTCCCCTGCCGGGGTATTCACGTTACACAGTGCTGCGAAATCTTTGTGCAAATCTTTCTTGAGAGCCAGACGTCTCAAATGATTTGTGTCATGGTTGCATTGCAAAACGAATGCCGATGCGTCAGTGAGCATAGAGACCAGCTCCTTGTTGCTGCTGTCGGTTTTCAAAACATGATCGACAGATTTTACAATGGCGCTCGCGGCGCCAATCAGAGTATGCTGAGCTTTCTGTGATTTCGCATCACTTTGCTGAGTATTGGAGGATATTTGACCCCAAATAAGCGGATTGATTCGTGGGGTTATAAGCCCTGCGATATTTGCCGGCCGAGGATATTTCTGTAGTTTTCCTTTCAACTTATCCTCCCTAAGACGGGTTTTAACCAAGCTGGAAACAATGTCTGCTAAGCTCTCGTTTACTAAGCTCTCGTTTGTGCGATGTTTGTCAAGATGTCTGGGTTTGGATTAGGTTTGCTCTGGTTCTCGACCAGTTTAGTTACCCGAGTGTCTATGGATTCGACATCCGCATCTCGGTGTTCTGTTTCAACTTGACCTTCCTCGTCGGTTGACAGTGACACCTCTTCAACGTCCTCGTCCAAAAGGCGGGCATCTTGCAGCGCCGAAATGCCAGAGTTTATACTCTTCATTTCTTGCAATAACAACGAGAACATGTCAGTGAGCGACGATGATGTTGTACCTCGTTCATCTGTGGGCGATTCGCTTGGCAAACCCTCACTATTTGGCATGTTTTCCCTTGATTGCTCAGCCATGTGGCCTACTGCCTCACTGGCGCTGCGTGGGAGAACTCAACTACGATGAAACTCAACTACGTTGAGTTCTGGTCAGCGATACCAACCACGTTGGACGCTTTAATTATATAAATGTCAATATATGCAATACCAACTACGTTGGATGCAAGCTGTTGTTCTTTGTTTTAGGATTTGATGTGGTTTTCTTAACAAATTTTGTTATTTCTTCACGTTGAAAAATATCTTCGTCCGATGTAATCCACGTTTGCCGTGCACAGGGTTGGTAGGTCCTGCGCATGCTTGGAGCCAAATAGCTATGGAAAAAGAAGCCAAAATCTACCAAAAGAGGCCAAATTACAATTTTTCTAACGCGGCCAAATAAATGCTAAAAAGGCCAATCTCACTCATAATAGTTTTGGGTATTGACACTGTTCAGTTTTTATTTTACAACTAGTGCGATGACTAGAGTGCTGCGTAGCTAATTACATCTGATAATGCTACTATATGCGAGCATAGATTCGAGCTATCTCTGTCTGTCCGACCCAATGTAAATGAAATTTAAAAATAATGTTTCATGCATTAATAGATATACTGTTTTAATCTTAATTCTCCTTCTCGCAATCGTACATGTTTTTACTGTTGAACAACTCAAGCATTCGCTTAGTCGTAACAAAGTTTATGCAGCAGTTATGAGTTATCCGAGAACTGAAGCTTACAGCGGATTCGAATGATCGCATTCAGTAACTCTAATCCCATCCGATTTCTTTGTTTTGTTTTCACCGCTGTCACCAAAGAAAAGGCTCTTTCAACCACAGCATTGCTTACTGGATTGGTCAAACAATCCAGGGAATACGTTGCTAACTTTTCGAACGGTTTGTCGCCGAGAGAAGTTTGGAACTGTATAATCTGAGACCAGAATGCCACCGTTGTTTCAGGAATGGTGCCATTGAAGATTGGATCGTCTTTCCAATCGCGGTGCAGAATCTTTCGGTATTGCTCCTCAATCTCGTTGCTGTTCTCTTGTTGTAAATGAGGAAGCGGCAACTGACTGAACGGAACTCTTGTCCTTGCGTTGAGGACTTTGGATGGGTGAAGGGCGCTTAGCCCTCTGAAGATGTTGTGGGCAGCAGGTAAACGCTTTTCCACTTGACGAACAGCTTCGAGCAGAAAGTCTAAACAACGTTTCTTGACTTCGAGAACTTTAGCCTGAGCAGCCGCTATATCATGTTGGACAGATGCATACTTCGTCGCTTCGAACAGAAACTTTCCGCCAAAATCAACCTTCTCGATGGGAAGTGGTCTTCCTTCCGGGTCGAAAACTCTCCCACGCAGACTTTTGTGATGGGAACTTAACTCGGTATACATCTCTTCTGGATCACCATCGGTCGCCTGGAAAAACGCGTTAACCCTGTCGAATTCTGTTACAAGAGGGGACACGAAGTGGAAATATAGGTAGGTGATTGGATCTTTAAGCATGTCCAATAGAAGACGCGCCTTGTAGCGAGCCGCCTGCGTACTTGCTGGTTGTGCCACCAGAAAGTAAGCTTTCAATTCATTCCAATTTACGAGAATTCGGTAGATTACCTTTCCTCTCACTAGCCACCTTGTTGTCGAATACTTCTCAAACGGTGCCTTTCGACATTCATCGGGACACATGACCTCGAAGAGTTCCTTATACGCTTCTCTTCTTACTGAGCTCTTAGAAAACCATTTAGGAACTTCTGCTAAAAGGAACCCAAGACTGGATGGTAACTTTTCAAACGCATGCATCACACACAAGGACAATGAATGACAAATGCACGTCATCTTGATGCAATGCGGAGAAACAGCAGCTATTCTTGTCCACACCGAGTCGTGTTCACCGACCATCACTGAAGCACCGTCACTCGCGTAGCCAACACAGTTCGCCAAATCAAGATTAATTTCGTTCAGGCAATTTCTGATAGCATTGAAAAGGTCGTCTGCGGTAGTGTGCACAACGGGAATTAAATCAACAAATGCGGTGAAGATCGTCTTTTCAACTTGGCTGAAGTACCGTATAATAACACAGAACAGTTTCGTAGTTGAAACGTCAGTTGATTCATCGACAATCAAGGAAAATCTTTTTCCCTGCACGTCCGCGATCAACTCTTCCTTCATTGCTGGGCTAACAACGTCCGTCAGAATTTTTGTGCACTTTTTTCTATGCATTTTGAGATTCTCGAGTTTGCTTCCATTCGCATTCCGGACGATTACCTCCACGAGATGGTCCATTGTCATCATCGCAGAATGGCATGCCATCGTAACAGCCAGCTCGATCTCTGCAATCTTCACTTCGTCCGCAGCCTTCGGTACACGTGTAACTTGAATGGGCCTCATGGTAGTAGAGAGCTTAACGTGCTGCATATGTTTGACACTTCCTTCGTGTTTGGTTAAATTGCACAGTTTTGGTTTCACGGTTGAATGACACAGCTTACAAAAAGCATCATTACTGCCGTCCAAAGCTTTTGTTACCCAACTAAATTTACTTTCCCACGCTTTACTGTATTTCCTTGCATTATCGTAGCCTCCTTTCCATTTCGACGGAATCGACGCCATAAACACGATTAACGAAAACTATCTTTTAAACTCTGTTTGTCCGAGTGCTTGAGGCCTGATCGAATTGATTTATATTAATCATATTTGCTGCGGACCTCTGCGAAAACAGCGCCCCCAGCTTCTACATTCTAATTGCCTATTTTGAGTTTTCTTATTGGTCAGTGTATCGCCGTTACAATTGGTTAAAAGCACAACTAATTTATTTCATGAATACTAAAAGTCCTCATGAATACTAAATGATCCTTATGAATACTAAATAGCTTATATTACAATTAGAATACCTAAATTATTATGACGATTAAACATATAATCAAACTACGATCGAAACATTTTCCAAGCATTACTTTGAAATAAAAAGAGGCCAAAAAGTAGCCAAAAGGCCAAACTTTTTTTCGAGGCCAAACAAGAAAAAAAGAAGCCAAAATCGAGTTATTTGGCCTCTAATAGGCCAAACTACCAACCCTGCCCGTGCAATGATTCCACGCAGGCGCAGTGCTTCTCATGGGATCTCCTGCCTCGGTCATGTGATAGAATCACAAATAAAAAAAAATACTGTATCACTGCATGCACTGTGCAACTGTGACTGTGCTATAAATTTCACCCTCAAATCAAAGTCCAGCCCGCAAACGCCCGCATCTTCTTTGACCAATATATATGATTTCCGCCAAAGCTAAATTTGACTTCAAAAAACCCACGGGTAAATGTCAATAAGGATTATCTGCATAAAGACAAATGACTTATTAGATAGAAAATACTTAAACAAAATAGTTTCATATATTTCTTTTATAAGAACCATGCAAAATTATGCTACATAAATTGAAGCTGACGTTTTCAGATTTTGACTGAAGTTTCTTTATCATTCATAGAATGGCTAAACCCGTCAAATCATCATCGAACAAACGTTGCTGAACTATTTATAAAAAAAGTTATTAAATTAAACTTAGGAAATGTTAGCAGCACTATATGTATTGATATTTTCTTGTTATATAACATCATATATCATTGATAAATGATAGGTGATAATTACACATTTTATGCTCCATCACCTCCACGTCAATATAATATTCTTGTCTTCGGGTGGACCAGGAATCTAACCAGGTAACCATTAAAACCTATTTGGTCACACGCTCATGGCTGCACAACTGCACAAGCATAAGAACTTTTACAGAAATGATAATCATTATGGCTTGATACGCAGGCTAAACAATAAATTAAGCCTGATGTGTAGATGTGGATGGTGAAATTGGAACCATTGATCACCATTCATCACTGATGCAAAGTTTTTATACTTAGGCCGGTCCAATGAGAATTCGTGTAATTTGTGAACTAAAATGCATGGTCCCAAACATGGTCACCCTTTTTTTTTAACGCGGGAAACCTAAACTAAGGCCTGATTTATATATACTGTACGTACATTTCAGTCATGCGGAATGCAATTCAAACAATATACTAGCTAGACGACTTGCCTCATTGTGTATTGTTTAAATTGTCAGGCCTTAATTACGGTAAAAACCCTCGATACATGCAATTATTTATCTATTTATTTATTTATATAAATTTGCCAATGAAAAAACAACACATTACATACAGAAATAGTACATACGTATAGACCATTTACGGGGTACCTGGTATGAGGAGGTCTTGCATCGGTTTGTTAGATGATCAGGGTTGGGTCATATGGCTTCTCTTCTGTTGCTATTTGTTGTTGATGTCAGTAAATTTGTGTCATTTTTTTTCCGTCCATTTTTTTTTTCAAAGACAGTATGCCTGTATGGTGTAGCTTATACGCCGGATAAATAATAATTTTGTTTTTCTCAACAGCCTAAGAATGACGCAAGAAGTGCTCCTTACTTGGATTGAGTCGAAGATTAATGTTTGCCGAATTCTGAAAGTATATGTGAAGAATCACGGATTTCTTTTTTTCTATTTCTTTTTTATATTTTTTACATATAACTTTCAATAATACTATGTTGAGCTAACATTTAACTCAACATAGAAACATTCAGGCTCAGAAAACTGGTCTTAAACGAACATGCACATTCTATTTTATTGTTCTTTTTCCGGATTCGCCATTTTGTTTTTACTCTATATTTGTTTAATCCCAGAATTCCATATAGCCTGATGGTCTGTATATCTGATCCGCGTTCTATAATACTATGGTCAGCACTTGTAGAGATACGCACTACATATTACATTTATTATTATAATATTCCCCGAAGGGTGTTCCGGCAATATCTAATTTGTCTAATTACGTATTAATAAGCAAAAATTATCGATAATTATCTAATTATACTAAAATAGTCTACATATTAAAATTATTTACGCTATCTATCTACCAAATAGACGACACGGTCAGTTTGGACTTTGGTAGATGGAAACAAGTGCTGACCATATATACTTGTTAGCATAAGCTCCATATATACCATGAATAAGAACTCAAGCCAGTGCAAAAGCCGAAGATAGTAGAAAGGAGCTATAAGACGTCAATCTTAATCCTCTGCGCGATCAAAATAGAGATATGTTGCTATGTTAACCGCGCAGAGGACTGAGATTGGCGCCCTATAGCCCCTTTAATTTCCGCCATCTTTGACTTTACCTTTCTTAAGGCCGACTGACTAGAATTCCTACTCCAGATATATATGGAGCTCACTAATCTTGGTGGTGTGTGCAATGTAGCCTGGTTTCGATTTAGTTCTAACGGTCGCCGTAAACACGAAAGTTTCGACTAAATAGAAACCGACCATACATAGTTTTTTAAGTCATGTATTTTATAGTTATAAAAATCCTAACTGATCTCTTAGTATTTTTCGATTCTGATCACCTGACGATGAACTGTCGTTGTCGAAACCTGAAAGGCAATGTTAGTACCCGACCGAATTGGGACTTAAGGGTTGGGGCCCCCACCCGGGCCCATATACGTTACCAAAAAAGACGTCCACCAATCCTTCTGTGTCCAACACTCGCGTACCTGAAACTTAACCTAGGTACCATTTGTACCGCTTACATTATAACATGCACTCCTAATTCATGCACTGCTAACATGCATTTTTGTTCAAAAATCAAAATAAGCTTACGATTAAAGCTGAGTAACGTAATTTGTTCTTTCAAAATTGTTCACCAACGAAATGGTATGCTCTTTGTAATTCTAATGAAAATTTGGTGGTAAAAATTGAACTGCTTAAGTCGTGTTGACATTACTCAGCTTTAACCCTCACCACCAAGATTCTTCTGAAAGGTGTAATTAGCCGCAATAAAAAGAAAGCTATACTTGATTGAGAAACATACAACTACCTGTAACTTCCCGACAAAGGACCTTTTCTCAGAAGCTTTTACATTCATTTTCAGGTAGTTCCATTTTTCTCAATCAGAAGCTCCTCCATTCATTATTAAACTATTGATGTACACCTTTTTTCATGCACCTTGTTTTATGCCCATTCTACCCTTTCAGACCCTTGTTGTTCATCTTAATTTCAATTCCCTTTTTCCCTGTTGACCCCATACGTTCATTGAACGTACGCTTGCGTTTAATTTTTTTACCCTTTCAGCAATCCTGAAAGTCATTAGATATACAGACCGAACGCAAGTAATGATTTAAATTTTCATCAGTCATTAACGTATGGACATGTAAGTCAGTCAGTAACGTAGTCATGCTCAAGGAATTTTTCGGTTTGAGGAGATTGAGGTCATATCATATGAGACATTGCTTGCCAAAGTAAAATGATATCATGCATTTCTGACTCTTTTTGTAACAAAATAAGGTTAGGTATCTCTCTTGTTGGGTTTTGTTGTTTCTGAATTTGTCAAGTTTGATTCGAATTTTCTCAAAAAGAATACAAAATGAATCAACTGGATTGAAATATAAGAGGTATTTCGTTAACGTTTTCTAAAATTATATACCAACAGCCAGTCTATGACCTTATCTCCAACAAACCTTATAAACCCTTCATAAGTTTAATCCTACTATTTTTTTGCCAGTGATGGCGTTGATTTTTTAATCAGATTATAATGTCATGCTCATTTTAGTAATGCAATTTTTTCAGTTATAATCAAATTCATACAAGCAAGGGTAGCACAAAATCAAAATGATAGCTTAAACTTGTTTGAAGGGTTTATAATGCCAAACATAAAAACCTACCACAGAATATCAGCATATATCAAATTCAATATAAGCGACCTCTGTCGTTATTGAAATGTTAATATATAGAAGTTCATGGATGCCGCGCAGTCATTGCTGTCTTACTTTTTTATTCATCAAAATCCGCCATGTTTGCCATTCACTCCTCTATATCATTTCAATAGTCCTTTCTTTTCTACCAGGCTTGGTTTCTGCGCGTGCATTTTCATTTTGTTATTTCATTTTACATCATCACTATATGTTCTTGATACGTGCATTTTAAGAGTAGCAATGCATATTTATGTGACTGTTTTTAACATGATTTATGCAAGAATGTACGTATGTCGTGCATTTGAGGAGTAGCTATGGGTATGAAGGTTATTAATTAACATTACGTCCTAGTGTGTAATGACCTAATTTGATGAGGAGTATAACTATGCATGTATTTCTCACATTTCTTATTTAATTTTTACCAAGCCTGAATTACTTCCATCTTATATCACTCGAGACATTCCTGAGTAATGTTACTGAATGACTTCAACACATGTACATACTGTGGTAAATCATGCACTATAATTATAATAACCTATGTTAAAGCAGGCAAATCCTGGTGGTTGAGCACGGTTGCCTGGAAGAGAACCTTAGGAAATAGAGAAAAACTCTCTTTCCTCCAGTTGCTTCAAGCACAACCCCTAAATTTTGCCAATTGTCTGAACTAATATCTAATGAGCAGCATATATTAGTTTTGTAATCGAATATTATGCAACCTCCATAACATAAAACCTTTATACAACTCCGTTTCGAGCGCTTTAAGCGAAAGCCCTTCAAGGCCCTTTGTCGGAAAGTTAATAAATATCATAGACTTATATCCGATTCTTTAACCGGTTGCTCTCGACGAAAGACATTAATGACTAACTTAATCTAACCGTTTTCCAGACAAAATCCACTTAAATTCAGCTTAGTTATTCAACTTTAATTCTGACCACCAGGATTCTACACTAATTACCTTTTACCATTTGTGTCACCTTGTTGTCATTCGTCAGGCATCTGGTCATCTGGCACTGCTTATCTGGCATTTGGTCATCTGGTACTGTACGTCTGGCATCTAGTCGTCTGGTACTGGTCGTCTGACATCTGGTTATCTTCCCTGGTCGTCTGACATCTGGTACTTGCTGTCTGGAATCTGGTCATCTGGCACTGGTCGTCTTACATCTGGTCATCTGGCACTGGTCGTCTGGCATCTGGTCATCTGGCACTGGTCGTCTGACAGCTGGCACTGGTCGTCTGGCATCGGTCTGGCACTGGTCGTCTGACATCTGGTCATCTGGCATCTGGCACTGGTCGTCTGGTCATCTGGTCATCTGCCCTGGTCGTCTGGCATCTGGTCATCTGGCACTGGTCGTCTGACATCTGGTCATCTGCCCTAGCTGTCTGGTATCTGATCATCTGGCACTGGTCGTCTGGTCATCTGGCACTGGTCGTCTGACAGCTGGCACTGGTCGTCTGGAATCTGGAACTGGTCATCTGACATCTGGTCGTCTGGCACTGGTCGTCTGACATCTGGTCATCTGCCCTGGTCGTCTGGTATCTGGTCATCTGGCACTGGTCGTCTGACATCTGGTCATCTGGCACTGGTCGTCTGACAGCTGACACTGGTCGTCTGGAATCTGGAACTGGTCATCTGACATCTGGTCATCTGGAACTGGTCATCTGACATCTGGTCATCTGGAACTGGTCATCTGACATCTGGCACTGGTCGCCTGACATCTGGCACTAGTCGCCTGACATCTGGTCATCTGGCACTGGTGACCGGGCATCTGGCTCTCGTTTTGACGATTTTCCTCTCCGTACACGTTTTAGATCATGCATGAAATCGAAATTATATATGCTAACTGAAAGCATTAAGCAACGGAAAGGCAAGAGCGATGGGATGGATGGCCTTAAAAACTGGTTTAATATATTTAATTTAATAATAAACTATAGAAAATTTATCAGCTGTCCGATTGCTGTTGTCTGTTCCACGGTTGCCATGTTATATAGAGTCATTTTGAAATGTCTCATTTTGATTGTCATTTTTTCGTTAATAATGTTCATCGAATATTATCTTCTCATGATATTAATTTTCTTCAAATGTTGTCCTCTCGCTATCAATCTTCCGTATTTGTAATTGTATTGCTCCATAGTAAGGGATAATCAACTCGAAATTCAAATAAACTCTAAAGCGGGTATTTAGAAGAAGAATTGTGCAAAGGAATATCGTGTTACACAGCTACCAACGAGATAAGAAAACGTAAATATTATGAGAAAAATAAAGAAAAGAAAATTTAAACATTCATATATAGTGGAGACTGGAGTACTAGTTTTAATTGACATTGCTTCATTAATGTTTCCAATGTTTAAACTGATTCTTCCCATGATATTAATTTTCTTCAAATGTTTTCCTCTCACAAACAGTCTTCCATAATTGTAATCGTTTTCCTCCATAGCTAAGTTTGACAACCATTTCGAAGTACAAAGAAACTATACAGAAGGTACTTAGTACAGGAAAAACGGAATACCATGTCACGTAGTTACCAACGAGATAAGAAAGCGTAAATAACCAAAGGAAAATGAAAAAAAAAGAAAATTTAGATATTCATTTATACTGGAAGGCGCAGTACCCATTTTAATTGCAATCCTTCATTAATGTCTCCAATGTTCATCAGGCCTTATCTTCAAATGGTCCAAATTTTCTTTAAATTTTCCCTCTCACAATCAATCTTCCATTATTAACGTTTGCTCCATAGTAATGTTTGATGCGTGGACTTCAAAACTTATTGACTATTTATTAAAATATTTACATATGTTTAATCATTATTATACTATCTAAAGTTTATCAGCTGTCCGCCGCTATTGTCTCTTCCACAATTTTAAAATTCCGTAAAGAGTTAATATGAAATGGTCCACTTTTATTGTCATTCCTTCATTAGTATTTCCAATGTTCAATACACGCTCTTCTCATGATCCTAATTTTCTTCAAATGTTTTCCTCTCACAAACAGTCTTCCAAATTTTTAATCATTTTGCTCTATAGTTAAGTTTGAAAACCATTTCGAAGTACAAAGAAACTATACAGAAGGTACTTAGTAGATGAAAAATGGAATAACATTTCACGTAGTTACCAACGAGATAAGAAAGCGTAAATAACCAAAGGAAAATGAAAAAAAAAGAAAATTTAGATATTCATTTATACTGGAAGGCGCAGTACCCATTTTAATTGCAATCCTTCATTAATGTCTCCAATGTTCATCAGGCCTTATCTTCAAATGGTCCAAATTTTCTTTAAATTTTCCCTCTCACAATCAATCTTCCATTATTAACGTTTGCTCCATAGTAATGTTTGATGCGTGGACTTCAAAACTTATTTACTATTTATTAAAATATTTACATATGTTTAATCATTATTATACTATCTAAAGTTTATCAGCTGTCCGCCGCTATTGTCTCTTCCACAATTTTAAAATTCCGTAAAGAGTTAATATGAAATGGTCCACTTTTATTGTCATTCCTTCATTAGTATTTCCAATGTTCAATACACGCTCTTCTCATGATCCTAATTTTCTTCAAATGTTTTCCTCTCACAAACAGTCTTCCAAATTTTTAATCATTTTGCTCTATAGTTAAGTTTGAAAACCATTTCGAAGTACAAAGAAACTATACAGAAGGTACTTAGTAGATGAAAAATGGAATAACATTTCACGTAGTTACCAACGAGATAAGAAAGCGTAAATAATCAAAGAGAAATGAAGAAAGGAAGATTTAGATACTCATCTATGCTGGAATGCGCAGTACCCATTTCAATTGCCATTCCGTCATTAATGTTTCCAATGTGCATCAGGCATTATCTTCTCATGATCCTTTTCCCTCTCAAAATCAATTTTCCATTATTATCGTTTTTTCCATAGTAACGTTTGATGCGTGGACGTAACTGTTGACTATTAATATTACTTAACTATTTACTATTTATTAAAATATTTACATATCTAAAATTATCAGCTGTCCGATCGCTATTGTCTGTTACATGAAATGTTCCATCTTTATTGTCAATCCTTCATTAGTATTTCCAATGTTCATGTAGCACCCTTTTCGTCATATTAATTTTCTTCAAATATTTTCCTCTCACAATCAATCTTCCACAATTGTTATCGTTTTGCTCCGTAGTTGGGTTTGATAATCAGAATTTAAGAATGAAGTAAAGGAATATCATGTCACGTACTTACTAACGAGATAAGAAAACGTAAATAATCAAAGGCAAATGAAGAAAAGAAAATTTAAATATTCATTTATAATGGAAGCCGGAGTACCCATTTTAATTGCCATTCCTCCATTAATGTTTCCATGTTCAACAGATTCATCTCATGATTCTAATTTTCTTCAAATGTTTTCCCTCTTTAAATCAATCTCCCATCTTGTTATCGTCTTGCTTAATTATCATTGATTATCAATTTGCTCATTATCACATTCCTTCACTAATGTTTCAAATGTTCATCAGACAGTATCTTCTTATGATTCTAATTTTCTTCAAATGTTTCCCTCTTACAATCAATCTTCCATGTTGTTATCTTCTTGCTTAATTATCACATTTGCTCATTATCACATTCCTTCACTAATGTTTCCAATGTTTATCAGACATCTTCTCATAATCATATTTTTTTCCAATGTTTTCCCTCTCATAATCAACCTTTTATCAACCAAGTTTGCTCCATAGCCAAGTTTGATAATTTTAAAGCAGACACGTACTAGAAGAGTTAAGTGAACAAAGACCATATAGATTGGAATACAACTGAAGGCAGGGCCCGAATTTGAAAGAACAAGGTATCAGTGACAGAATATCATCAAGGCTACCAGTAAGACATGAAAACGTTCAAAAGAAAATGAAGGGAAGAACGGGAGGTCTGTGTTCTCTTAAGTTAATAAAGCCAGCCAGAGTACTCGAATTCCAAAAATAATTTTGTGCATATGATTGTATATGACAAAGTGCTGTAAAGGACAGTTACAATACGAAGACATGACAACACAACACAATACGATCGCAAGCGCGCGCAGGGTAAGTGTGAATCCGTGACGTCACCCCATCCACAACCTCATCCCTCATGTCTCGCTGTTTTATTATTAAAAACCTGCCTGCCTACCTGCCTGTCTAAGCTAGCTAAAGGCCATTTTCCATTACGATCGCTTTGCCGCATGTGCGGAGCGAGCTATGAATATCTGCCACGCCTAGTGCGGGCATCAAAACAACGCAGGCTTCGCCCGTACATGCAAATAGATCAAAATGGAAAATGGCCTGAATTCACGACCGTATCATTAAAACAGCGAGACATGAAACCATAACCACACCAACCACCACACAAGCCAATGGAACGGTAGCGCAGACGCAGCGTAGCGCAATATACAATATACAACAACGATAAACAACAAAATATACTGCACATCACTTTTTCATATAACCATATGTAAAAATATTTTTGGTCCTATAAAAGATCTCGAAAATCGAAAATCTTAGAAGTAGAAGTGAGAATATATTGAAACATAAATTCATCAAGTTCTTTATTCTTAAAGAGAAAAAGCCAGGATGCATTCAAACAATCAATACAACGATAATGACGGATGTAATCACAGGTAGATCATAGTACAACTGAAAAAGTACGAGTTTAGAGTTGAAAGAAACAAGGTGTCGGTGAAAGGATAATATGGGACGTTGTTGACAAATAGGACGCAGTAATAAAGAAGATAGTGAAACTGTGAAAGGATGATGAACCACTACTGAATTTAACGAATTATTGGCAAAAAATGGGAAAATAAGTCATTATTGTCTGAGTATGGAAAACGTTGACTGACTGGTTTAAAATCGGGAAGAAAATGATAAATAAATAAGATTGTATTTTAATTCAAGAACCATTGATCAGAATGAGAGACGAATTGCGGTAACAGATATGGTAACATGAAGCAATCCTTTGGTAACCTTTGGTAATCCTTTGGTAACCTTTGGTGTAGCGAAGATAATTTGACATCTTTCAATCATACCACAATAGAATTTGGAGAGTTATTGGTAAAGCAAATGGTAAAATAGGAGATGATTGTCAAAGTATGGAAACTCTGACTGACCGCGGTTACAAAGGAAGGAATTCAGGAACCATCGATTGGGAAAATTAATTTTGGAATTTAGAGACAAATTGCGGTAATAAATGTGACAAGGTAAAGTAATCACTTGGTAACCAGATTACGTGTTGGTACATGGTAATTTCATGTGTTTAAGAGAAGAAAGCAGCCGTTCAGGAAGGAACAAGAAATTAACGAAAGGGTCAGGACGCGGCTAATACGGAAGAAAGGGAAAATGTTGTAAACCACTTTAGCGAATTATTGATACAGCAAAATAGCAAATGATTGTTTGCGTATGAAAATTCTGACTGACTTGTCCAAAATCAGGAAGAAAACGATGAATCCATAAGGAACTATTGATCATGCGGGAAAAGTGTACTTTAAATTATGACTTTAGAAACGACTTTCAGCAACAATAATGGTAACGTTAAGCAATCATTTGGTAATCAGATATACGTCTTGATGGATGGTAATTTCCAACGAGTAGCGAAGAAATTAATTGACATCTTCAAACCATTGATAAGAATCTTCTAAAGAATCGTATGTCTTTCTTTATTGTTCGCTGTCCGTTCATGATTAGCTATTATTTTATTATTATATCATGCATTTATGTTTTTTATTATTACCTCTAACCCTAAATATCTGACGAGCCCGGGACCCAGGGTTCCAGTACTTAATGCCTTCAAAACATGCACTTATCTAAAATATTTTAGGACGAAAAATCAATGCGTACAGAGAAAGTAAACCTCCAAAACAATTGCTCAGCTAAATATTTGCACCTGAAAGAAAAGTAACATAAGTTGGAGCGAAAGATGTAGGAAAATGACACCCGTTTTCACTTGTTTTGTACTCGTTTTTACTGCTTTGAAAAATAACAGTTTTATTAGTTTTGTGGTAACAGCACGAAAACTTATTATTGCAAAGCTTTCGATCCCTAAGCTCAGATCTTCATCAGTACTAATACATTATTGCGACTAATAGATTTACGCGGTGTTTCCACAAAATTATGCTGTGACTTTTAATCAACATGCAAACAATTATTCACTTTATAGCTTTTATGAATATCATCTCCGCTAACTTTGGCACCGTCTTTTTACATATCAAACAATAGACCTTACCCATAATGACGTCATTTAGTAGTTAAGCGAGTAAAACTACTTAAATATGGCAATATTGTTAATTTTTTAGGTCCTTATTTGTCCAGGACATTAAATGAAACAAATAATTTAACATATTTGTTTCACAAATAATCTTTTTGTTACTTAAACCATTCAATTATATTGGCACATTTAAATAGTTTTACATGCTTAACTACTAAATGACGTCATTATGGGTATGGTCTATTGAAGTACTTTTTTCTTGGTATATTTTATCAATGCATAGCGCGACTTTCCGCATGAGGAGCTTGGTAAACGGTACAGTCACATTTTTAACAGGCAAATCACTAAGACGACCAGATTTTAAAAAACCCACTTCACACCACCCCCTCTATGTACACTAGAAAATATCGCCAATTTTGACCTCGTTTTACCACAAGAATATTTAATTTCAACATGTCTCAGTTTCTTTTCATCTGTTATAGTTTTGATATTTGTAATAATAATAATGTCGATATACCTATAGTACTCAGGAGCCAAATCTGTCTTTTATCAAAGGTTAGTAACATTTTACATAATTCCAAACACGTAAAAGACCTTTCTATTAATTACGTCATCCCCAGGTAACAACAAGGCTGGCAGACCCACCAATAGTCAGCAGTACCACTGCCTCGCTTTCCACATAGTTGTGACGTAATTACAAGAAGGACCTATTAAGACACACTATATTCAGACTTCATACCTTTCTCGCTAGCAAGTTCCATTTTGTCAAGGTTTCTAATTTTAATTTCCTGAATTACGTACTTCGACATCATATCGTGAGGTGCAAATGCTCTCATATCACTACAAAATATAACGATGAAAACAATTATTGCTTGTTTAATAACAAATGCATTTCAATTTTTCATTCAGATTTCAGTTCATAGCGTGCCAAGATAAAAAAGGGTATTCTTTTACGTTTTGATCACCACAAATGTTCCGTTCTCTGATCCCAGTCCTAAATTCGTGATGAGATCAAATGTGGAAAATTCGTGAGTCGTAAAATGAAAGAATAACTATAAGAAAGTACGCGCAAAAGAAGATATGGTGACTTTTTGCCCTTCGCAGACCATGACGTCTTCTGTAATCCATTACAGTACATAAACACAAAAAAAATGAAATCGATTTGATTGATATAATAAATAATTTGGATAAACGAGGATCGAGGGACCCCGATATTTGTAACAATTTTCATTCACTATACTCTTTTCACATGAGGACTGGGTTCGAGTCCAACTAACTGGGGATCAAACTCGGAACCTTAGAGGTGAAAGCCGAGTGGTCGGACCACTTCACCACCGAAGCCCCTATGTGATTATATCATGTGATATGACTAATAAATTATTGAAAGACAGATGCAGACCAGAAGTATTATTAAACTATGGTAGGTAAAAACTGACCTAACCACCCCCACCTGCCCACGCATACAACCCAACACTCTCCATTCCACCCTATATTTCTCTGAATTACAGTACATAAACACAAATTACAGTATTATAAATTAGTATTAAATTATAGTACAGTGAATTACGTACAGTACATAAACACAAAAAAAATGAAATAGATTTGATTGATATAATAAATAATTTGGATAAACGAGGATCGAGAGACCCCGATATTTGTAACAATTTTCATCTTGATATCCGTATTCTTTAATACTTTTTCTTACATCTTATATAAAAAAAAGTGTTTACTGACAAATGGATTACTGAAAAGTTCCTGAAACTAGGATTCCTAGAATTCCAGTGAATTGCTCAAAACGGCAACTTCTGTTTATATAGTTTCAGATAGTGAAAGATCCCATTTTCCGCTTTTACCTGGACTAGCGACGCTGGTAAGCTAGCCCAGTTAGTTAGGTTTGCACTGCATACAAGCTTGTCATAATATAATTGCTATTTCCTATGTTTTTTTTTATTAACTAAGCCACAAGGGCAGGGTCACCACAACAGCGTGAGCCAATTACTGTGGGCCCATATTACTTATCCCACCCTGTCAACATTCCCTGTGGGAGGAAACCGGAGTACCCGAAGAAAACCCACGACTTTCGGCAGAGCGTTGACTATACTCTTTTCACATGAGGACTGGGTTCGAGTCCAACTTACTGGGGATGACCTTAGAGGTGAAAGGCGAGTGGTCTGACCACTACACCACTGAAGGCCCTATGTGATTATGTCATGTGATATGACTAATAAATTATTGAAAGACAGATGCAGACCAGAAGTATTATTAAACTATGGTAGGTAAAAACCTAACCACCCCTACCTGCCCATGCATACAACCCAACACTCTCCATCCCACCCTATATTTCTCTGAATATGGGCCACAATTATCACAAACGTAGTAGGCAACATACTGAATGATTTCCCTTAAACAACCACTTGCCCCCCTTCCACCACTACCCCTTCTTACCTAAACCCACAGCCCTGGCTAGTCCCACTGCATCCTGCAGGATGGTTACTTGCCAGAATATGAATGGCTATTTTTGCCCACTTGATAGTATAATGTCACATGACTGATTGAATATTATGAGCTTAATAATAGCTTAATAAAAAACAATACAGCTTAATAATACAGCTTAATAAAAAACAATTTCCAGGGGGGGGATTCCCTAAATGACCAAAGCTTGAAAAGTTGAGTCAAACAACATTGAAAATAATATAGAAAAGAATATCCGCTCATACCATGAATATATACCCACATCTATGCCAGCACAATCATGGTCTCCGTCCATGTAACCTCACTGCCTCTCTGTCACTCCCTTTGCCCAACCTTATCTCTCCCATCCCAATCTCTAACCTCTTGAATATGGGTCATCCTGACAATATATATACAACCCATCCTGATGATATATATATGTATGTATATATATATATATATATATATATATATATATATATATATATATATATATATATATATATATATATATATATATATATATATTTATATATATATATATATATATATATACATATATATATATATATATATATATATATATATATATATATATATATATATATATATATATATATATATATATATATATATCACAAACTAAACTTTGTAAATTCAAAATATTTTTTATTATATTCACATTCCAGCGTTTCGGGGCATGCCCCTTCTTCAAGGATGAATATCATCCTTGAAGAAGGGGCATGCCCCGAAACATTGGGATGTGAATATAATAAAAAATATTTTGAATTTACAAAGTTTAGTTTGTGATATATTTATATTGATAATGCTATTAAACTTATTTGGAGAGGGGTTTGTGATATATATATATATATATATATATATATATATATAAAATACTGTATCTCCCATCCAAACTTCTAATTCCTTGAATATGGGTCAAAATTATTACAAAACTATGTAGGCTACAAACTAAATTATTATCTCAACACCTATCTCCCCCCTCCTACATAACCATCTCATTCCTACCACCTCCTTCTCACCCCCCCAAAAAAAAAAAAAACAAAAAAATTACAACACAGTGCAAGGAATTTGGCACGAATATATTTTGTACACTGAAATGCAACAACTTCAAATGCAGAACTTCAAAGACAAAGGCTCTAGTTTCAATTCTTCCCTAAAAATACCTTAATTGTACAAATTTGGTTGAATTTGACTAAACAACCCCTTCCTAACCTTTGTAGTTAAAGTACAAAAATATTTGTTAAAGTCATTCTTAAAGTATGCATTAAAGTCAGTCGGCAAAGTTATAAACACATTTGGCCGTCTGTTTGCTTTCGGCCAGTTCTGCCGCTTCGGTTGCAGTCAAAAGCAAGCGGAATATTCATTATTGGCCAATATATTGTAAAAAAACATCTAGAAATTTTCGTCAAATTACATTAAATAACCATTTTCTAAACTTTGTAGTTCTTTAAAAAGGATACTGAGTTAAAAAGTACAAAATATTTGTTAAAATATGCTTACATGTAAACGTGCAATTTCGGTCTGTCAAAAGAAAAAACCCAGAAAAACTGAATTACTGAATGAATTGTATAAATTTTCGTTAATGTACGCTAAATAACCATTTTCTAAGCTTTGTAGTCCTTGAAAATAAAGTAAAAGGCCAAAATATTTGTTATAAAGCATCCTTAAATCTCAGTTGTCAAAGTTATAAATAATATACATCTGCGACCTTCGCCGTATTCGATTTCGGGCTGTCAAAAACCAAAAATAACTCGCTAAAAATACCTCAATTGTACAAATTTTTGATAAAATACGCTAAATAACCATTTCCTAAGCTTTTTAGCCGTTGAAAATAAAGTAAAAGGCCAATGTTGTTCAGAAATGCTTTAATATGTTAGTTGTCAAAATTATAAAATTAATACATTTGGCCTCCTTCGTGCATTCAACCAGTACTGGGTTGTGAAAAACCAGAAAATATTCGCTAAAAATACCCAAGTTATACAAAATTTCGCTAGGTTACGCTAAATAAGCATTCCCAACATCTTGTAGTCGATAAAAAGAAACGAAAAAGTCGAAACCTTGTTAATAAACCTTGTTTAAAAAGTCTTCAAAGCGAACACATGTGGCCGCCTTCGTGAATTCGGTACCGCCGCTTTGGCGTGTCAAAAATCGCAAAATTTGACAAAAAAAGAACAACTTTCATAAATTATTACCTGTAATGGGGGAACACCTGTTATACCACTTCTTTCTTGTTTTTTTCCGTCTTTTGTAAGATTGTTTTACCGTTTTTTTTATGATTGAAGGCACAGATAGTTGAATTAGACGTGTGGCCATCAAAAATCTTATTTCTTGTTCCCGCTTCAGCGCTCAAATCGACCGTTGATTGGTTACTCACATTAATAACTTAATTAGCTATATTTTTCTATATTCGCTCATGTGAAATACGATCAATTACGTGTAAATGATGAAATTTTAATTATAATTGATTTATATTTTAAATTAATCAGTCAAATGTTACTTTGAACATTGCAAAATGAAGTTTGATAAACCTAGAAGTATTGAACTATGCTATGATTTTACACAGCACCTACCCCCCACCCCTACCCTATTCCAACCCCCTTCCCCCTGAATAGGTCTCATTTCATGAAAAAAATATCAACCAATAAAATTAAAATTTTACCAATGTTCCCCTGTCTTCTCCAGACCAGATTTTACTACCATCTAGCACCCCCCCTACCTCCACCCCTACCCATCCAGACTTCAATCCCTCTGGAAAGGTCTCCTCTCCTTTCATAAAAAATAACTCTGAACACTTCATCATAACTCTCCAAAATTTCATCTATTACAAGGCTATGATAAGCAACAAACTGACCATGAATAATTTACACCCTCACTGCTCCTCCCCTATACCAGTAAGTCTATGTACCCCTCATGTTGAATCACAAAACCTCTAAAATTTTACACTTTGCTTTAAATACAATATTTTCTGTCAAATATTTATCCGATATATCCATGAAAACATCAAAACAGAGTGCTAAACACAATTATAGGGCTGTCCCATCTCACCCTATATCTCTCTGTATCAAAATCTGATATATATATATATATATATATATATATATATATATATATATATATATATATATATATATATTTATATATATATATATATATTTATATATATATATATATATATATATATATATATATATATATATATATATATATACTCCTTCCAAATTCCAATTACACTGCACGCCTCCCTCCAACCTCCATCCTAACTACAACTACCACTACAAACCCACCACCTTTGCCCAACTTATTTAATACTGTATCTCCCATCTAAACCTCTAATTCCTTGAATATGGGTCAAAATTATTACAAAACTATGTAGGCTACAAACTAAATTACTATCTCAACACCTATCTCCCCCTCCTACATAACCATCTCATTCCTGCCACCTCCCTCTCCCCCCCCCCCAAAAAAACCCCACAAAAAATCAAAACAACACAGTGCAAGGAATTTGGCACGAATATATTTTGTACACTGAAACGCAACAACTTCAAATGCAGGGGCCAGTTGTATAAAGCTCTTAACTGCTTTTTAACTACCCAAAAAGTAGTTAAATAGTGGTTAACCTTAACCACGTAGTTAGGTCGGTTGTACAAAAAAGCAGTTAGTGTTAACTGCAGTTAAAAAGTAGTTAAAGTTAACTATCCTCAATGGCATAGTTAACTTCCCAAAACCTAGTTAAATATGGCGGCTGTATTAAGAGTGATCAACTTTCATGAGCGAGATAATACTGAAAGGCAACGCTTACCTAGAGTTTTTAATTGTCATCTTCCCTAGGAAGATTTCTCAGTTGAAGAACTCCTAAAACGCTATAGATTTGGCGGAAAATCCTTGCTTTTTATAGCGTGACTCATCGACCGGGAAGTGAGACCACTAACAAAGCAAAACCAGGCTCATCGCCTAAGACTTATAATTTTAGCAGTGGTAGTGGTTGGTGGTCTTGCTGCAGGTCGTCCACCTGTTTTCCTTTGAGACTGCATTATCCCAGAATTTGTTGGGGTTTTTTTGTCAATTTGGGCCATGCTTTGCTATTTTCCCGAATTTCTATTGGTGTACGTTTTTCATAGCTGTTAATCTGGGAAGTAAATAGTTTCCCACAACTTTTGCTTTTTGGCATTTGTTATTGTGCTCGAAAATTGGCCCCGTAATGTGTCTAAATTTTGTTCAACTATATCAACCAGTAGGCTGCATTCTTCTGAATTAAAATTTTGTTTTCTTTTCTTTTCTTTTCTTCCCTTATTTTAGAGTAGTTGCTTTTTGGGCAGACATTTTGAATTTGTGTGTATATGTAATTGAGTAATTCAACTTAATGTAACTGAGTAACTCAAAATACCTGTGAGCTTGGCAACTGTGGTTACCTGGGAAAATATGACCTCAGACATGATACAAATACATACAGTGTGACATGAGTTGTATATTGACTTTTGTTACATCTGACAACACATCAAATAAATATTGATTCTTGTGTATAACACAATATTGAAAAATATAGTGTACCATCTAATAGTGAATAAACTCATACAGATTGAAATATTTAAACTTTAACAACATTAGCCAAGTTGGTTTTAATCTAGGCCAACCCAGATTAGGTTTCATGATGAAAATGACTTGAGTTTATTTATAAATTTATCCACACTGCAGAATTTTCTACAAGATCTTGGGGGTGTAAAATCTAGGGGCAGGGGTGCAAAACAGTACAAAAGTAACCATGCAAATAGGTACCAAACACAGTAAAATTTAGAGATTTGGGGCAGATTTAAGTTTTAATTGCTTAAATAATGAAGCACTTCCCAGGGGTACTAAAAACTTTTCCCCAAAAAATCTTGGGGGCAACTCTGACCAACTCCGCAGTCTGGTAACCAAGTATAGTACAATTCACAGGATGAAAAATCAGATTTACAATACATTTTCAACCCAGTGCCAAAATGCAAATGCCATGCAGGCAACAAATTTGTTATTATATAGTGCAAATTTGATCATTTGAAAACTGATATATTCTTCTTTTAGACAGATATTGCTTCAACAATTTGCCACACATTTGAATGATTTGTGCACATTTGATGCATTTGCATTTTGGCACCCAGGTGCAAATTTTGTGTGAATCTGGTTTTTCATTTTATGTATGTGTTTCAAATGATCAAATTTGCACTATATAGCAAATGTTTTGCCTTCACAGAATTTGCATTTTGGCACTGGGTTGAACATGTATTGCAAATCTGATTTTTCATCCTGTGACTCTGTAAGGGCCAGTCATTATTCATGGTGGAAGTTTGCACCAAACAGAAATGTCTTCTCTTGCTAAAAACTTGCTGATTAAACCATTAAAATATTGAAGTAGTTTCTGTAACAAACTGCCACCTATAGCCAAAAGCTTTACAAAAGGATACCATTAAGTTGTCACACATGTATTTCACCACTTCTATGACATGAGTTTGATAACTGCTTGTTTAATCAATTAATAAGTGACAGTGTAACCCACACTATAAACAATGACCAGTCCCCCAATGTCTAGTAATCCATTTCCAGTACATGTCTTGACTTCGCTTTTCTTCATTAGCATGTGTCTGCAAACTAAACATTTTAATATCTTTACACAAATCTGCTTGGCACTCTCGATACAGTCAGTGAGTCACACAAACAAATTACACAATTTAGCACATGTGACGTCCAGTGATCCAGACAAGTTTTGGCCAGTTTTAAGGTCGAAATTTACAAACCAACGAAATAGTACTTTCTTCAATAATGGTGAATGTTTGTATTTGTACGAAAAAATGTATAACGGTTGCTTTTATCACAGATGAGGCGCATTCTTCTGCAATTATTTGAATCGAATTTGTTAGCCATTTTTAAACAAACAATACTTAATTTATTTTAATTTAAGTCAACTGCCCCACGCGAGCCACACGCAAGTTAACTACCAGGGTTGGTAGTTTGGCCTATCAGAGGCCAAATAACTCGATTTTGGCTTCTTTTTTTCTTGCTTGGCCTCAAAAAAAAAAGTTTGGCTTTTTGGCTACTTTTTGGCCTCTTTCTATTTCAAAGTAATGCTTGGAAAATGTTTCGATCTTAGTTTGATTTTATATGTTTAATCGTCATAATAATGCAGGTATACTAATTGTGATATTAAAGGCATTTAGTATTCATGAGGACTTTTAATATATGAGGATTATTTAGAATTCATGGAATAAATTAGTTGTGCTACGCAGTACACTAGACATCGCACTGGCTATAAAAGAAAGGCTGAACAGTGTCAAAACCCAAAACTATTAGGAATGAGTTTGCGATAAATTTGGGCTTTTTAGCATTTATTTGGCAGCGTTGGTAAAATTGTAGTTTGGCCTCTTTTGGTAGATTTTGGCCTCTTTTTGCATAGCTATTTGGCTCCAAGCATGCGCAGGACCTACCAACCCTGTTAACTACATGATTAGTTAACTATCCGACTAACTGCGTTTTGTGCAACGCAGTTAAGTCGTGCAGTTAACTAACTACGGTTAGGGATTTAACTAGGGTAGTTAACGCTAACTGCAATTAACTTTAACTACTTTTTTATACAACCGGCCCCAGCTGCGTTGTTTATTTACACCACTTTGCTTGATCACCAGACCGCGTTGGCTATTACACTCGCCCTATGTGGTTTAAATTATTTACCCGTTTTCAACAGAATGAGCTTTAAAAAATAGTTGAAGAATATAAACCACTAAAAATCGTAGATGTGTAGCCAGGATTAGACATAAATGAAAAAGGTGAGACGTTCTCTGACTAAAATATATTTATTTGTTTACGAGCTTTTGGCCACCAGTCTGTTGCTTTCAACGGGTTCATTTATGATGATTTATAAACTGTGAAAGTGTCAAATGAAGCTAGATATGACGTGTATACATGTGCACTGTGAAATACGATAAGGTGATACTATGTTTTCCTTATTAAGATTGTACATTGTCGAGGAAGCGGTTTTGAGTTGTTATCGGCATTCCTCCCTTTGCCTGTATGTCATGATTCTAGCGTTAGGCGACTACGGAAATTCCCTGTGTCAATGATTTTCGTGCTGTCGAAATCAATTACATGATCATTGTCCCATGCATGTTTCGCGATGTTTGAACCATTATTATGTTTCTTAACGTTTCTGATGTGTTCAGCCTTTCTTGTTTTCAGAGATCTGCCTGTTTCCCCTAAATACAGGCAGATATTTGAAAACAAGAAAAGCAAATGATAACAATGGCAATAGTGGCTACCTGGTCGTAATTCAACCACAATCAGTGCAACAGCAGAGCATCACGTATATATATACAAATCGGTGATACTACAGTAGCACCAATTTGTATATATATACGTCATGCTCTGCTGTTGCACTAATTGTGGTTGAATTACGACCAGCTAGCCACTACTGCCATGCGCACATGCATCTATATATAGGCTGCTGTTATTAACGTGCTGTATAAGTTTTATCATCAACATCAAAACATAATTTGCGTGATCATTTATGCAATCAGTGAACAACATTCCCATTTATTTAATACTTATCGTCTCTGTAGTGCCTCAGCGACATTAGATTTAAATAGTGATCTGTTTTGTTCAATGATGTATATTGAACGCCTAAAGCTGGGTCATTAAATTTGGAAATGTATGTTTGATCAGAAGTTACAAGGTCTTCTCTGAGTATAAGAGAAGGCTGATTTCAACACACATTTATTTTTCAAATGTTTTATTGCTTACAAAAGTATGGGATTTTAAAATTCGTAGCACCAGAAACCTACTGTATGCTCAAGTTGTGATCTTACCCATTTTTGTTATTTGTGATATTAATTACATCAAATAATTACATCAAATAATTTTACTTTAGCGTTTCCTTTACCCAGTACTACGCTAGTTTTACTCCCATCAGCTAACTCAATAATATGTGCATTTGTGTGATAATTGTCATCAAAGCTTACGAATTTTGAACGGTCTATCTCAAACTCATTGGTAATTCATGAAGCAATTAGCAAATCATGTTAGTCTATTTTCCTCACATGATAATACTGGATACTTTACGAAGTATGTTGATCCAGTCCTAGGACTGGATCAAAATTAATTCAGTCCAAGGACTGGATATAATTAATAATTAATTCGTTTGAGATGTCATTCCAAATCCTCCAATTCGGACTGGACTAGATTTCAAGTCCTTGTAGTTGGATCCAGATTTCAAGTCCTTGCAGTTGACTGCGCGGACTTGAAATCTAGTCCAGTCCTCATAGCCGGATTCGAAATATTACGTAATTATGTGGCTTGTCGCACCAGTGTCTACCAATAGACTTGGGTCTTCGTCATGTCTTCTTCTTGTCTCTTGAGTCTTCTTGAGGTTTTCACTTGTTTCTAGCAGTGTAAAGGTGAATGTATGCGTTTCGGTATCATCTTTTTCCGGTTCAGCAACCGCTTTTGCAGCGTCTTTCTTGTTGGCCCAGCAGTCCTTCGTATTGTGTGTCTTGCTTCTACATTTTACACACCATTTTTCTGTCTTCATCCGGCATTCAGAACTTTCGTGTCTTTGCTTGTCGCATTTGAAACATTTCCCAGTGAATCCTTGCTTTGAGAACATCACATTATCTTGGTTGTCGCGTGGGTTACAGCTCTTTTCATTTTCTTCGTAGTTTCGAAGAGCGGTCTTGAATTCACTGAAGGTCATTTGCTCTTTGTATAACAACGGTTGAAAATGTTTTATAATTTCGTGGTAAATTATACCCTTCAGCACCATAGCAATCGGCAACCCATCACTTATTATTTCCTCGGCGGTTTTGAGGGCTGTTGCAGCAGTTTCAGCTCTTATAATATAGTCTGTTGTGGTCTCGTTTTCGCCTTTTCGCAGCAACGTCAATTCGGTGTAAAGCGCAATCACGCTCCTTTTTACCTGCTTTAATGCTGTCGAAGTACTTTCAACGCTTTTCGCCCCTTATCTTTCGCTTCTCGAATAATCAGAGACAGGCTTCGGTCGTCCAAACACTGGACCAATTCGGCAAAGGCGTCGGCGTTCTTTGCCGCATCTAGCTCTAACACCAATATAACTATAACATCAATAACGTCTATAACGCCATAACGTCCATAGCACTAATAACGCCATAACGTCTATAACACCAATAACGTCCATAACACCAATAACGCCATAACGTTTATAACACCAATAACGTCTATAACGCCATAACGTCTATAACACTAATAACGCCATAACGTCTGTAACGCCATAACGTCTATAACACCAACAACGTCCATAACACCAATAACGCCATAACGTCCATAACACCAATAACGCCATAACGTCCATAACACCAATAACGTCCATAACACCAATAACGCCATAACACCAATAACGTCCATAACACCAATAACGCCCATAACACCAATAACGCCATAACGTCTATAATACCAATAACGCCATAACGTCTGTAACGTCATAACGTCTATAACACCAATAACGTCCATAACACCAATAACGCCATAACGTCCATAACACCAATAACGTCTATAAAACCAATAACGCCATAACGTCTGTAACACCAATAACGTCTATAACACCAATTACGTCTATGACACCAGTAACGTCTATAACACCAATAACGTCTATAACACCAATAACGCCATAACGTCTGTAACGCCAATAACGTCTATAACACCAATAACGTCTATAACACCAGTAACGTCTATAACACCAATAACGCCATAACGTCTGTAACGCCATAACGCCTATAACACCAATAACGTCTATAACACCGATAACGCCATAACGTCTGTAACGCCATAACGTCTATAACACCAACAACGCTATAACGTTTATAACACCAATAACGTCTAAAACACCAATAAGGCCATAACGTCTATAACACCAATAACGTCTATAACACCCATAACGTCCATAACACCAATAACGCCATAACGTCTATAACACCAATAACGTCTATAACACCAATAATGTCATAACGTCTATAACACCAATAACATCTATAACACCAATAACGTCTATAACACCAATAACGTCTAACACCAATAACGCCATAACGTCTATAACACCAATAACGTCTATATAACACCAATAACGCCATAACGTCTATAACATCAATAACGTCTATAACACCAATAACGTCTATAACACCAATAACGCCATAACGTCTGTAACGCCATAACGTCTATAACACCAATAACGCCATAACTCCATAACACCAATAACACCAATAACGTCCATAACACCATAACGCCCATAATACCAATAACACCAATAACATCCATAACACCAACAACGCCCATAACACCAATAACGCCACAACATCTATAACACCAATACGTCTATAACACATATGGCATATATGCTGTATAAATGACGTCATTGATCTATATTATAAATGACTTATATATATATACATTTCGTGCGCATAACATAACGATATAACCGAAGTTTGCATGCCCCCGCATGTCGTATTACACATGTTCCGTAGAAATGCTGTACTAGCTATTTCACAATACTCTGCCCAGTCAAGTGCATAAAAAATAGGGGGCATGTCACGCTGCCAAGTAGCCCCACTGTTTATTGCATATACAGTGGTAAGGACGTAAGGTTCGTCATTACCAAATTTGGGTGACCCCAGTAATCTGCCCCCTCCCTCACAGTCACAAATAAATAGATAATAAAGCAAATAAACAGTCTCTAATCAATTTTTGCAGGGTATTTCTGGGTGTGGTTTCACCATGCTTCACCCCATGATAATAACACACCTTCGGGTATCGAGACAGATCCACGATTTCAGAGTACCTCCATGCACACAGTGTAGTTTAAAGATTAATTAAATAATTTTCTTACAATATTTGTAACAGGAATATAAAAATATACGGCTATTAAGTTACAAAGTCAGTTACAATCACATGCAATACTGTGAGTTTACTTGAACAGTGGAATTTCTAAATCATTTTAGCAGCTCTTTAAACTCCCCAAATTTCAAGTTGGCAATAAATTGCTGAGACAATCATCAAAATAAGCAAAAAGGCTGTTCACCACCTTTCATTGATCTTTTTCAAGCCCACCTTATGTTCTTGCATCTTAAATGTCTTATCCTCGTGCTACGTGTTCTATTGGATTATTCATTGCAATCAAGATTGAATGCTCACAGGCAAAACATTATTTACTCTCATAACAAAGTCCCATGTTTGTAGGAGACATTTGGCAGCTAGTTTTAAGTAGCTAAGCCAATCAAATTTGAGCAGGTCAAATGTGATTAGTTGTGAATATTAAAAGCACATTAAAAGTTATTAAGTGCTCTTTATGAAAAACATGTAAGAATAGATGGGTAAACTTGTTTACATATTATGATACAAAAACTGATTTCCGTGCATTGCTGGCAGGCAAATTGTTTCAATTTATGTAAACAAAGTTTGCCCATCTATGCATCATGTTTTTATACACGGGTCAGAAATATATACAAAAGATTAATTTTATTATTTCTATTAGTCATAGTCATCATCAATTAATTCTCGATAACTCCAGTAATATACACAGTGTCAGGTGGTGGTTTCGACCAATCTTTTAAGACCGACCCATCTACAGTTTCAATAGTATGAACCTTATATCCTTCCGGCGCACCAGGCAGCCCACGTGCTATGAAATTAAGTGTTGCAACATTGACATCAAGTGTTTTAATCACCTGAGGTTTTCCTGTTAATGTATAGTGAATTTTTACCTAGAAAAAACAACATACACGCATAAAATTTGGTAAGTTATACTTATAAGTTATAATTTGAGTTTATATTTATAATAATAAAAACTTAAGACTAAAAACTTTAAAATAAGGGCGTTACGTCCAGGCATTTGCCGCATATCCTTGCCCAAACATACAGTAAAGAAGTTTTCTGCTATAAAACCTCATACTTCGGAGGCTGGCTTAAACGAGGCAATTATTGAACAATAAGAGTTAGGTGTACTTACTTTAGGCATCACTTGTGGTGAAATTTCTTAATAAAATGAAATAAAACAGCTAAATAATACAAAGATTTGTTACTTTTTGTTTACATCTAATCGAGCCCGCGATATCCAGGGACAATTCTCTGAAACGTTAGGTAATACTTAGAGTAATTATATTATTTGTCTTGGTGAAAAAATGACTCAAAATTGACCAAGTCGGGCATTGAAGTCGGGTCACCACAAACTTAACCAAGTTTTGAGTGGTTACTTGCCAATGATACCATAAACTATAGAAATTGGTTTTCGAACGAATCACAAACAATGATGATTTTTGCCATAAACAATGATGATATGGGTTGGTAAATACCTACTCAAAACCATCAGGCTTTGTGATTGCCTCTTTTGAAAGAAAAGTCGCCATTGTTCGCGATTCGTTCTTTAGAAAGCCAATGGACCATTCCCCAATTAGACAAAGTTTTAAATTGGAAAACAATTTTAGCACAGTTGGAAAGAGCTTCCTAAATTTAGTGAAATTGTGAAGTTTGGTTGCAAAATATTGTAAAATGTGGAAAATACAGTCCTGTAAAGTTTGCAAATTTTGTATACTTTTGTATTACGCACGGAAAAGCGTTACCACTATGTGGGAATGTGGTAACGCTTTTTCCCGCGTAATACAAAAGTATACAAAATTCGCAATCTTTACATTACTATATTTTCGACATTTTACAATATTTTACAACCAAACTTTACAGTTTCACTAAATTTAGGAAGCTCTTTCCAACTGTGCTAAAATCGTTTTCCAATTTGAAAGTTTGTCTAATTGGGGAATGGTCCATTGTACAGGTATGGTTGAGCCAACCACTCACAAAGCCTGTCAGTATATGTTTGTGACGAACCACTTTTTGGCGAATTTTGTACTACAATAGCTGTAGGTTACTTTCGGTAAAAATTTACCCAGAATGATATATTGGCCATGTCAAATTACAAGGAACTTATGGAGTAACGATACTATTGATCAAGTCTCTGAAGTCTGTACCAGAATTCTTGGACAACTTTGTTGCAAGTCTGATATTCCCATGAAGATTGTTACAAGTTTCTTGCAATAAGTTATAGTTCAAATTAGCGGTTCCTTGCTCTTCTGCGAGGGTAAATCTACGTTGTGTTTCCACAAAATTAAAGTGATATGGTCAAGAACTTGTTCCAAACTTGGGAAAAGCAGTGCCAACACAACTTATTGACGGTTTGTTGACAGAGTTGCAAGTTTGGAGACTTTTACGTGTTTGAGAGATAAAATTTTAAATGATAGCTGTTCTAGAAGTCTCTTCGTTCCAAATCCCATACAATCTGTGAAATAACCGTATATTACCATGTTTATTAACTTACAAAATATAATATCTTAAAAGTTAATCGTTTTTTATCTTAAAATACATAATTATACAGAGGATATTACACGGTGGCCGGAAGATATGAATATTATTTTCGAGTAGTGAAAACAATATTTTACGAATGAACGCAGCGAGTGAGTAAAATATTGTTTTCAACACGAGAAAATAATATTCATATCTTCAATTCAAGTTACTGTGTAATGTTCTTTTTATTATATGGTCAGAAGTCGGAGAACATACAAATCCAGCGTGAAAACACACGCGTTTTTCACGCGTTACATATTTTTTCATATCTTCACCAGTGAAAATATGAAAAATACGAGTGTTTTAAGTTTACGTTCTCAAATCATTCAATAATTCATGACAATTTAGTCAATGACAAACGCCCATTTCATCACGAGATGCACCTTGGATAACCGGGTCAAACACCATCAAACAGAGCACAACAATAGCTCATTGTTGCATATGTAATAAAGATATTTGATGAAAATCACTAGTGATCTTCCTCAAATATCTTAATTACGCATGCAAAATCAAGTCAGCAAACAAATTCACACCCAAAATTGCTTTAATTGGAATCAATGTTTGTCGTCTACAACAAATCTAATGCGTTAATTACGATATGCCTGGTTAGAAATTCTATTCAAATCAGCAAACCAAAACATCCTGTTACGCCTCGATTCATTTGAGAAGCCATATAAACAACTCGAGCTCGTGTCCGACCGGGATATCCAAACACTCGAAAATAATGACAATAACACTCGCGCTTGTGTATTCACCATTATTTTCTCGTGTTTGGATGTCCCGGTGAAACGCTCGCTCTCGTTGTTCATATATTACGTAAAACACCCATAACCATATAATAAAATATCTTAAAAGCCAATCGGTTTTTTTATTTTAAAATACATAATTAGCTATAAATCAATATGTACAACGTGGTGATGGCATTTGTCTTTTTTTGTGTTCGGCAAACGAGGGAGCTTCATTTTCGAAACAAATGATAAATAACGCAGCTAGCAACCTTACATCGTGTGTTTACATTGACTTCTACGCTAGATATGTTTGATTTTCGTTTTCTAGGTCCGTGTAAATCTTGTACGCCTCCCGCACGCCGCTTAAGTACGCTCCGGTTACGGTCTGGGGAAACTGTCTGTTGGTCGCCTATGGCAGAAAAGAAAATAAACTAAGACAGGGGTTAAAATTCCCGCTATTCCGAATATATAGTAAAATGCCTGACAGAATACAGTAATCTTTATGATCTCAGTATTCTGTTTCTATGGCAGGAAAAATTGTGGCATGGCTACCAATTATCGACAAGCAAGGGTTAACTTCTACTTTTTAGACCAAAATAACAACGGACCATTCCCCTATTTGGCAAACCTTTGAATTCGGAAAATGAATTAGCACAGGCGGAAAGAGCATCCTAAATTTCATACAATTGTGAAGTTTGGTTGCAAAATATTGTAAAATGTGGCAAAATTTTCTATTACGCACGGAAAAGCGTTACCACTATGCGGAAATGTCGTAAAGCTTTTTCCCGTGTAATACAAAAGTATACCAAATTCGCAAACTTTACATTACCATATTTTCCACACCTTACAATATTTTACAACCAAACTTCACAATTTAGGAAGCTCTTTCCAACTGAGCCAGAATTCTTTTCGAATTTAAAAGTTTGTGTAACTGCATGCGGAATGGCCATTAACTAGCATACAGTTTTTTCTACGAATCAAACGTTATTTAATATGTTACGGTATCTATTTAACACAGCACATGAATAATTTCCATTCGGGTAACAGGATGTTCATATGAAAGCCGGCCCAGACCGCTTAGCGAGGCAGTCCGGTTAGCGAGACCTGGGCAAGCGTACTGGCCCTTTTAGCAAGACCTCGCTTGAAAGATTCGAGGTGTCGCTTACTGGAATGGATTTTTTTTCCATATGAACAATCACACGGAGGCTAGCCGACATGCGAAGTTATCCTGAAAAAAAATCCTTAAAGTACATTCCATCAATAAGAAATTATCCTTATACTGGATAGCTCTATCAGATCTAAACTGTTCTTCCTAGAGGTCCAGTAAGGATCATCTCTTATTGATCCAGTGTTACTACAGGAGGAAACCCAAACTAAATAACTTTCTTGGATGGCTTAATCAGTTCCATATGCTAGCTGTTCTTCCTAGAGATCTAGTAAATAAAGTTTGTTTAGGTTAGATTCACTTAAAAGAGGGGAGATCTCGCTTACTGGGATTATTTTTTTATATGAGCACTCACAAGCGGGCTGGCCAGATTGCCAGGACACAACTATTCAGTCTTTGTTAATATAGCACAATAAAAACCTCACCTCTCCAGCGAAGTAGATTTTCTTCTCGATATCTTCACTGAGCGTGTTGTAATCCTCACCACTGCCGTCTTTAGCAACATACGAGTACGCCATCTTGGAAAATGGCTCCTTGCCCCATCGGGTAACGACGCTCTTTAAAGGATCTGGGATGGTCTAGAAGACACAAGTGCGGCGAGTTCACACTTGACGTTTAAGAATCGGGGGGACTTCTTCTCTCCGATGTGATTGAATGAATAGCACTTATGCGGGTTTTCCCTGAGGTTATTGTCCTCACCACCAAGCCTCGTATTGACGCATACGTTCTCTTTACATGAAAGTGAGACTTGGTGGTGAGGACAATAGCTTTAGGGAAAACCCGCATAAGTGCTATTCTATACCATGGCATAAGCAATCTAATATTTGTCCTATACTTTATTTTGTTCCCATACTCATTCACATATAGGCCGTTCGCCGTAGTTCGAAAATGTGGCTAGAAAACAAATTTCATTAAGCATGTCGTGGAACTGAGGTAACTTTTCAGAACATAACTTTTTCAAACACGGGGAGTTCGAATCTGAAAAGTTGCCGCTCCTCTGACCCGCAGTTTTTTCATAAAATCCATTTTAATTCTCACTCTTTCAACACGCTTCAAATAATCTCCCGCCATTTTGAATTCTTCAATATTCCGTTTGCAATCGCTCAGAATGGTGATTATTCTGTCCCAGATCCCTCAACTCGCGGTAAATTGTCATTCTAACCGATGGAATTGCTAAAATCATTCACTTTGTAAACACATGGCTTCTTACAAAGCTGCTAGTCATGTTTGTGTTGTGAAGTCCATTTCCACGGCAAATGTAGAAATAAAAGAGCTACCAAAAGGGATATATTAGCAAAAATTATTGAGACATAAGAAAACAGTGCTTAAACCTATTTTTATCATGTAAAAAACTCACAGAAGACGACGATTCAGGTAATATAAGTAAGCTTGAGAGACCTAAAACCACCCTTGCCAATACTGGTCGAAAACGTTTGTCAGAGGAAAGCATCGGACAACCAGGAAAGTATAACTAATAATAAGTTATCAGCAATGTTGTGCTTAAAAGCCAAGTATAACTGCAGCAAAAATGTTGCCTTTGGCTTTGACCAAAAATAGGTAAAATCAATAATAGTCCACCTTCATCATGCATTCATTAACTTTACATAACCTCCCAGGATAAATAATTAGTTGACAATTTTTAAATATCAGAGAGTTTTGCAACAATTGTTTTCATGTATTCATTAAGCCTTAACACTTGAAACTTCTGTTTTAAATGTTTTGTTCCTCACTTTCCAATAATATTATTAGAACTACAAATAAAATATATATTGTCTTCAATGTGTCCAGTTACTTCAGTGCACAAGAAACATGAGGTCTGAAACACCAACAGTAACATGCACTAAAACACTTATCAACCTAAGTTGAAAATAAACCGACAGAACAATCTTCAATAAAGGGGGTTTTCATCCAAACCTCCCATAAAAGAGACACAATTTATAGCTCACTAAGTGACCATTAATTTCACTAAGAGGCTGCTCAATATATATAAACAATGCCTGTTCAATATATATAAACAAGGTGACAAAATGGTGCACCGAATATCGTTTTTACAATGGAGTGTTATTGCAGCAGTTGCGATATCACTGGTGGGGTAATACCCCCCAGTTACAAGTTGCAAGAGGGGTATCTCTCAAGCCAATGCCTGATTAAATTTTCCTGGAAGGTGTCTAGAAGTGAGAGGTGTTTCCAACATGTTTCCAACCTATGTGTTACATTAGAATCACATATACAATTGACCCTAATAACAACTGATTTTAAAAGGGAATTGTTGGTGTCCCTTGTGCACATTTTCTTCTACTCTTGGCAGGCGAAGTGAAAGCTCTAGCAGGCGTCTTGTTCCTGTTTATCAAAATAATCGAGGGGTTTTTTTTGCGTCAGAAAAAACCAGTAGCAGCTCTACAGTTCTATGCTGGCTATGAAAAGCATGCTATTGTTAGACTTTTATCATTACATTATCCCCGAAATCAGAAATCGTTTTTAATAGTTACAGTCTGAGATACTATGTTGCATTGTGACAACTTCCATTCAAGGTAACCCAGATTGAAAAAAGCCAGACGGAAATGTCATATCTGTGATGTCTAAAGCCCTAGGCTGTTTACATATTGAGCAAATTTAGGGAAAAAACATTTGAAGATGGATAAGGACAATTAATCTATTACCTTTTTCAGAACTGGAAATAGAATGAATTTGTCCGTTGCTTTCCTATTACAAACGTTTTCGTCCAGCATTGGTAAGGATGGCTTTAGCTCTCTCTTTAAAGGTTACTTGTAATATAGTAAACTTATCTGAATAGTAGACTTTTGCGAGTTCTGTTTATGGTAAAGACGTATGTAAGCACTGCTTTATTATGTCTCAAAAATTTTTGCTAATATCCCTTCTAATTTCTCCATTTTTGCCGTGGAAATGGACTTCACACACACAAACATGACTAGCACCTTTGTAAGGAGCCATGTGTTTACAAAATCAATAATTTTAGCAATTCCATCGGTTAGAATGACAATTTACCGCGAGTTGAGGGATCTGGGACGGAATAATCACCATTCTGAGCGATTGCAAACGGAATATTAAAGAATTCAAAATGGCGGGAGATTATTTGAAGCGTGTCGAAAGAGTGGAATTAAAATAGATTTTATGAAAAAACTGCGGGTCGGAGGAGCGGCAACTTTTCAGATTCGAACTCCCCGTGTTTGAAAAAGTTATGTTCTGTAAAGTTTTCTCAGTTCCACGACATGCTTAATGAAAGTGAACGATATCGGGTCACGGCGAACGGCCTAATACAGGAGAAGGAGAAATTCCCCGACTCTTACGACAAGTGCGAACCAGTCGTAAAGGGATATGACAATGCAATACCACAATATGACACACTTTAGAATGCCTTACTCGAAAAAGCTTTTAAAACTATGTGGGAAACCAATTTACACCTTCTTCAAAAATTATTTTGTTCTCAAGATATTTCGATTGCTTTGCAGTGTTTCCTTAAAGTCATCAAGCCGACATCAGGATACGGTTCACATTGCTTGCTGCAGCAGATGATAACAAGTCTTCTGCAAGTTGTCAACAGGCTTGATGCAAGTTGATTGTCAAGACTTTTTATCTACAAGCTTAATGCAAATTGTTTCAAGAAACTGTAAGTCTGCAAATATCAAGTTCTACAAACATGAAAGACTTGATACAAGTTGAGCTGCTTTAGCAGTTCGATGACAAACTTACATCGAGCGGGTGAAATCCACAACTTGCATCCAACTGTGACGTTTTTGGCTTTCTACATGTGAAGCTTGGGGATTTTATGTCACAAAAATGCACCGGCATTCATCTGTGAATCATACCTGATTGGGAAACATGGACTTCAATAATTTCAAACATCGATCAACGATCTCTTTTTCCTCCATTTCTTGCGCTTCAACGGCCGCGTTTCCCGCCAAAACTGTCATGATGACATGATTAGCAGTTTTCCGTTTCTCTGAAGTGTTCTGCGAAAAGGGAGAAAGGTTGGAATTATATACGTTGTGTAATTTGTGTAATAAGAGTTGGTTTTTTGTTCGTAGGAGTTATAACTCGTTAATTATGGTAAAAAGTTTTAAATATGAGATGTTCGTACTGGACCTCTAGGAAGAACAGTTTGGAACTGACAGATCTATCCAGTATAAATATACTGTAAAGTTTGGTCACAGTAGTTTAGGTTTTCGCCTGCAGAAACATTGAATTAAAAAGATCTCACAGATCTATCCAGTATAAAATAAAGTTAGTTTAGTTTAGTTTAGTTTAGGTCTCCTCGTTTAGTAAAACTAGATTAATAAGAGATGATGCTTACTGGACCCCTAGTAAGAACAATTTAAAACTGATAGAGATTTAGTTTAGTTTAGTTTAGGTTCCTCCTTTAGTAACACTGGATCAATAAGAGATGATCCTTCTTGGATCTCTATGAAGAATAGAGCTAATAAAGCTATCTAGTATAAATAAAGTTAGTTTAGTTTAGTTTAGGTCTCCTCATTTAGTAAAACTAGATTAATAAGAGATGATGCTTACTGGACCCCTAGTAAGAACAATTTAAAACTGATAGAGATTTAGTTTAGTTTAGTTTAGTTTAGTTTAGTTTAGTTTAGTTTAGTTTAGTTTAGTTTAGTTTAGTTTAGTTTAGTTTAGTTTAGTTTAGTTTAGTTTAGTTTAGTTTAGTTTAGTTTAGTTTAGTTTAGTTTAGTTTAGTTTAGTTTAGTTTAGTTTAGTTTAGTTTAGTTTAGTTTAGTTTAGTTTAGTTTAGTTTAGTTTAGTTTAGTTTAGTTTAGTTTAGTTTAGTTTAGTTTAGTTTAGTTTAGTTTAGGTCTCCTCATTTAGTAAAACTACATTAATAAGAGATGATGCTTACTGGACCCCTAGTAAGAACAATTTAAAACTGATAGAGATTTAGTTTAGTTTAGTTTAGTTTAGTTTAGTTTAGTTTAGTTTAGTTTAGTTTAGTTTAGTTTAGTTTAGTTTAGTTTAGTTTAGTTTAGTTTAGTTTAGTTTAGTTTAGTTTAGTTTAGTTTAATTTAGTTTAGTTTAGGTGAGATGATCCTTCTTGGATCTCTATGAAGAATAGAGCTAATAAAGCTATCTAGTATAAATAAAGTTATTGTAGCTTAGGTTTCCTCCAGTAGTAACACCAGATCAATAACAAATTATTCTTACAGGACCTCTACGACGATTAGCAGCTCACAACTGTTAAGTATAACTAAAGTGTAACTGTCAAGTATAAATAAAGTTAGTTTAGTTTAGTTTAGGTTCACTACATTAATATCACTGGATCAATAAGAGATGATCCTTGCACGACCTCTGCGAAGAACAATTTAGAACTGATAGAGCTATCCAGTATAAATAAAGTTTGGGTATCCTCCTGTAGTAACAGTGTCACTCATGTTGCAAATAGGACATCAAGCTATATGTTATACGCCATGCAAACTTACTTTGGGAGACAAATCATAAAATATCCCACAAAATCCCCTTTGTTCCTTCGAGTTAGGAATATGACCAAACGTATCAGTCTTTTCAGAATACTCTCGCCAAAAACACTCGGGAAACGACAGAATTACCTGGAAATCGACATAATGTTTTGAGAAATTCAGTTTTAAATGTACACTTTGAGCAATCTTATTTCTTGGTTAAAAAATCTTGGAAAAAAGTGCCTGTAAATTCGTGTGTGGTTACAACTTAAAACAAATTTCTAAATTTTGATATAACTTTCAGACGAAAACGGAGTTGGATTCAGCGAGTCTTGTTTACCTTTTCTATTAGGCCAGCTCCCAGTCTTTTGATCGCTTCTGTCTTCTTCGTTGGTAATGGCGGAGTGAATGAGATAACCTCTGATTTCAACAGAGAAAGTGGAACAGTAACAACAACCTAAAAGACACGGTGCACAAGTTAATCTTATAGTAACCCCGGCAGCCACTCGTGTTTTACCTCTAAGGTGAAGGGTTTGATTCTCAGTTGGGTATCCTTAATGTGACTTGATGATCCACAATAAAAGGAATGGACTGGAAGCGCGAGCTAAGGTGCTGAGCGACACCCGTGATACGGCCTGATGCGCTTTACTTTGGAGCCCTGTCACTTCACTTTAAATAGATTCTGGACAGGACTTTGTAGTTACATATTTTAAAAAGGAAGAGCAATGTCTACAATGGAACTTTTTTTGGATGTAAAAAGCTAACAACCAGCGCTGAATGTTTGCCTTCTTTTTGAGCGCCGAGAAATATCGCCACTGATGTTGTTAAAAAAGTTCTACGAAAACATTCAATTGTGATTTTTAGCCTGTTTACTCCCAGAAAAAGGTTTAAAAGTCTATACTTTCGTAGACATTGCTGCTCTACTCTAAAATATGTAAATAGTCCTGAAAACATATTTAAAGTGGAGTTGCAGAGTTCCAAAGCAAAGCGGCACGAAGCTCAGTCAAATCCACCCTCACACGTTAAGCTTTCGGCTGAGCTAACAGGCACGAGTAACTTTTGCTCAGCTGATAGCTCTAGTGTACTTTAGTTTTGCGGAACCATCGCATTATTAGCACCGATGAAGATCAAAGCTTACGAATCAAAAGCTTTGCAATGATAAAACTTGTGTTTCGTCTTCTCAAAACTAAGCTTCCAGAATTCATTTTCTGCAACCGCCATATAAAACTTGCCCTGTCTGTTTACCTTGTCGCCAATAAATATTCTCCCGTCTTTTGTGGACACAGATATCGTCTTGGCGGAGTAGTCGATTGATGTGACCTGTAAAAAACATTAGGGGACGGCTTTGCTGAAGGTGAAAGGCACTGTCCACCGAACAGTGGTTATTTCAAACATTGTAAACATGTTCAGTAACAGCTAAAAATTACATCAAAATCGCATCAACTATTGTGAAACTCATTAATAATACATAAAGAAAACACAAAAGAAATCATGAACGTGAAGGAGTCTGTATACTCTGATACAGAATTCTGTTGATTTTCATAACTTTTAACCTTGATTTTCTCGTTTTATATAAGATGTATTTTCAAAATTACTTCGTAAACTGATCTATAAAATTGGAGAGTTTCACAAGCTATTTACAAAACTCGCGTCCGTGTTGTATCAGATATACAACTCTCGCCTTCGGCTCGAGTTTGTATATGCTGAAACAACACGGCCGCTCATGTTGTAAATAGCACTTCAAAAACTCATCAACAATTCAGGAGCAAACACACAAAGGAAATCATAGCGGTGAAGGAGTCTTTATATGTGATAAAACACACGTGGATTTTCACAAAACTTTTGCCTCAAATTTTTCGGCTTATACAACATCGATGTTGAAATTCTTTCGCAAACAAACAGACAAGATGGGTATAAAATGGATCGTTTTTGAAGCTATTTAAAACACTCGCAATTCGTGCTTTGAATATCTGATAAAGCACTCCTGCTTGTATATTAAATAGTACATAAAATACAATCAGGCAATCCTGTTTAGCAATAGGATGTCGATTACGTATGTATTTGCGCTTAGCTAGACCTGAATCTCTCAAAATACCTCAGCACCAAGGTGAATATCAAGTCCTTCAGCAAGGCGGTGCAAGATGGCTTCATAGCCATGAGTAAGCAAGGTGTGGCTGCCTTGAAACTGAGGAAACGACTCGTTCTGATCCCACGACAGCGCGGACACATGATCCAATGTCGTGGCGCATGCGTACTCCAGGTTCCCGAGATGAAAATTCAAGAGACGTTCGGACGCCTGCGATAGAATGGTAGAAAATGTGTTAAAGACAGTTGAACCATGGCCGGCTCAACTCACTGTGTAGTTTCAGTAATATATAGAGATCAGTGCGCACATAAACACACTTCGCAAGTTCTTGTTACGAAGTATGGTTATGTGCGCACTGATCTCTAGCAGATTGAAATAACATGGAGAATTCATCCTACAGGGAATGCATACCTCGGTAAAATCCGCTTCAGTTTGATCCAGAAACATTTTATGAATATCTACAAGTTTATCTAAAGTAATGTAAAGTGGAAAACTAGATGAACTTCTTGCTAGTAACATGATAGTAAAATGATCTAGTAATGTTAAGGATACATATATGTGCAACTGGGGATACCTTGCCCATGATTTTGCCGTAGATTAAGGATACATCGATGTGCAACTGGGGATACATTGTCTATGATTTCGCTATAGATTAAGGGTACATGTATGTGCAACTGGGGATACTTTGTCAATGATTTCGCTATAGATTAAAATTACATAGATGTGCAACTGGGGGATACTTTGCCTATGATTTCGCTGTCTCACGCATTACGTCATCTTTACACGCATTTCTTGCAAGTTCGAATTTCAGTATAAATGTATTACAGAAAATGTTTCCAAGCGACCAGGACAAAAACATAACTTCATTTGTTGATTAAAATATACAGAATAACTTCTTTTCAAAAATTTCTTGCGAAAAATATTTATAATCGCCATCTAGTTACTGTCAAAATCGCCGTTTATTTGACGCGAGACAAGAAAAACCACTAAGAGGCAGAAATAATTCAACTTTGACACTTAGTATATACAGTAATGAATCCATTCAACGCCAAAAATTGAAATATGACCTTCAAGTATTCTCCTGGTGTTTGTTTACGCACCCCTACCCCCTTACTCCTGCGCCTGAGAAAGCTTCCTCGTTGTAGTTTCCTACCTCCCAGTGAGCAATCAATTCTTGTCTGTTTTCTCCAGTCAGCGACGGCATCGAGCAAAGCATTGAAGTGAAAGTCTCCTCTTTCGTCCGTCTCCATATCGACCACTTTACCATTCTCTTCCAGTAAGTCGCATTTATCACCGATACACTTCATGCTCTGACCACACTTGAAACAAAAGACGAGTTGTCTCTCTCAGAAAAACTGAATCAAATTCAAACCCCCCCCCCCCCTCTGACTTAGCGTTCCAGTTTACTTAGAGTTCAATGGTCTGTACCTGTTTGACAATGACCGCCATGGGATTGTTCATGCATCCATTCATGATCTGCGCCCCTTTACCCACGGTAATGTTCCCAATAGTTTCATCACACACGCGACCACCAATACGATTTCGGGCTTCTAACACAGTTACCTGGGACAACAAGAAGTCGTCAGAACCCAGAAAGAACTGCTTCTAATGGCGGTTGTAGATTTAGCGTCTACTAACAGTGGAAAGGGGAGAATGGGTGGTCACGCCAAGGTGCGTATCGCCGAGTGGAACTTGAGGTTCCAAACTCAAGGTCGCCATTTCAGGTGATAATATTTAGGCCTCAGAAACATTTATAATGAACTAATGTATAGTACTAGAAACAGTAATGTAGTGATAGTAATAGCTAGTGACAGAAATCTTGCTGCTACCAACTCTGTTACCCAGGGGACGAGTTCATCATTCTATCTCGTACACATCTCCACTGAGCTGCACACCTGGATGTCTTGCTTACGACACTGCTTCCTACACTAAGAAGTAGTTAAGTTCGTTCATGGGTACCTTCATTCCAAAATTATGAAGCTGCTTTGCAGTTCCCAGTCCCGAGGCTCCGGCTCCAATCACAATGACGTGTGAATGCTAAAAACATTCAAAACAACGTTTGATCTGGAGACAAAACAAACTGTTGTGTCTGCTGACTTTTCCAGGATTACTTTTCAATAATTGCAAAATCGGGTTGCGAGAGTAATTACTGTGGCCGCGATTCTGAGGTCCACCTGTGCCGAAGGAAGAATGTGGTAGAAGGTACTTCAGGTACATACACTGTAGTAATGGTGCGTTGCATTGGAATAATTTTCCCAATGAGGCTAAAAACTGCTGAACCTGTGAGCTATTTCGAATCCATGTTTAATAAAACAATCATTTGAAACTTAATCGTACTACATGTATATACTTATTCTAAATTAAACACTATTGTATTTGTTTAGTTTTAATTCTGTAAACATACTAATCGTATGATTGTCTACTGTAAATAGTTTAATTTTTTTATATTTCACGCCCCTTACGGAAACCAGTCAACTAATGACTGATGAAGCCAGCGCGACAAAATAAAGTATGTATGTAAGTAATCGCAAGCCTGACGTTACGTGTGATTTATGTCGCCCAAAATCCCACCGGCCGGGACTCAACTATCGTTTTGATTTCGTAATGGACAGATTAGCAGAGAGCTCTCGTGTTAGCTGCATGGGTTAAACTTTCGACTACTCACCACAGAAGGGTTGGATATCGGGAAAAATATGTAAGGAGTTTCTTGCAAGATTCCGTAGTTTATGTAGCCTTTGGCTGTTAGGTACTTCAGGATTCTTTCTATTTGAGGGATGATGGCAATTCGTGCCAGGCCTCGCACGATTAAGTGATTCACGCATCGTTCAAGAGTTAGGATTTGCTGTGAGGAGATTTAAGAAGTGCGTTAGGGCCTGTGGATATATTGAAATAGCGCCGGACATCGGACGTTTATCCGGCTAAAAAACTCAAAATACGGCTTTGTAATTATTTTTACTTTTTCTCGATATATAATGTCATGAAAACCAAGCGAATGGACCGTTGATCCGTGTAATATTCAAAAAAATTATACAATACCTTGTAGTTTAAACTCCACAATGTCAAAATTAAATTTCTTAACGCTAGGTATCTGTTTTGGATTCTAAACACGACAGAATTATGAAGTTAAAAAAGATTCGATGTGAAAAGCGCATGTATACACACGTAAAAACGCACATCTTGTCAACAAGTTGTTGACTTAACAAGCTTGGAGCAAGTTGTTGAACAAGTTGTTACAAGCTTGTTAAGTAAACAGCTTGTTACAAGCTGCTCTCAACAGCTTGTTACAAGCTGTTGACTTGCAGACCTGTAGCAAGCTGTTGAAACAACTTGTAACAAGATTGATGAGAAAACGAAACAACTTGTTACCAAGTTGTGTGGTCCACAATTTGTAGCAGGTTGCTGTTAACAACTTGTTCCAACGGTCGCTTAAGCTACGACGATAAAAAGAATTTAGATTTACAATTGAGGCCAACATACCTTAGAAGTGCTTACGTCACGAGGTTTTCAATGCATATAAATACAAGATAAATTTTTCCCACATGTTTCCCACATTGCATTGCAATTCATTGTTTAACTCTGGTGTGACGTAAGGACTTTTAATGTCTATTACAATACGATGTAAGCTGATTAGCGAACCTCTTACTTTAGTCCACACAGAGTTGCAAAAAAGCTACGGCTATGCGGGTATTACCCGTGAGGAAGGTTTTCAAAATGGGCAGTCAGTGAAGATGGTTTCATGTCAACACATTACATAATGTATCCTAAACACTAACATAAAAAAATAATAGATGATGATCTATTCCAAAAATCATGCCTTCTTTCTGAAAAAAATAGTGATTCATTCTCAAGATTCATTATGATCTTCAGTTTGGAAAGCCCAACTTTACAACATTTTGAAGAACGTTTGCAAACTTTGAAAATTTTGCTGGGAGGAAGGTTGAACACTTTTACACCACATTACACTTTCAGCTTACTTTACAAATTCCGGAAATTGTTTTAGTTCTTCCTCCTCCATAACGTCGGGTCGAAAACAAAATGCTAAGCCGTCGTCGGAGTCAGGATGAAAGAACGGCCGAGCTTCGGCTAAAAAGAATGGAAATACTCTGTCATCTTTGCCCCATTCCAGACATTTATACAGGTCTACCGCACTTTACACAGCCAGACACGCGCACTGCTTCTGCACGCTCAATCCGTGGCAGTCACAGTGAACTCTAAGAGAACTGGAACGCTAACTCAATACAACAGTCCCTGTAACAGGATGAAGCCAAGTAAGTTTTTCTGAGTTTTGAGTTGCACCACTTAACGCCAATGATTGGGCCGTATATCAAATTGAAGCTAATAAAAAGTTGTATTTAGTGTAAAAATTTCTAGACTTTAGGCAAAAAGGAAACACCTTAAAAATACAAAAACAATGTCAATTTTGCAATATGGCAAATGTCCCCTGAATGTTTTAAGCATTTTCCTTTTACTTAAAGTCTTGAAATTTGTACACCAAATACATACTTTTTAATATCTTTAATTTGATATACAACCCAATCTCCACCGTTAAATAGTTCAACTCAAAACTCGGAAAAGCTGAATCAAGCTGGCTTCGACACCCCCCCCCCCAGTTATCATTCCAGTTTACTTACAGTTCAATGGGCAGTCATCACGACGATATCTATGATGCGTCCGTAAACGCGGAAGTTACAGCAAGTCTGCTGCAGGCTTGTTACCTTGCAGTCATCAAGGCGATATCAGGATGCGTTCGCATCGCTTCCTCCGACTTGATGATAACAAGTCTGCTGCAAGTTGTCAACAGACTTCATATAAGTTGATTGTCAAGACTTTCATCCACAAGACTTAAAACCGCACCAACAATCTTGTAAATTGGAAATTTTTGGCTGGCATTATGCAGCAATCATTGTGAAACTCATTATTAATTCATAAAGAAAACACAAAAGAAATCATGAGCGTGAAGGAGTCTCTGTGCTCTGATACAGAATTCTCTTGATTTTCATAACTTTTACTTTTATTTTCTCGTCTTATATAAGATGTATTTTTTCAAAATTACTTCGCAAATTGATCTATAAAATTGGAGAGTTTCACAAGCTATTTACAAAATTCGCGTCCGTGTTGTATCAGATTTACAACTCTCGCCTTTGGCTCGAGTTTGTATATGCTGATACAACACGGCCGCTCATGTTGTAAATAGTACATATAAATCCATGTATCACTACAGATAGCACATAAGCTTGCGCCTTTGGCGGTGATTCAGCAGATTGCCCCTGCTAACAACCACTATGCCACGGGCCTGGGTGTGCGGGGATTTGTATTGACTGATACAGTACCTTGCTCCAGTTTTTCTTTTATGCTAGTATCTTCCCAGTTATTATCGGTAGGACTCAGTCCTACGCCATCAAGAAAGTATGATGCGACCAGTGGGGCTGTCGGACAGAATTTCAACAAAGGAGCGTAGCCGAGACCTTCGTACCAGTATTCTGAGTGACAATACTGCACTCTCTACACAATAATGCAAAGTAATTTTGAGTCGTCTCCAAAGTAATTTTAAAAAGCAGACTGCCATATAGTGAGCGAAACAAGATGTGTAAGACCTCGGTATTGTGTGAACGGGTTCTAAGACTAGTTTATCCAAATGCATTGTCCAATGGTAAACGAGTCATACCGCACCTCATCCTCAACACCGTTACATAAATTGCTTTCCACTTTGTCTTCTTCGCTTTTCTGCAACAAAGAACAACGTTAAAAAGTAAATGAAAACCAGACAGGCAGTAAACATGTCACTCCCTTCCACGCAGTCGAGAGCTTTGATGATCGCTGACTTGTTTTTAAGGGCTCTGCCGAAAGTGATGCCAGTTCGTAGGATTAATTAACAATCAGTCGCCGAAGGCGAGGTGATTACAAGCTTATATTCACTGACCCGAAGGCGAAGTGAATATAGGCTTGTAGTCACCGAGCCTGAGGCGGCTAATCGTTTTAGTATAAATTTATAAATTTCCAGGTGTTTTTACAAACAATACTCAACTAATTATAAACTTTACGAAAATTCACTTCAATTTATAAAAAGAGCAAAAAGCAATAGTCACTGGCCAGTGGCAATCACTTCAGAGACAGTGAATCTTGACCGATCAGAATGCAAGAAAATCAAAAGTCACCTGGAATTTATACTACAAAATAATGTCGAAAGGTGTAGGTTCTAAAGTTCTTTCACTAACTTCCCACATAGTCTTACTTTATCATTTTATGTAGTGCAAGGACCTGTACCTTTGGTGTATAATATTTCAACTACACTACCTACACTCGCAACGTTTTAAAATAATATAACATAAACCGTAGTTTGATCGAACCTTTTTAAGTTTCCTATAACTCCTGCAGGTCCAGGATTCCACGACATCCGAGGTGAGATCTCCTTCGGTGAGCGGGTACTGCCGCCATTTGCCACAGTCGCAACATTTCACCCAGTAAGGTAAGATACGCTCCGCCATGAACATCTTAAGATTTCCCTCATGTTGACTGTTGCCGTTCCAGTCTTTTTTCCATTGCTCGTAGGCCTGAAAGCCGTCCTTGTGGCTGAACGAGATTTGAAGATTGAATGACGTTTGTGGTGAGAGTAAAGCCTAGTTGCTCGTAACTCGCAGTATATATCGTAGATCGTAGTACTGTAGTTTATTGATCGTAAAACACGGAAAAGTACTGGCACTACTTGTCAAAGAGAAATCCACTTTTCGATCCAAATGATCAAATTTCTCATGAAATATAATTTACTTTGTTTGTAAATATCTGGTAGTTTTCTTTATTAAAGACAGTTACAACAAGTTTCACAAAGGAAAACAAAAGATATAAGTGGTTAGCAACAGCAAAATGGATTTCTTTTTGGTAGCTAGTTCCAGGCCTTTTACTCACGGTCAAATCATTGCACAAAGGTATTGACATACCTTCTGTAGTAATGTTCAAAACACTCGTTACAAAAATGTTCACCGTACGATATGTGGTACCATCTTGACGTATAACCATTGCCACAACAGCTGGGGAAATGATTGAAGAATGGATGAGATACGAAATGCGCAAAAGGGGGAGGGTTGGAGTCTGCAAGGGGAGGAGAGGGATGCAAGTTGTGGAACTACAACTGAGAAATAATTGAAGAATGAATGAGACAGAAGATGAGCAAGTGGGGGGGGGGGGCAATTCCAAGGGGAGGAGGGGGATGCAAGGTGTGGAACTACAACTGAGAAATAATTGAAGAATGAATGAGATACGAAATGAGCAAGTGGGAAGGGGAGGGTTGGAGAGTGCTAGGAGGGGAATTGAGGGTGTGGATCTACAAAGGGGATGGGGAACTGAAAAGAGAGAGACTGTAAGGGAGAAATTGAAAACTGCAGGAAGTAAAGTAATATGTTGGGTAAAGGGTTAATGCTGGAAACTGGATAATACATGGCAGGTTGGAGATCATGAGGTGCAGGCTTCATGTGTGGTAGAGGGAGAAGTTTTGCAGGTGGAGGTGGTAACTGTGTGGGAGTGGGGTAAAAACATCTCAAGGGGAAGATAAGCAAAAAAGATTACAAGGGGGGGTGGAGTGCGGATATATGAGAGATGAGAGCGGTAAACAGGGAGGGCAGGGAGAGGGCAAGATGTGGATTCTAGGGAAGGGGTGAAATGGAGGAATTTGGGGTATCAGGTGGCAAAAACATAAGTTAAAATGAGCAGGGGGAACATAAACCTTGCACCTGATATGGGGCATTACAGAACATCCATACCTCCTTTGAGCCATGCCCCTAGACATGCTATATTTATGTATAAGTATCGTCATGCAATAAAACCATCAATACTAGTAACCAAAGCTACCAACCTTTCCACACCATTTGCAAAACACTCAGGTTGTTCCGCTGGGCATCCTGCTTTTCCACATGGCCTGATAGTCATCTTCGGCCCTTCAACAGGGGAATGGACCCTTTTCTTACTGGCTTTCCTTGCCGACATGATTAGGTGAACTTCTCACAATAAGAAATACATTCTGTAGCAGATAAAACAGAGCATGTAGAGTGCATCTGGGCAGGAATTTTGACATCATAGCTGTAACATTTGCAACAGCTCCCATTCATTGAAGCATAAAATTAGTCAGTTGGCTAAAACATTGTCTTCAAAATATTCTCTCAAACTAATACTTCAACATTTTAAGCAGACTTAGTATTTCTGATTATATTGCTAAATGTATGCTAAGTGTTGTTCTTGCATATAGGCATATATATATAGGTAAAAAATGGGTCCTTTTTACATTATCCCGGCCAGACGGGATGGGACAGTTACCGAGATCTCGCCTGTAGTATAAATTCTATTGAGAGTTTATATGATCCTGCTTCCATCCCACCTAGGTGAGATCCTGGCACCGTTTACCAGGATCTCGCCCAAATGGGATGGAAAATTCCCATATCCCGGCCAGGCAGGATGAATTTCGTCAAGCACTTAAATGGCTTTATCCCAGGAATGTTTCACCATATAAACACACGCCTTGGCAAGTTTCCCATCGACTAGGCGAGATCATATAAACAGGCCCTAGCTGAGAGATCCAGGCAGGTAAGCTCCCACAGAAAAACATCTTTCAGCATTTTAGCTGTATATGTACCTACTGTGGCAGGAGACTCTGCCTCTAGGAGGAGAAATCCAAACACTATTTTGTAATTTTGCCCCAGTGGCACGAGAGTCGCCAATATGGAGAGTAAACATTGAATGCCCTGTGGAGTCAACAATCAAGCATCAACAACCACAATGCAATGCGTGATTGTTTAAATTGCGAGCCAGAGGCAGCTATTATTGCGATTTGTGCATGCAAACTTTAAGCAACAATGAGTGCAAAATTTGAGCAATTGTGCACGTCACATTGTGGATGAGCTTAATTGACGTCGGTAACATTCCAGAACTTTATATCAAAGCCACACGACATATCGTGAAATTGAAATGACAACAATGCTTAGTTGAAATTAATGTTGAAATCTTCAAAGCTGAAAAACTTTGCTGGACCCAAAGATGAACTCTAGGCCAGATATGCATTTCAATGTTCATCTAAGTAAAGCTATCATTTCAATATTGAAGTCTAAAAGCATATGCAGTTTTTAGGCATACTGTACCTTGCTTGTAAATGTTTTGCTAATAGAAGGTCAACAACTGTGCACCCAGAATAAGAAATCACTGCAAAATATCCATTAACACGTGTCTTCCACACCAGGCACACGAGGGCCACCAACAACGGCGTCGGAAACGCTCGTAAACACTTCGCCTTGCGCCTGACACGGAAAAAACCTCGCAAGAATCGAAGATTTTTACAAAAATTGTCCCCACAGATATCTCGTACTAAGAAAAACATCTCTCCTTTACGCTAAAAGTGAAAGTCTTTGTGTGTGTTTTCCCCCTAAAAAAATGTGCATGTAGCTTGGCAAATACCGATCGTGGTCATCTGACAGGAATGTCCGACAGTCGCTTTTTGGCGGATGTCTTTTTCAAAAAAACAAAATGGCGGACGAAGTTTTAGATTTGGAAGTAGCGAGAAATAAGATGAAAGAATGGCGAGATGAGCCGCCTAGGAATAGCGAGGAGGTTATCGAGCTTGGGGAGTCGCTCATTATTGAGCACGGCAGTAAGCTGGGCGATGAATGTATGTCCCTTGACTTTTTTATTGCATTGTGTGTCAGTGTGTATTATTAAAACTGTACTGTATTAACTTTTTCTATTAATACCGTCTGTATTATCGTTTGGTGTCTAGTAAATAGGCTTGCTAAAGTGTCCCTGCTTACTGTGACACACTGTCACCCATTGTGTTTTTTTTCCTCGAGTATTTTTTCTCCAAAAATTTTTATTTGATTTATCATTTATAAATGCCTAAAATCAGGTAATATTCCATGTGTATATGTGAAAAGATTTTTACCACATTTTTTAAAAAAGATGAATTACATACGCTTTAGTGTGGAGCATTTATGAACAAGTTTTGATTGCTGCTTTGGATTTTGGAAAAACGGATCTTGCCAGTGTAAGTTAATGTCAAGTTCAACCATCCATGATGCAGTTCATATGAACTCCATGCTGGAGATATGCCAATATTTTGTATATATTAATATACTATTGTGATTTGCTAAATGCGCACCAGAGATCTCTGGCATGAATTGCATGGAATGCAATCTGGTCAATCATACTCTAGATTAATGAAAACTCCAGCTGATCTGACCATGAGTAAAAGGCCTGGAACTAGCTGCCGAATAAAAACCATTTTGCTATTTCTAATCACTTATATCTTTTATTTTCCTTTATTAAACTTGTTGAAACTTTGTAATTATGTTTAGTAAAGTAAATTATAAGTCTACCAGAAATTTGGAACAGAAGTAAATTATATATACTTAATGAGAAATTTGCTAGTTTGGCTCAAAAAATGGATTTCTATTTAACACCTAGTGCCAGTACTTTTACGTGTTCTCAGATCACCTAGCCAATATGCAAAAAATGTTGAGTTTTTGTGTGAAGGCAACTGCTGTTCTTTTGTTAGATGTGCCTGAAGGCTTTGAGTTCACAATTTCCTGGCAGCTTAAGGGTGAAGAGATTAATAGCAATGAAACATGAAGCCCTCAATCAGTTAGTTGGTGATATTTTATCATTTATATTGGTCAAATGTTTATTATAAATTGATTGAATTCATGATTTAGATTTGTTATTGAATGTTTTCATTGATTATTTTTATTCATTGTCTTGATTGATTGACTATATTGATTGATGATATTGATTTATTGATTCTGTTGATTATATTTGCTGATTAGTTATAACTTGTTTATTATTATTATATATGATTGGTTTAATAGGGGGATTATTAATTGTAAGTATTGATTTGCCTATCAGTTGTAACTGATATTGATTGACTCTGTTTATTGATTCATGGCAACTTACTAAATTTGCTAAATTTGCTGACTGTTTAATTGGTTTAATTGTATTGGTTTCTAGTTTAATTATTTAACATTAATTAATTAATGTTGAAATGGAATCTATCAAATTGAATTTAAATAATCTATCATTAATTGCTAACATTGATTGTTTCATCCATTTAAGGTTTGAAAAAGCAACAGAGATGTATAATGACATGATAGCTAAAGATCCATCTAATTCAGTATGTTATGGAACAATTGACAATTCCCATGATAGACTAAATTTTGAAGTCGGCAACAAGAACAAAATTTATTCTATAGCTGAAAAGAGCATCCTGAAATTAGCAAAATTGCCAAGTTTGCCGGCAAAATGTTGTAAAATACCCAAAGTATAGCAGCGCAAAGTTTGTATTACGCATGGAAAATGTGACCATTTTTTTCGTCAAACGGCCATATTTTACAACAATCCACCGTCAAAATGCAGTTTTTACTCATTTTAAGATGCTCTTTTTAGCTGTGTTAAAAGGTTTTGTTCATATTTCCTGGATCAAAATTTAGTCTATCATAGAAATTGAAAAGAAAGCCGGACATTCCAAGTTAGGATGCCATGTTGACCGGTCCATTTCTGACCTGGTCTGAAATCAACGGTAATGACAACTGATTTCAAAAGAAATTCGTCGGGCAGAACGTGAATATATGAATATACACCCCCCAATTAACGCTTTAGTTTCGGCCCTGGTCAAGTGCAATTCCTGGACCTGACCAGTCCAATGGACGATTCCCCTTTTAGACAAACTTTTGAATTAGGGAAATCCATTAGCACAGCTGGAAAGAGCATCCCAAATTTAGTCAAATGGTGAAGTTTGGTGGCAAAATATTTTAAAATGTGGAAAATATAGTCCTATGACGTTTGCAAATTTTGTACACTTTTGTATTATGCGCGGAAATGTGTAATCAGATTTCGAAATGAGATGCGAAACTTCATAGGGCTATATTTTTCGCATTTTACAATGTTTTGCGACCAAACTTCTTCATTTTACTAAATTTAGGATGCTCTTTCCAGCTGTGCTAAAGAATATTCCTAATTCAAAAGTTTGCCTAAAAAGGGAATCGCCCGTTCTATACAAAATGGCAGAACACGACTGTAAAGAAAACGATTATATCTTATTTGAGACCATTTATACTCTTACTGACACGTGCAGTATATTTCAATTGAATGACACATAACTCGATTTTGTTCATGTATGCAAGTGTGGTGTGAGTTTATCCGTCATTTTCGGCTACTGCCCTTCGATTGCCCAATGCAACTGAGGCGTACAATCACATAAGAGACAATGTTTCACATCAAGTTATTTAAATAGCACTAATCAGCAAAAGTAATTGAAAACGTTAGTTAGGCTTTATAGGAAGAAAATGTACATCATTTAAACTTGACCGGTCAAATCGAAATTGTAGCTGGTCATCGCCTGGTGATCGTCAATCAGGCCGTTATTTAGAACCCTATACTGTGGATGACTTACGGTAGATGCTTCTTCGCAGTCCTTGAGTTTGCGTGCGAGTAGGTTAAGCTGGCCGTTATTTTGTATCAAAGTTGGTAAGAGTTGTGTGGAGTTAAGAAACGAGTATTTGCATGAGAGTTGATGAGCTTTGAGAACCAGAGTTTACGTGAGATTATGAGATTTGATGAGGTAGATTTGACAGTGTTGACAGTTGTCGAGGCTCATGAAACGAGAGTTAAAAATTTCCTCAAGTTTCATATTATATAATATTCATCGTCATGTTATACAGATACCATACAAACGGAAGATCAGTATCTTGGTTGGGCAAAACAAAATTAGCGAAGCAGTGAAAGCTCTTACAGACTATCTGAAAAGGTGCTGGCAATGTTTGCTTTTCTAAAAAAAAATTTAAAGTAATGTTAAAGTGATATGCACAACCTGAAAGTGCTAAACAGAATCCGACGTTCCGAACGATGGCATCGCTAAAGCCCCGTACAGACGACCAAGTTTTCCTTGACAAGTTTCTTGACGAGTTTACTCACGCTTCTGTACGACGAACAAGTTTTCCTTGACAAGTTTTCTTTGACAGGCTTTGTTTGTTCCTGTGTACGCGAAATTTGACAATATTTTTTCTTGACAACTTTTACGAGGCCGCATGAATTAAGTACGTAAACAAAAATTATCTTGTCAAGTGCTCCTTGTTGCACGTACACACGAGCAAGTTTCCTTGTCGAAAAGCTGGTACGACTAGCTTTTAAACCAGGCTCCTTGTCAAGGAAAAACTGTCGATTTTTTTCGCGTACACACGAGCAATTAAAACTTGTCAAGGAAAACTTGCTTGTCTGTACGTGGCTTAACTCCCGACGAAGGGCCATCTCTCGAAACGTCGACTTCTCATTTTATTGCTTCAGTTAGCGAAAGAACCCATATCTTTCCTTTGGTTCTGGCGTGAGCAATGGACCGATTGCATTATGGGCAGGATTTTGAAAAACGTCCAAATGGGAAAATTCATTACCACATCATTAAAGAGCATCCTAAAATTAGTAAAATTGCAAAGTTTGGTCGCGAAATGTTGTAAAACGAGGAAAACATGGCCCTACAAATTTTGCGAATTTTGTACATTTTTGTATTACACACGGAAAATTGATACCGTTTTCTCGATGTTGGTATCAATTTTCCGTGCGTAATACAAAAACATACAAAATTTGCAATCTTCACAGGCTTACATTTTCAATATTTTACAACGTTTCGCAACAAAACTTTGCAATTTAACTAATTTTAGGTTGCTCTTCAATGCTGTGGTAATAAATTTTCCTATTTCAACTTTTTAGCTTAAACGGTGGATAAGTAAAAGATATATAACAAGTTTGCATGTTGTATAAACAAGCCAGCTAAAGTTATTTGACCTGAGAAGAACGATTATATATTAAACTAAATGTTTATTCTATTAAACTCATCATTTCGGTTTCGTACTAAGTGTGAAAGTGATTTTTAAATTTCACTTATCCACCGTTTAAGCTAAACGCCTTTGATACAACCTACCCCTGAACTTCGATGTGTGCATGACTTCCACTTGAATTAGTACAGATTTAACTTGTAGGAATTTTTCCACATTGAGTGAAGTACCAAAAAATCACTTTTTATTTACCCTTAGGTTTATGAGTGACCACGAAGCCTGGAGCGAATTAACCGATTTGTACATTTCTCAACAAGAGTAAGTGAGCTCCATGCCATGTTATTTTGCGTTGAACCATATGGTAAAACAAGTCAGTTTGGGGATTTAGATTTATTCAACACTTTTACTGCGACAGTTGTTTTATAATGTCATTGCATGTTCCAAATGTGGCAAACACATTTTTCTTTTGCAGGTTTTCAAAAGCCGCATTCTGCATGGAAGAACTGATCATCTCAAATCCACATAATCATTTGTTTTATCAAAAATATGCAGAGGTGAATTATCTAAAAATAATACAAAAGTTATGCCGAATAAGGAGTGCCTATTAATAACACAATTTATTAAAAAAACTGTATATTTCGAATCAGATTTGATTCATCTTCGGGAAAGGATTTTGAATTATTCAAACACCATTATTTAAACACAATTATTGGTTGAAGATATGACCTATGTTTTCAGTTTTTTTGTGATTTTATCTGTCATTCAGTTCGTGTAACACACTTCAGAACATACCTGTGTTGTCTACAGTCAAATGTAGTCTTACCATATCTTCGCAATATCAAACGTCCTACAACAAGGCTACTGGATAGAAATCCATTTTGCTGTCTTTGATAAAGTTTAATCACTTATATCTGTGTATGTTTAGTAAAGTAAATTCTAAGTCTACCAAAAATTTGGAAACGGTACTTCGTAAGGAATTCGTTTCATCAGGAATTAAGTAGTTGGAATGGAAAAATGAATCTCTGTTTCGACCCCCTTATGAGTCGGTTGTACGAAAAGTGAACAGCGCTATGCACCGAGAAGTGATTTTTTCAAACTTTCTAAACATGTTCAGTAACTGATAAATTCATATTAAAGCTAGGGGCCGGTTGTTCGAAGCCCGTTTAGCGTAAACGGCGGTTAAGTCAAAATTAGATAACACTCTTACATCACTCGTTAAACAGTTAACTTAAATATTTTGCAGTAAATATGTAGTTGTAAGCATAATCATTCTATTAAGGTTGAAAACTTTTAGTTTGGTTGTTGAATGAATGTATAAACTTGGTTTTTATTTTGAGCTTAAGCTAAACGGGCTTCGAACAACTGGCCCCAGCATTTTAGAGTGAAAGTCAGTTTTTACCTCTTGCGAATTCAATGTTCCTGGTGCCATTGCTTCTCATGCCTTTTTTTACAAGTTGACAAAATCACTCCTATATGATGAATTCGCTATTCACCCTTCGTACAGCCGAAATCTCGTATACTTTACGCAGTGATATTTATTACTAACAAGTATTCTTTTTTACAATCTGATCACAGTCAATTACTTTTGAGTCATAATTTTTGTGTTGTCCTTGTTTTCCCAGATACTCTACACAATAGGCGGCGTTGATAATTTAGAAAAATCGCGGAGCAATTTTGCCCAGGCATTGAGGTTGGACAACAACAATATGAGAGCCCTCTACGGCTTTTTTATGGTAGGTTACCCGTCGGGGCTCGTAGAAAATTTGAATGTCTTTAGACTTTCGAGGCTTTAAAAGTTTTGATTTATTTTACACGGAGAAATGCTTGGAAGTGCTCGAATTCTTCTTTATTGTTGACAATGGAATGTGACTGGGCTGTTAAATTGATGTGCACAGCTGTAGCAAATGTACAAATAAGTTGCGAAGTGTCTGCTCCGCAAATTTCCATTTCGTAGACGGTCGGACACTTCCGAGATGGCCAAGCATCTCATTGATCTCGTTTTTAAGCCTATGTGTCTGATAAAACTAATAGATTTTTCTTTTTAAAATTTTAAATAATCCAATCCCTGACCCAAACCCTAAACCTAACGCTTACAAAAATCGTATAAAAGTAAAATAATATAAAAAAAAGTTTGACGAACTTTAAAAATAAAAAAAACCTCGGATGGTATTCGAACCCCTGCCTAATCTATTTGAAATCGCTCGCCTAGACGACTGAGCTAACAACGAGCTTGCTGGAAACCGTCGAAACAATTTGTATTTATAATACAACTTCGTCTAAATGAGCCAGAGCAGTCTGGGAACGAGATAATGAGGTGCTCGACCATCTAGGAGGTGTCCGACCGTCTACGGTATCGAAATAAGCGTCTGCTCCCATGCTGTTGACAAGTTGTCTTTGCACAACTGGTTCCAAAAACAACTTGTAACAAGCGCGACGAGACTAGTAGCAGACTGTGACAAGGTTGTTCCAACAAGACTGATACAGTCGTGATAAAGCAATATTGTTGTAATCTTGTGTTGTCAACTTTGTGACAATGGAGAGGTTCAGATTTGACTTCTACTACCGCTACCACTACCTTAATGAATCTTTCAGCCAATCAGATAAGCTTGGTCTACCCAACCGACCAATCAGATTGCTCAAAAATCGGGATACGGTAGCAGTAGTGGTAGTGGAAGTCAAACCTGAAGCTCTCTAATCTTCCTGTAACAGGTCTGTTTTGAAAGCATTGATCGAAAGCACATTCTACCATAACTCGTATTTTCCCCAATGTATCTCAACGATACAAATTGTATCTTTTCAACAGGCAGCATCGAATTTGGCCAATATGCCGAAATCTAAAAACAAGAAAGATAATATGAAGTACGCTTCTTGGGCCGCTAACAAGATTGCCGAAAAATATCAGGTTGATATAATTTACATACACCACACAGGCAAAAACAAGCGAGTTGCAAACAAGTCTATAGTCATACTGTCATATCATGCAACCGAATTGATAGACAGTGTAAGCTTCAATGACATTGATGCCGTCTTGCTGGCGAAAATGGACGATTCCCCTTTTAGACAAGCTTTTGATTAGGAATATTCATTATCACAGCTGAAAAGAGCATCCTAAATTTAGTAAAATTGTGAAGTTTGGTTGCACAACGTTGTAAAATGTGGAAAATATAGTCCTGTTAAGTTTGCAAATTTTGTATACTTTTGTATTATGCGCGGAAAAGTGTAATCACATTTCGAATTCTGATTACACTTTTCGGCGCATAATACAAAAGAATATACAAAATTCGCAAACTTTACAGGGCCATATTTTCCACATTTTACGATGTTTTGCAACCAAACTTCACTATTTTACTAAATTTAGGATGCTCTTTTCAACTGTGCTAATGAATATTCCTAATTCAAAAAGGGATCCATTGTGTTGCTAGTTCTCAAAATATTTCCACGTTGTATGTCCAAGAGGGGACTACTAATGTTTAGGGCACTTGGGACTGACGCATCATGACGAATAGCGCATTGGCGTAGCGTTGTATACCCCTCCCGGTCAGAAATTTGTAAAGGCCTTCTGGTACGAGTGGCAGAAGCACGAGTTCTCTAAAAACAACATTAATAGAGAGTTTGCGAACGACTACGAAGTACGAAAACGTGCTTCGCATTTTTGCATCTTTTACATGTCTACGGATAGCTCTGCTCATAACTAGTTTTGGGTTGCTGGGACCGGTTGTTTGGGACCGGTTGTTGGTTTGGTTCCGGTTTTTCGGTTGTTTGTTTAGCTTAAACGGTGGTTAAGCTCAAAATAGAAACCAAGTTTATAGGTTCATTCAACCACCAAACTAAAAGTTTTGAGCCTCAAAAACTCACAACTACATATTTACTGCAAAATATTTAAGTTAACTGTTTAACGAGTGATGTAAGAGTGTTATTTAATTTTGACTTATCCACCGTTTACGCTAAACGGGTTTCGAACAACCGGCCCGCTGTAGTTGTAAAACGTCTTCGTTACGTTGCCTTTGTTGACAACGAAGATTTTGTGAAGTTCGTTTTGGTAGAACGAAGTTTTAACTCTCAGTTTAAATGCACAGCGTTCCGGTAGGTTTCTTGATTTTTTATTGTGCGAGATTGATGTTTGCTCGTCAAGTTAGATATTGCAACTGGCAAAGAACTCTGCTTGATTTGAATTTTTGCCCTATACGAAGGTAAACGCCGAAGACTACTGCCCCCAGTTCGCTACAGCAAAATACAGTCCATTTTTGTCGTCGTGCTTCGTTTCGGGCCTCAAACTCGCTAATTTTCGTTCCTTAGACGGCTCATCGCTGGCAATTCGTTTCTTCCTTGTCGCTTGAGCAAGGAATATATTTAGTAAGGGCCCCAAGTCCTCCGACCTGAACCCATAATAGTTAGGGCACTGGAATAGCGTTTGCGCAAAAAAACAATTAACATGCTGGACTTGGTTTTTGTGTTTTCTCAGGCAGCAAACAAAAATGGCGACGGTGATGAACGCAGTCTCTCCGGTATAGAAAATCTTCTCGATACTCTACAGCTAACAGCACCTAGTAATGTTCCGTGATCAATTCTGGTACCGTATTCATGCAGAAAACTTGCCTGATCGCTCATCCAACTCGTTCCCATAGTATGCCCGTTTGCAGGCTCGGTTGTGACCAGTGAGCTCCGTATTTACCTGGAGTGAGGACTCGACTCGACTTCGCCCAAGCATGGGGTTTTTACCTTGAGTTGTCGTTCCAGTTTTTCTATAGTGTCCAATGATGCTGACCGAGCCTCTAGCCTAGCAACTGGAATACTCTGAGTACAAGATTGGTAACTTTAGAGGACGAATCCAGGACAAGCTTGTCTCAATAACTTAATCGAGTATTTAAAAGTAAAATATGTGATATGAAATGCATTTCGTTGAACAAAATATATACTGTGAGCTTATTGTTTTTCGCTTTTATTCCTCTGGAGAGTGGCTAATTATTGTGACTTTTAAAATTGTAACTTCGATGTTTCAATAACTCACAATTGATGGTATTCAAATATAAAAGATTTAAAGGATTAGTTTTCGTGTTTATTTGTATATAATTTATAGCAAAGGATGCATACCTGCATTTTAAGACATAAAGTACAATGTTCATCTTCCATCGCAGTTTTTGACTCTGATTTGGTAAATTTACGGAACAATTTACGTAAAATTACAACATGCTACAGAAGTGGATTTGGGAAGGTTCATATATTTTGGCTGTAATTACAGTCGCGGCAATAGAAGTGTTCCGGAAATATTTGACCAATTCATCTGCTCAAGTTTGGGAGTTCCTCAGACATCTCAAATAGTTTTTGTCAACAGCTATTTCTAATTTCACTGTACAGCTTTACAGGGTGTATCAATATCAGGTAGACCCTTTGAAGAGATGTTTGAAGTAGCCGCAATTGAAATCAACCGCAATCTGTTACATTAATTTGACGGCTCGGAACGTTTCGAACGAAAAACACAAGGTTTTTCTCACAAGGGAAATCAATAAAGCTTAAAATTCTCAAGTTTGTTGGATCTCGTGTCGCTTTTCGAATCATCAGAGCGAAGATATGTCCGTGTGAAACGTACGTGTCCCCTCGAGGTCTGTCGCGAAGTTGTCGGATTTAATCTGACAAGAAACTATAGGTTTCCCTCTGGGAATTAGAATGCACCAATAGGATAGCGAAGAATACCGTATGTATAGCCAATCATTGCAATTAGCAATTCAAAATAATTCAGTAATTTACATGGGAACTTTAGCGAATAAAAATGCTGATTTCTGATCATGTGACTCTGTTTCATATGCGGCAAGTTTTAAAGTCGCCCTCTAGCACAAGGCGAGCATTTCTTGTTGGGCGTCCAGTTGGTGGAATTGAACTGGATTTCTTGCCCAAATTTCGAGGCGAATTTGAAGAAGAAATGTTCAAATTCATCCTTCAGTAAAGCTCGAAGCCAGTATCAAGGTATGTTGTAGATATTTTGGTTCGGCTAGCAAAAATGCTTTGTAGTTTGCGTTGCAATTTACGACCTCAAGTCGCTTCGACGTCTTGTGTGGCCAAATGATGTTGAATTTTGATTTGGTTTTCGTTCTATTTCATGTGCATTTGTACAGAAATGGTTGAATGAGATATTCGCAGCGTTTTGAACTAATTTAGGTCTAAATTTGTCGTTTTAGAGCGAAGATATGGGCAAGTATTCCAACCTCGTGGTCGGCATCTTCGAAGAACATGGCAAACAAAGAAGCGCTGTCTTCCTGGAATTTAAAACAACCTCGATAAGAATTGTCGCTCCTCGGCCTTGAAGAAAACTGGAAGGTTTGTATTTTTGAACTTTATACAAACTACACATTTCGAGTCGAAACATTTGGAATTTATTGTTCAATCGTTCGGCTATGATGCATATATATATACTTTGAATTTTGAAACTAGTTGTCTTCTTTGTTCGTTGTCGTTGTTTTAAATTGGTAGAGATGTTAGTTGTGAGCGTGCTTGAAACTAAATTTGTTCTAAAATTTGTCATTTTAAGCCAAAGATGTGGCGAATTATTTTAACCTCGTGGTTGGCATCCTCAAAGACCACTGCGAGCAGATTACCGCTTTTGACCTTGAAACAAATTATTCTCGACGCCGAAGGAAGTCTCGAAGGTATGTACTTTGTACTTTGATTTACAAAAAAGGTACACGATTAAGTGTCAATATTGAGTCAACTTGTGTGTAACTTTGAATTATAAAACCTTCATCTTGTTTGTTCCCTGTCGTTGTCTTAAGAGAAATGCATGAGTTTCGGGGCGTTTGAAGCTAATTTTTTTTTAATTTGTAGTTTGGGCAGAACATGTGTCCTTTAAGCCACGTGGCAGAAGACTTGGCAAGCAACTGAACAAGAAAACGACAATTTTTTTTGAATTTGAGACAAAGTTTAACAAGAACTGCTGCTAGCTTAACAGAAAACTCGAAGGTATGTATTTTTACAAAATATGATGTTTAAAGCATGTTGAAATTTCACACTAAAAGTACAGGGTGTCCCAAAGAAGCGGAGTTCTGCATTCAAGTTTAAAGATAGCGCTTTAATTATTTGACTTTTTTTGGAGCATCTTCAATTGACCACTTGCGCTAAAATGGTTCCTGTGATCTTATTACTTGCTTCAAGCAGACAAGAAAACCTTATTCGAAAGGCAAATAACACTAAAAAATAGTATTATTTATATGATCAAGTTTTCATTCGGCAATCAATCTTAAAAGTTGGACTCCGTTTTTTGGGACACCCTGTATATGTAATACATGAAAAAGGATAGTTATACTATGGATGTTGAGAACTCAATTTCTTCTCAAATTTGTCGTTTTAATTGAACCTTTTTAATCTCGACTGCATGTAATCAGGATTGCTTGCTTTAAAAATGGCCTAAAGCATGCTTAAAATTATACAGGGTGTATCGGGAAAGGTAATAAAGTGCTGTCGCGCGTTCATAACAGGGACACAGGGTGTCCCAAAAACTATTGAAAATGATCTATTGTTAGAATTTCAATGCCTAGCACTAAATTGAACCCACGTGTGGATAAACTATTAACATAACCGTCATGATTAATAGTAATACTCAGTGTTAACCATTTTTATGCCAGACAAAAAAACTAAACCTACGAGTGCATATTAAAAATGCAATCAAATTTTATGCATGGTTATTTTAGCCTATTATATTTGGTTTTTATTAGTATTACCTACAGGTATAAGTTGTTTCAGCCGGGAAAATGACGACATCAAGCAAACTAACAAGATAGTATTGTTTTCATTTTTTCTAAGCCTGATTTGCTTTTAGAGTTTAGAGAAAACAATTTACAAATGTAAATTTCCATTAGCAAAACAAAGTTACTACTTAAAAAGCTATTTTAATTTTTTAACAAGTGCTAAGGCATTAAAGTGTTAACAATAGCTGGTTTCAATAGTTTGGGGGTTTTTTGGGACACCCTGTACAGGGTGAGTAAAAAAAACTGATGCTCTTTCAAATTCAAATTAGCTGCGAATTTCATTACGGTGTATTCCCATGGGTATACAGAGAACAGATCGTGATTTAGTACACAGTACGTAAACCAATTCAACTAGTGATGCCAGCTTGCTAATACCAGTTTTTTTACTCATCCTGTACTGTGTAGTTAGTCACGATCTGTTCTCTGTATACCTATGGGAATACTTAAAGTTCCGTAATGAAATTCGCGGCTAATTTGAATTTGAAAGGGCATCAGTTTTTTTACCCACCCTGTATATTAATGTACAGAAATCAATTCAAAAGATCAAATTTCAACAGATTCTCAAAGCCATTTTGACGGGCAAAATTTATCTGAGACTGTTTGCTATCTACTCAATTTTTCTTCAATTTTTTTAAAAATAGGTGCGCTAGTGTACATGTGAGTAGCCTATATCAGCAGCAGTCTGATATTTTATGCGATATCCATCGTCGATTTCAGGTCACTTTTCACTGTAATATTGCGAACTTCGTTGCATACTTCAAAAGTTCATTTCAGAATTAACAAGCCGGTTTTATGAATGGCAACAAAATACGATACAAATAAAACAAAATGAGCAGTAAAATATGAGTATACTATAATATTTTGTTTAAGATACAAAACAAAACCGATAAACCACGAGTGACATGAAATGGAATGTGTTAAAGTACCTCAAATACAGAAACCATGATTGATATCGAATTACCGCTGTACGAAGGACGTCATAAGAGCAACGCCTGTTCGATTCCTACCCGCCGTCTGTGATAGACACATAGTGGGCGACTACCCACAAAAACCGCGATGCTTGAAAGTTATCGAACTCTGATTAAAGGCTTGCCTCGCGGGTTTTTCTCTCGTCAAGTTAACGTTTGTGATATAAAACAAGTAGATTTCATTTTCAGTGCCTCTGTACTTTAATAGATCACGGAAGACGTCATTTCGTGCGAAGAACAAAAAGTTATGGGACTCGACCTCGTCTTGTGCCTTACTTTTGTGATCTTCGCACGCCATGACGACATTTGCGATTTATTAGACAGTGCAAAATTATTCTTATATAGTTCAACATGCCTGTTGAACTATATAAGAATAATTTCTATATGATAAACACTGAGCGCCCCAGAGCATCCCGAAGTTCGATTACTATTTTTGCTCACCCTGCATTGGACATTTTCATCGGGTGCTAAACGTTTGTCAATTGGGACAGTATTAAACGCGTTTATCCATCTTTGCTTCTACCTTGGACAGTTGAAGGAGCGGATAGGATGCATGTGATCGCGTTTGTCTTTGGCATGCTGATGCTTTACTTTTACTGAGCTACGCAAGCTACAGCTACAGCTAAACATTTTAATTCAAAAACAAATATATTTTATCACCCTGTTCCACAAAAAAAAATATTTCATTTTTGCCTGCGCATGCACTGTCTAATAAATCGCAAATGACGTCATGGCGTGCGAAGATCACAAAAGTAAGGCACAAGACGAGGTCGAGTCCCATAACTTTTTGTTCTTCGCACGAAATGACGTCTTCCGTGATCTATTAAAGTACAGAGGCACTGAAAATGAAATCTACTTGTTTTATATCACAAAGGTTAACTTGACGAGAGAAAAACCCGCGAGGCAAGCCTTTAATCAGAGTTCGATAAAAGTACAAAAAATTCGGCGGAGGCACTGAGATAACACGAACCGAGGTCTTGATTATTAAGAATTATTGGATGAAGCTGAGCAGGATATCGGAATTATTCAGACCGAGGTCAGAGATATCTGCCATAGCGAAGCTGAGGTAGATAATGCTGACCGAGGTCTGAATAATTCTGATATCCTGCGAAAGCCAAATTCAATAATTCTTTGATTATTCGTTTTGCAAGAGAAGTCAGCCATGTAAATAAAAATTAAAACAGACAATAAACCTAAAGTCAAACGTATATTTTCTATTCTGTACGTTGTAAACGTTGACAAATAACTCTGATGGCGTGAGCACATGACAAATAAATCTCGTATTTGTCTCTGATGGCGTGAGCACATGACAAATACGATAATTATTTGTCATGTGCTCACGCCACCAGCAAAATACGAAAAATTCATTGTAGGCTCTCAACCAATGAGAATGCGAGAATATACTGCAATGAATAATAATTTCTCGTATCCTACTTGACCACATTTAATAATTGTTTATTATTGTACAATATGGGACATCCAACTATTCCCAGTAAATTTTAACGATTGTTTTAAAAACACATCGCAATAACATCTTTTTCTGGGGTTTTTTACTTTCAGATTTGATGTGTGTGAATCATATCTGTTGCAGCCGAAAGAGATCCTCCATTCCCTTACTGCGGTAGGCAGTCAAGCTTTTTCATCTGCACATTTTTTGTTTTGAATGCCCGTTTTTTAAATTTTATTTTAGGTTACATTTATGACTCATGAACTTAAGGCCGGAAGAAGTTGAGCGCCCTACTCAACTGCATGCCTTCCAGTTGTCAGATTCCGTTCGCAATGTGCCATTTAACAATCGTGACAATCGATCTCAAATAGTAGTTGCTGTGCCCTTGGGCTGCACTTATGAAGAAAGATCTGAGGTGCCCCTTGGGAAAGTCTAGCAATGAACTTGTGGTTTCTTTAAAAATTAAATTTTTGCTGAAAGTAGTTGCTGTGCCCTCGGGCTGCGTCTATGAAGAAAGATCTGAGGTGCCCCTTGGGAAAGTCAAGCAATGAACTTGTGGTTATAGTTATAAAGGGCTGGCTACTTATTTTAAAATGATTTCAGTTCTCCTTCTGTAAAAGGCTGCCAGCTATTGCTATACGCTTCAGCTGAAAATCATCTAGTTCCTTTTCAAAATTAAAACTTGGCAATTTTAAGCTTGGCTGTGACATTCGATCGCAAATTGTAGTTGCTGTGCCCTCGGGCTGCGTCTATGAAGCAAGATCTGAGGTGCCCCTTGGGAAAGTCTAGCAACGAACTTGTGGTTGTAGTCTATAAAGGATGGGTTGCTATTGCTATAAGCTTTAGTTTAAAACACAATGTATAATTAGAAGTTGCATGCTGAGTGTCAGAATGGTGCCTTGCAAATGGATGATACACTAGGATTGCACTAATTCGGTCTGCATTAGGTCTCTTAGGTTTTAGCTTAAGGCGAGCACGAGTGAGTGAGATGAACTCACGTTAGCTTAGGATAAGGCACCAGGCGTGATATCCACGCACCAGGCCCTCAGACGGACCCCAAACCTTTTTTCAACATTTCTGAAATTCTCCCACCTTCCCGCAACGCTGTGGTGTGGATATCATGGGCAAATGTTGAATTACTTCAACGAGCTGTTTGGTGGATATCCTGGGCAAATGTGCATTACTACCTTGAGTGACTTGGTGGATATCTTGGGCACTGTGTGCGCTAAATGGAATTGTAGGGCGGTCATGCGGTCGGGCAGCGTGTCTTTACGATAGTGCAGCCTGTACAGTGCATGATTGCTTCATACTGAAGAAAGAAGACGCTGTGAGGTTTGTGATCTTTGAAAAGGGCTATCGGGGGTCCCTGCGGTGTAAAAAGGGGGGTGCCCTGCGGTTAGGATTTAGGCGAGCCGTTCATTAGCGGCAACAATATGGCGAAATAATTTGTACCAATATGGAGAAATGATTTCTAACAATATGGCGGTTTATTTGTAGCAATATGGCGAATAAATGACAACTAAAAATAAAATTTGGTTGCATAAGTTAAGTAAATTTATATGCATAAAATTGTAAGCTAGGATTAGGTTTTAGGTCTTTCTGTAAGTGGGGGTCCCAATTATTGTAGCATTTAATTTTTATATAGCTAATTTTATCATTTTAAAGTAATTCATTTGTGTATAAACAGTATATTTGAGTTTGTAATGTAAATTAATTGGTATAATCTGTAATACAAGATGTTCGTAAAGCTTTCGGGTGATACGTACATCTTTGTTATGTAATATTACTCCTATAGTGCAGTGTAAAATAAAAGTAAAAAGGGGTACTTTGTATTTCAATACTGTAGAGAGCAATCTTGTAAAATATGCCAGTAAATTTAAATCGTATATGCGACTGAAAACAAAAAATAACAGCGGCCGTGTTGGGAATGAATCCAATACTGTTCGCCCCAAACTATTAGAATTAATTTCCAAGCAATTTAGAATCGAATCAATGTGACCATGCTTGCTAAAATTGATTTCCAATCAAAAAATATTTTTTCAACTTGCTACATGGTAAAATGTGTGAGTCCATCTCTATCAAAAATATATAAAACGTATCAGGCGATAAATTCCATAACCAGTGATACTTTGTCTCGATAGCTAGTTTTTGAGACTACTTGCTTGCATACTTGGACGTAAGCCTTTGTTTGGTTAAATACAATTCGATTAACGAAAGTTATAAGCGTTCTTAATTTTTGCCCTTGTGCTATTCAAATTCCAAAAACGAAGTTGATGCTCCAAATGCGTTGTGCTTGATTAGTGAAATTTTCATCAATTTGGAGACGGCTTTCAAGTAAATCGTTTGACTGGAATGATTTAATAATGCATTTTGTAATATAGCCACTTGTGGTCTGTTCGTGTAGGGAAGCACGCTATTCAAAATCACTGTAAGCTACTTTTCACTGTCCAAGAACACTGTCAGATTCGGCGTTCATAATTCCTCACTCGTTGTCCTATCTCGTCTTAAAAATAATTCTTGGGACACCTTGGCTTGCAATTCTCAAGCTAGTGCCTCTATATACACCGACTGATTAATTCACACAGAAAACTTAGTGCAGCATTAATGAACAGTAATGTTTCATCTCTGGGTTAAACTCCTAGACCGCTGTCCCTTAGAGGGATTTTTAGATTTAAGTCGCATAAGCATTCAACCTCGAAACAGTTTTCAAAAACGTTCTAGTTTGGATCACCTTGAGGGAATTTTTGGAGCAGTTTGCAGCAAACCGGTTTAATACATATTTTTTGACGTACATTTTGTCGTCCAGGGGCCAGTCGTTCAAAGACAAGTTTAACTCTAAGTGACTCGAAATTGAAAGCAAATTTTCCAACAGCTTGTTTGTGAACTTAAATTATTTTTTCTGGTCCAATGTTCCGAAGTTTTTAAAGCAAATTGATGCATTGAAATATAAAAGAAAAAACAGTGGGTTGAAGTTTAACCCAGGGTTAACATGGAGCTAACTTTGAACTACTGGCCCCAGGAATGCTGCATGTTTAGCCAGCTAACCGGTACAGCCCACAATTGCCCAACTTACCTGAACGCAACTACGGTGTAAACATATTTTGTAACGAATATATGTATACAGTACTTTAATTTGCTGTACAAGAATTGTCATGTTTATGATATAGTTTAATTGTGATATAGTTTAGTAATGTAATATTATAAAGGTTAAATTTTTGTTAAATAGTGTACGTCTTGTGATTGAAGTTTAAGACATTGGGGCTCTAAGCTCGGCGATGCATGGATTGTAATGACCATTAATGCATCTACAAGAAGTCTGTCCAGAGACCATCTTTGCGCACCCCCCCCCCAGCCTGATCCTTAACTCTTCGCGTAAAGACAGTCTGTCTGACACATTTGCCAAATATAGACCCAAACTATCTCTCAACTTGCTAGTCTATGAGTCAGTACTTAAATTTTCATAAATCAACATTGCCAAAAATTGACACTCGTGTTTATTCGTGTATATATTAGTTAAATGTGAATGCATCACTGATCTAAATTACTGGATAAAGCTTCTGTCATGCATAATAGAAGCCAATGGCGGCCATATTGGACTATCCCATATAAATTTACATTGGTACTATTGAGGTAGTAGAAGAGGTTTTTACAGTTCTAGGTTATTGGTGGGAATGGATAAACATTGTGTGAATGAAATTTCTTTTACAAATAATTTCTGTTTCCTTTTAAACTTGCCTGTGAATAACGAATTGGGGATGGTCCAAGATGGCCGCCATGAGTTCATTATCAAGTGTTTTAAACTTTCTCAAAACCATTAGAAAAGTTGCGGCAAGCTGTCTTCGCAGTTAATATGGGAAAGATATTTCCCTGATAATTTGGTCAGTTTGATTTACACGTCGCGATTTGATTTGCAGAAATTTTGATCGATTTTAGTATATCATCTAACTACAAATATTCTGGCTTCAAAATTAGGTCACTGAATTCAAAAGGATGCTTCATCCAGTAATTTAGATCAGTGGAATGCATGCAGTAATTCCAAAAAGAATTATGTTTCCTCTGGAACATCAATAGCGTAGCCAGCCTGACGATTTAGTCCCGCTATGCAAATTTTTTATGTTCATTGACTGTGAAAACAATTTCTAAATAAATAAATAATGATGACTTTGAAATGACTTGAAATTTGCATAGCCGGGAGTAAATTGGGCTGGCTACGCAGCTGTCTAGTTAGCACTTATGTTGCTTGCTTCTTAGGCGCATCTCAAAATGACCACTTGCGCTAAAATCTTTTCGGTGGTTTTATTACTTGTTTTCAAGTAGATAATAATATACTGTAATATACTGCAGTACAACTACGAGCTCGTATGGTATACTGTAGTGCAACACAGTAGCCAGCCGTAACTATACCTGTAATATACAGTAATAAAACACGGCTGCCAGACCTGTTCGTATAGTGCACAGCACGCAGCCCGTCGAGAGTATACCTGTAATAAACTGTAGTACAACACATCTGCCAGTTAAGCTCGTGTAGTGTACTGTATTCAACAGTTATTCTGCTAACTCGAGTCGTATATGCGCTGATAGCTGACGAGGCGCGTAGCACCGAGTCAGCTATCAGTAATATACACGAGAGTCAGCAGAATAATTGTTTTATTATATACACAAGCGCTGGTAAAAATATCTTTCAAATTTATTCGTAATTTAATTAATAACTGAATACACTTTTATTAAAGGAAATGGCAACAAAAATTTTTATCGTCTTATTTGAAAGAGACTCCAAAACAATATATAGAAGTCTACTACAGAATTTTTATATCTGCCTTATTTGGTGAGATATTTTGACTTGAAATCTTTAGTTGTCTGCCATCTTGGATACTTGTAGATATGCATGATACGTCACAACTGGGGTCAAGCAATTTTTTTTCTTACGACACAATGATTAATCTTCTCCATTAACCGCACACATGTTAAGTGTTTCGGATTTCAGCACGGAATGAAAAGGTTTTAAACAATGTTTGATTGTTGGTAGGTTTTAGGAGAAGCTTTGAATGGCTTATCCCTGTTGTGACGTCACCTGAACATTGTTAATGAAGTTAAAAATTATTCCAAGATGGCGGACAGTTCGATTATTCAGGTGACAATATCTCCCAGAGTAAAACAGATATAAACATTTTGTAAAAGATTTCTATATATTATTTTTAGAGTCTCTTTCAAATGAGACAATAAAAATTTTTGTTGCCATTTCCCTTTAAATAATTTAATCTTTTTACCCTCCGTAAAATTCTTTATTAGGCACGGAATGCAAAGTTCGATCGCTATAAAATCAACATTATTGAACAATTTTTAACAGTTAAAACGTCTTTGCGACCGATTAAAAGAATGAAATCCATGAAGTTCAGTTATAAATGTTAACTGTACAGTTTTGAATTTGAAACACCGGACTTAACGCCGTAAAGCTCTTCGCTTGATTGAGTTGGATTGCTTGTTGCTGTTTGTTAACAACGGTAATTTGATGGTCGTGTTTCGCGGATGAAGCAGGAGTGCGAGATTCTGGTTGAATCTGATTCTCTTTGCCCTCAAATGATGTTGAAGCAGTTTCTGATTCGCTCTGGCTGATGTAGTTACTCAAAATCGAAGACATAAATTCTTGTTGACTCGGGGATGGCCGGCTGCTGTACGACTCGATCGATGTGTCGGATTTGTGGCCAGTGAATGATTTGATTAAACGGGTCTCGACGTTTGCATTTGCTAAAACCGTTACGGACGTGGCCCTAATGGAGTGGTTAGTGAAGGGTGGTTCGATACCTGGTCTTTTGGTCATCACCCGAAGCAAATTACCGAGAGTCCTCTCGCCGACAGGGGAATTTGCGTGCCAGATCAAGTTGTTGACATCAAATTTGTTGGCATTCGCATCTTTTGGGCGCTGAAACAAGCTCTCACAAGTTGGATTAAGATGCTTTAAATAATTCTTGATTGTTTGGACAGGACAAGTGGGAGAATCTGGTATACTATAGATTTTGCCATCGGATTCGTCTTCGGGATCGTAGAGGCCACCTTGGTGATTTTTTGTTGCCAAAACAGAACCAGCAACTTCGCGATTTAACTCAAAAAAGTCCTTCCCGTCCTGTGGGGACCTCAAGACAAGCATGTTTGGTTTCAGTAGCCGTTGGTTTTCTCTGCCTCTTTTGCCAAAGTAAAAACTTAGGTAAAACCAGGGGCGGATCCAGGGGTAGTCAAGTCAGTCATGCGACTTACGTGTAAGATTCATAGATAATTAATATTCTGTCTGAATCAAGCGGCATTTTCGCAATTTCATACGAGTGCCAACTTATTGTAGTCCAGTTAAATATATTCCGGCAGCACGCGTTTAAATCGTTACTCTCAAGTCACAGACAGCGGTATTTCACCAAGATCTTGCCGACTCGGGTGGTGGTTTCTAGTCATTTGATTGGTCGAGAGGCCATATTAACTATTTTGACTGACCTTTGCGGGGGTCTGACTTAGCTTGCGCAATTCGAAGCTCTCTACAAGCTTTTTAATTGGATGATTTCAAATAACTTTCCACTCTCATTGGCTCATTTTTTCTGACTGACTTTGCGTGGGGTATCTCAGTCATGATGCTGCAAGTTGCCAATTGGCAAGCTAATTAATATTCAATGATCTCAACCTTGACTGCAAAGGTTCATTCGATTCGAACTCGAAGTATATTTTGTCTTGTAAAATATGTCTTGCAAATGCGATATGGTTAGATCGGAATTGCTCAGAGGCAATATGAAGCCTTTGGAAAGTATTAACACCCAAATGAAGGGTAAAATTCACAAGAGCTTTTGACGAACGTGTATTCACAAGACGACGCTATAGGAGTATGGCTAAAAACTTTGGAGCCGAAAGCTACGTGCCCAAAAATGCTCGTGAAGTAAAGAACGAAGCGTGTACTGCTATAAGGTAAGTTGGGCAACAATACTTTGTTGATGTGCTATTATACAATTGTTGTAGATTTACAGTGTGAAATATGGACGACTTTCGTTCGTATGTATTACCATATTGATATATTTGCATGTACTTGCGTTGGGTGCAAAGGTCAACTCGATTTCAAAACAATGTTGTGTACTTTATAACTTATGTTGTAAACTTTGTAAAATCACTGAAATGCAATATAAAATTTTAAATCACAACACGACAGTGTGTTTGTCATATTGTGTATATTACCATTTATGAACCAAAGTTCTGTTGATCTATTTAATAGTATTTATTTCTGAAATATGACATTGCCTGTGGTATTGTTGGATACTATAGATATAAGTGACATTACTTATTTTTGAATATTTCTACTAGATCTGATATCTCTGGTGCTTGTCTTAACAGTTCTGTGTCTTTGGTACTGGTAGGCAATAACAGTTTAGCTCAGCCTTTGAGAATTTTAACTTCTTGAGCTTTACATTCATGCTAATTTTTATTCACAACACCCTTTTTCTTGTCTGTTATGAAAGAGCATGATAAGTACTATTGCCTTAAAACTCTTCTACCTTGTGTGTGTCCAAATATTGTTTTGATAGTAATCTTACTTAAGAGGACTTAGTGAGGAAAGAGGCTATTTTGAATTGTAGTAGTCACAAGTGGTCATCATTTCTAGATGCATTTTGGGTCTTTCATCTGTTTAGGTACAAATATGTGTATCTACTACCCTGATTGGGGTGAGCTGCAATATAAATTGCTTTTAACCACCTAATTAAACCTCACCAGCATAATCACAATATAGATTTAGATGCAATTCACCTGTTTTGTTTTGAACCTGGTAAAAACTTTTAACCTAATCATTTTGTTCTTTACTTTTTCATCCTTATTATTTAGTATTTAATAATAGGTAATAGAAACCATATTGGTGTCTAGCAAAATCAAAGAATATTTGGTGTCAACAGTCTCCATGTAATATGAAATACGATATAGCATGCGGGTCAGGCCTGAGTGACCAAATGTAAATCTATGAGACAAGGAAGGTAAAAAACAATATCTGGTAATATAAATACTCAAATAGGTAACAGGAACCATATTGGTATCATGTACAATGGACAGTGTTTTCTAACAATATGTTGGTGTCATGCAAACATAAACAATATTTATGTAGTAACAACAGTCCCTTTGTTCCTAATAAGGCAGTCAACATAGAATATGAAATATGATATAGCATGCAGGCTAGTTGTGACCTTTTGTAAGTGTATGAGATTTTGAAGGCCAAAAAATAAACAAACAAAAAAAGAAATCTTTTGTGTATATGTGTTTATTAGCAACTAATTATAAATCCCAAACTCACACAAGTATAATAAACTAAAGCTTGTGTGTTGGATTAATCTCTTTATGCCTTTCCTAAGCATGCTGATGAACCTGATTTTGGGTGAAACAGCAGTGGAGTTCAAATGTGGCTGTAACAAAGTTAATGCTAATATGATGACGTCATCGTATTGGTGACGTCATCACTATGACGTCATCACTGCCAAAAATTTTTGTCGCCTCGGAAGGGAAGAGCTTGGCGAGCAAGGGTCTTTGCAACGTCCAAGAGGATAAGAATGATTTGGCGGTTGGATTCCAAATCTTGAGCTTCCTGAATTTGCGCTGCCCTTTTTGCTTTATCCAGTTGGATGTCGATATGCTTGGTTTTTTTTAGGAAGTGACAGTATGCACCAAGAGATGCCTTATGACTTTGGGAGGAGAAGTGCTGTGCCAGTTTTCCCTGTTTGCTTTTACCAACACTTTTCATCTTGTGCCATTCTCTAATCCCAGTAGTTTTCCAGCTGGGGTCTGCTTTCTCCTTTGCAGGTGTGTCGTCGAATAACGAGCACACAAAACAAAAAACAGCGTCTCTCTCTATACTGTATTCCAAATGTGGATACTCGTCATACCATCGTGGCGAAAATCGATTCTGCTTGCCCTGAGGTATATCTGGGTTAGTTGGGAAAAACGATAATCTCGGCTGAAAAGGCCCAACTTCAACCAGGTACTCTCGCTGATTGTCGTTACGGACCTCACCACGTAAAGCTGGATCATGATCCACCAGATTTTCAGAGATTTGAGCAGGGTCAGGGTCCTTAAGTTTAGGCTTTGTCCGTTGGATATCTTGAAGAATGGTTTCGGATTTTTCAATAAATCTCTCACAATTTTCTTGTATCTGTGTGACAGTGTTCTTATTAGCCTCTTCGATCCATTGTTCTATATTAGGAATGTCCGAATTTTTTGCGTCGTTTACCTGAGTTTGACAGCATTTGCATAGTTTCCAATGCAAGACAAGGTCGCAACACAATCGATCCAATTATTCCAGTACGATTTCTGAGTGATTTCGGACCGTGAATCTGCATTTCCAGGAGTAAAAGATTCGTTAAGAAGGCTGGGCGAATCTGCAATTTCGGAAATGGAAACCGAATCTGGAGTCGGAGAATCTGGAATTACAGGAAAGAAAACAGGATCCGTTGTTTCGGTACTGGGAAAATCTGAAATGGCAAGAATGCCAGGAAAGGCAACAGAATCTGTAATTTCAGAAACGGTAAACGAATCGCTGGTCTCTGCAATGAAATCGTCACTTTCCGGCAATGTATCTTTAATGACTGGTTTGCTGGTCGACGCATGGATCTCTCGATCACCGTACTTTGTTGCTGGCTCTTGCGTAGAATTGGATGCCTGTTCGTAGCTTGTGTCACCTGGTTCATAACATTCGACAGGAGCTACAAAGCAAGTTTCTTTGTATATAAATATATGGCATATCATTTAATAGTAATATGATACTTAGAGCTAAAACACCTGTACTGAGATCACAAAATTAAACTGGAATGTAATCGGAACTGAAGCTCTATATAAAGCTGCCGTATATATCTGGTAATATATGAGAGCGTAAACGTAATACTACAGCAATGTAATTTTCTTTCACCGTTCAATTCAGCCTGGTCCTCCCTGCGACGTAAGCATAAGCACAACTCACAAGCATAGCGCGCGGAACCTTTGATGTGCATAAACGCAAACATAAGAAAATGAAAACCTTGCGCTCTTATGCTTGCTTTTATGCACATCATAGGTTCCTCTTCTTGCGCTTTTGCTTTTATCGAAGTCTTCGGAAAGACTGTTAAATGCGAATAATACCGTTCATTATTACGTTTCCATTTCCGTTTACATTATTAGTAAGTAGAATTTATGACGTTTCTAAGCAGGTTGATTAACGTTGCGACACGCTGTTTATACATAATACAGAACACGGTGCGCCTCGTATTTTTATTATACTTCAGTCTTCATGCCGCATAGTTCGCCTTTGTCTTCGCTTTTCTCTTCGTTTTTCTCTTTGTCTTCCCCTCTTGTGCTTACGGTGTCTTCTTGATCACGATCTTGCGACTTCTCGCAGCCTTCCTTTTGGCTTTGACTGCGTTTTGCGGCCACAAATGGATTAGCCGGCGCGTCTTTGTGTGCCACTCGGACTCGCTTGCCCTGATGGCAAGTTTGTTCGTGTCTTTTACGATAATCGTCGTCAAAAACCGAATTACATTCAAGGCACTGAAGTTTTAGTCTTTTTCTTTTGTGTTTTGAACCACGCATAGTTGTAATTTGTCAAAGTGCTTTAACAGCAATCAAGCGAAAAATATATATGCCCCAGGGGTATCAAATATCAAGTAACGTTTGTATACAGTGTTTCCACAACGATTTTCAAAACTTTAGCCTATCGTCAATTTTTAACGACTCACTTTTCAACGACTGATAAAAAACAATGAATTTAAGATTCACTGGCAGTCTGGCACAACGCCTCAAAACTTTCTTTATCTAAAGTTTATTGTGTTTTCGCCTTTATGTTCTTTCTCGTTAATAATTATAATGGTAATATTAGAATCGATTGATATAACTTATCACAGTAATTGTCTATAGCGCTAAAGTTGCCGACTGCCGAGCGGTAATGAAGCAATTTGCCGACTGGATTGACTTGCGAAAATTATTGGGGGAGGGGGCTGCCGCACCCCCCCCCCCCGCTCGCGACGGCCCTGAGTCGAAGCTCGCGCAGTGTAGTATATTGTAGTATAGTGACGGAATGTTAAAATTTGTGACTTATATTATTTTCTTTACGACTGGCATCAATTCAGAGGCGATAAATTCACATAATAAATATCGATAGTTTCAGAAATTAGAAACATGTATTTAGTTTCATCGTTAAAATGAGCGGCATTAAATGCGATTTGGGTGGTTTTTATTGGAAAACATTCGACATGGTGTCTCAAAAAAACGGATTCAAATTTCCAAGATTGATTGCTGAATGAAAACTTGATCATATAAAGTGACTTTTGTTTTCTTGTTTTATGGCTTGTTCATTTGTCTATCGAACAAGTCATTCCTTGTCTACTTGAAGCAAGTAATAAGACCACGGGGGCAATTTTAGCGCAAGTGGTCATTTTGAGATGCTCCTAAAAAGGACATAATTTTGGTGCCACAGGGGTAGTTTGAGACTGACTAGTGTTCACTTAATGTTCCACAGCAGAAGTAATTATCCTTGTTGAAAAAGATTTTATACTAGTACTGAATACTAGTATAAATACTAGTATGAAGTACTAATACTAGTGAGAAGAAAATGTTTTTTTCTGATTGATTGAAATTAATGGATCTGGTTGCAATTAAATGCATTCACCACATTTTATGACTTAGTGCATGAGACAGTGATTGGTACTTTCTTTTGAGCTGTCTTAAAGACAAAATTGACTGTACGCTGTCTGATCAAACACACTTTTATTACAAAAGATCAACATACCAAGAAAAATAATAAAAGATGAGATGAATCTTCAGCTTCCAGATATGAAATCCAAATAGCCACTTTGAATACAGGTTGTGAACATGGGATGTAATTAAAGCGTGATCTCAATTTTGAAAACTTCATCTCGCGATCAGTTAATGTACCATAACTTATCACTTACTCGTTCAAACTTAATAGACAACCTATCCAAAGAAAGCTGAATGAATATACTTTTAAACGAGAATAAACACTACTTTCATTGCTTGATATTCTTTTCAAGCATTAAACGCGAATGCAAAACATTGTTTTTATTGGGACACCCTGTAGAACCAGTCCCCTAACGCGCGCGCAAAACGTCTGGAAAAAGGGGAAAATGAGGGTAATAATTCCGTGTTCTCAGTATGGCGAATATAAATTTTAATCCAAGCCCTAACCCTAATCCAAACTCTTTACAGACTATCTATTTAATAGGACTCAGATAGTCGAAATCGAAAATGTTAGATCAGACACTGAGCCTGTTTACTGTGGAGTCCCGCAGGGCTCAATTTTGGGTCCTCTCTTATTCATTGTTTTCTTTAACGATCTTGTTGAAAACCTTGAACTGTCATGTTATTAAGTATGCATATGATACAGTCATATACTATGCAAATAAAGATATTGATGTTATTGAAAAAGTTTTGAACTTAGAAATGGAAAGTGTTGAAACATATTGCAGAGAAAATGAGCTTGGGCTTAACCTCAAGAAAGGAAAGACCTAGGCAATGCTTTTTGGAACTGCAAAGCGGGTAAAACAGCACGGTAGAGAGCTTAAGATCAGTTATGAATGTACTTCGATCTCTTTTGTGCCAGAGTACGTCTACTTGGGAAATGTAATTGATAGTACACTTACGTTACAGTCTAATTTTAATCGAGCTCAAAAACGAGCAAGCAACCGTTTAAGATTACTGACATTACTGAAAAGCGTGAGAGAGTACCTGGATATTAATGCTGCAACACAAATATTTAATATGATGATACTTCCGAATACTGTCCTATGCTGGTCCAATTAAGCTAGCGTATACACAAACACAAAAAGAGCGTTTAATATCTTTGCTGAATAGAGCTAAAGATCTAACAGGAAATGATACACTTGGGGATATCCATGACGTCATTCAAAGACAAAATTGTATGTTAGTGAGAAAGTGTTTGCAACAGCAAACAAACAGTGTGACTTTTAATAACTATTTTGAAATTCTTAGTCATACAATGGAGACGAGAAACAATAATTATTTACCACGGTTACTTCAAGTAGAGACTGCAAAACAAGGATTTTGTTATGGTGGAGCTAAACTTTATAATAGCCTTCCCCTAAAATTAAGAGTGGAACCTCATCTTAGCAAGTGTAAGATTTTGCTTATTGACATTAAGCTTTAGATTTTAACATCATGTGAATCTTAGATATATTTTAGGTTTATACTTGTAATTAAATTAATTCTCTTTTAAACAGGACAAACAAGGATAACAGTTTTATCTTTATGAAATACATAGGTGTAAATACTGATGTTTTTATCCTGTATAAAGATTGAGAAATAATGATAATAATAATAATAACCAACGTTTTATTTGTCGTGTTTTAACGTTGATGGATTGAAGATGTGAAGATTTGATTAGATTTAGGGCTTGGATTAAAATTTGATTTCGCGTACTGAGAACACGGAAATATTACCAAAATTAGCATGAAAGATTTACATGCTTTAACTTGTGTGAAGCTGTACTTGGACATATGCGCAAACTAAGGTAACTATTTGTGCCCATGCCGTAACAGACAAATTTTACTAACAATGTTTTTTTCCGTTGCCACGCCCAATTCCCAACATTGGATTATTCACAGGGTTGGATACCATTGTTCTCGTTTGTCGAAGAGAACGTTAGGTCAAAAGTAACCTGGCATACGAGTGATGAATACGAGTTATTCACTCTTTTCCATACTTCTAAATGCGTAGTTATATTATACGCATACTTTTGTTGTTCCCCGTTACGCTACCGAAAGCTAATACAATAGTAACTAGGCATGTGAGTGATCTTAAAATGTGAATTGGGTATAAACAAACGTTAGCAAAGTTTTTTCTGTTTTACCTCGATTTGCTGAAACCAAATTAGAAAACTCTCTGGCCGGGAAGTGGGATTAAGATGTGAGCAAGGCAGTCGCCTATGACTATGGGATGAAGTGACAATAGAACCATTTATACGAGCGAAAATAAGCCGCGGCTTACATAGGCCGCGGCTTAAATAAGTCGAGAGCACAGCCTGTTATACGCCAGTTTTACTAAACACTCGTATAAATAGGACAACACATCATATAAACAGACTTGCCTTGGTCGCGAACATCATATTAATAAACTAAACTAATAGTAAATAATATTAATAAACATCGTATAAATAGACCTGCCTTGGTCGCGAACGAAGCGTTTTTACGAGGTTTTCCCGCCTAAAACTGGCCGCGGCCAATTTAAGACGAGACCCGAACCCTGGGCTAAAATCAGTCGCGGCTTGTTTTAGTCGCAAAGAAATTGTACGTTTATACAGACGTTCTCGACTTATTTAAGCCGTATAAATGGCCCTAATGTGTCCTGGGTAATGAAACAGCCCCCCCCCCCCCGCCATTCAGGATCCTGACCACAGAATAGAAAGTAAACAAACGGACCACCCACTCGAGTCGGAGCCTTTGAAGCCTCTGTCGCCACGCATGTCGCATTACGTATGTTCATTATGCAGGTTTGGCCAATCAACTGCCTTTTCTGACCAATAGAAACGATGAACTGTCTGCTCTTCCATTATTCTGGCTAGTCAATTCTATAAAAATACGGGGACATGTCGCACTGTTGAGGTCTCCCTACTGTTTGTTCCCTGTACTGTGCCCTGACCATGCATGGGGGATTTTTGCATAGATATAGGAGACCTAGATTGCTGACGTGTATACCTAGCAACCCGCCCAACTGTCTTGTACACTTCCAACTTCCAGGCAGTGTGCTTAACGAATTAATTAAGGCCCTGTCACACGGTGCAATTTTTCTTGCAACTTGCAACGCAATTCCACTCTTAAGAGATGTAAATTTGTGACAAATGTTTGGTATGTTGAAAATATATCAGCAAACTGTGGTGGAAACTTGTATTTGCTAACTTTACATCTCCCAAGAGTAGAATTGCATTGCAAGTTGCAAGAAAAATGGTACCGTGTGACAGGATCTTTAAACTTATTTACTCCCATGCAGGATGGTTGGCATATATTAATTCAAATGATGATTTGAACTTGCGCCATCCCCCTAACAGTATGAAATGAAAATACAATCTTGAAGGTTGTTTTGCAGTCTGATTGTTGGTTCCAAGTTTTCTAAATTTCATTTATAGATGGGTATTACCATGGCTCTGCGGCAATGTTTTGGTAACTTAAAAAGTAAAATGATCTCTCGAAATCACTTGAAACTTCACACAAATAACTGAATAGGTCTTCCATGAGAAAATCAAGGTTTGCCTTCTAGCTTTGAAGGCATCCATCGACCTGAAATCAGAAAAGGTGTGGCAAGGTGTACTATACCGACACCTGTGTTCAGAGGCGTAGGAACGAATTAAAAGTTGGGGGGCTGAGCATACGAGCGCCGAAGGCGCGAGCTCTGTAGAGGGGTCCGGGGGCCTTCTTCCCACGGGAAATTTTGAAAACTAGAACCCCGGAAATGCCATTCCCGGCGATTTGGGCACTTAGTTTGGAGTTTATTTTGATTGCAAAAATGAGCTAGATTTGGCACATTTTTTACAAAAAATGTGAATAATGTATAACGATTTCAAAAAAAAATGCATCAGTTGAAGTTTGGATATTGATTAGTGAATGTGAATTTCTGATATCTATACTAAATGCTTATTGAACTCAAATGCTGATTTTATGGGTCCTATAACAATGTAATTAGATATTGACACGAGAAAAGGGAAATTGTGAAACTATCTGGTTAATCTTGGTGTATTCGTCCAGGGAAAAATGTAATTTTTTAAGCTCTAAATTGGTCTAAGAACCAATCTGGCAACCAATCTAACATTCTAACCACTCTAACACACTATCTAATACAATATTCACGTGATTAAAATCACGCCGGACAGATTTTTTTTTGGGGGGGGGGGGGGGCTTAGCCCCTCCTTAAAAAATTGGGAGGGGGGGGGAAGGGGCTCGAGTCCCCCCCCCCCAGCCCCCCTGTTCCTACGCCGCAGCCTGTGTTCCATCATTAAACCCTTTTTACACGACCAAATTTTCTTTGCCAAAATTCATGTGCCAAATGTGTTTTGAATGTAAATTTTTCAAAGCCCCCTAATCATGTCAGTCTACCAATATAGGTATAGTTGCATCTTCCCAGGTCCCCTGAAGTTCTTTAATTACCTATAACCGTAATATGAGCTGTTGGAATAGTAATGCCCTGGCTAGTCTCTAGAGTATTCTAGAGTATTTGATTTATACATGCTTTTATGCATGCGATTGTCAACACAAAATGTTCCACATATCAAAAAAAGATTGCATGAAACCCATTGTCATTACATAGTCCTGGTATTTTCCAGTGATTGTCTGACATCTGAAGAATTTTAGGGGTCCTGGGGGGTTGCTCTTGAATAGTGGTCCGCTAGTCTTTTTCATTTACATTCTCGGTTCTGTCTGTTGAGAGATGATGTTGACGTTGATGGAATGTGGATCTTAAGAAGGTCACGTTTTCGACGTTTTCTCCAATGGCGAGAGGTGGTGATGGTTTGGTTGACGTAGTTTTTGTTTCTACTGTTTCTGTTGCTGCGCAACTTGCTGCTTTGCTTCGCTTGCCACTGCACACAGAAGTAATTCTTTTTATATTGATATCTTCGTTCTTGGGACTCGTCTGTAGTTGCGATGGGGAGTATGTCATTTCGGTAACAGGTGCGTTACGGTACTCCATCTCACCAAAATATCAGTCATCGTCTTTCTTCCGTTTTACGGTTTGTACCGCTTTCTCGCTCATGCCATTTGATTGGGCATAGGTTGGGAACTCTTTAGTATTGAAAGTCATGTTGTTGGATACCAACTCCATCTTGTCTTCTGCATAGGAAGACTCGACATGCCTCAACCTGCATACTGATGCATCGGGAACCTTAGGTTATGGAGGATTCTTCAAGGGGAAATGGTTTCAGGGTAAATGGGAACCCCATCAGCAACTAGGACAGCCTGAAATTAGCATAGCCTGGCAAGAACTGTTTGCCATGGTGGTTGCATGCCATATTTGGGGGGAATCTCTTGAACAAAAAAGAATCATCCTTAATTGTGACAACGAATCTGTTGTTAACGTCATTAATTCTAAGCGATCACGGACTCCCCGGGTAATGGATCTATTACGTCACCTCACTTTGTTAACATTAAAGCATAATACATATATTAGGCTAAAACACATACCCGGCAAGTATAATGAAATTGCCGATTCCCTTTCTCGTTTCCAGTCTCAAAGATTCCGGCTCCTAGCACCTCAAGCAGACGCTATTCCACACAAAATTCCAGCCCTTCTGCTGAAAATCTGAAGGCTGACGTTCAACACTATATTAATTTGTCTGTGGCTGCTTCAACCAAACAAACATACAGTGCTGGCGAAAAGAGATTTATTGCTTTCATCAATTTATATCGACCACAAGGAGTAAAACACCTTTTACCAGCAAGTGAAGAAACGCTCATGAAATTTTCAGCCTATCTAGCCAAAAGCATCAAACACTCACCAATCAAAAACTACCTTGCAGCAGTTCGTCATTTTAACCTGAGAAATGGCTTTTCATTAGACTGTAAAAAGATGTTGCGACTTCAAATGGTTCTCAGAGGTATAAAGCGGTCACAGGGAGATAACATAAGAATGCGCCCCACAATAACAATCCATCATTTGAAACTTTTCCGCATGATGCTAGCATTACCTGCCACAACAAATTATGACACAATTATGTTTTGGGCTGCAATAACATTGGCATTTTTTGGCTTTCTGAGGCTTGGAGAGCTAACATGTAACTCAAACTTTAATACCGACTCCCACCTGATGCCAGCAGATGTAACATTTTCTAATGAAATCCAACCAACACCTGCTATGTTTATAAAAATAAAAGAATCCAAAACTGACCCTTTCCGGGTAGGCCACACAATAGTAGTTGGGGGAACAAACACACCTCTATGTCCAGTTGCAGCGATCAAACAATATCTAGCCATACGACCACCACAAGCAGGCCCTCTGTTTGTAAGTGCTGTGGGTAAACCACTTACAAAACAAGCCCTAACATTAGAAACAAGAAAACTACTTGCTCAAACTGGCTTCAATGCCTCAAGCTATGCAGGTCATAGTTACCGCATTGGCGCCGCAACAACAGCAGCTGCAGCAAAATTACCTTCCTGGCTTATTAAAACTTTGGGTCGCTGGTCTTCTGATTGCTATGAACGTTATATACAAACTCCTTCATCAAAACTACTGAATGTTGCCGCCACATTGGCAAAGAGTTAAGCCAAAAAACTAAAACTGGTCCAACTTACAAGGGGGAGGGATTTAGTCTATGGGGAATGCGCATGCTGCGCATTTGTGGGGATGGAGTGCTCCCAAAAGTCACCCTCTACCCCATAGACTCACATAAAACAATGTATTATATATATTTATTGTAATTAATTATGGGGATTCACTTCCCCTTGCATGTTTAAAGTAAACAATGCCCATCACGAGGATCTACTACCCCTTGGACATTAAAGTAAACAATGCCCATCACGGGGATCTACTACCCCTTGGACATTTATATTAACAATGACCATCACGGGGATCTACTACCCCTTGGACATTGAGAGTGCCCATCTTGGGGAGCTACTACCCCTTGGGCAAAGTCCAACACGGGGTAGCCATTACCCCCTGAGGACACAACTATATCATCATCATAATCCTAAAATAATGAGTCTGTGGGGGAGGCATTTTTGACCAATTTTTTTATAAGAGTCGGAGCATTTCTCCCTATCAACCCTTCTCCCACAACATTGTGTATGTGTCACAGTGGTTTATTAATTGTCTCATGATATTTGCCTAATGATTGGTGCATTAACTGCGCAACTTGCTGCTTTGCTTCGCTTGCCACTGCACACAGAAGCAATTCTTTTTCTATTGATATCTTCGTTCTTGGGACTCGTCTGTAGTTGCGATGGGGAGTATGTCATTTCGGTAACAGGTGCGTTACGGTACTCCATCTCACCAAAATATTAGTCATCGTCTTTCTTCCGTTTTACGGTTTGTACCGCTTTCTCGCTCATGCCATTTGATTGGGTATAGGTTGGGCTTGATGTTGTTTGTCTGAAGCCCCATTCTTTGGCGAATTTGTTGAACTCTTTAGTATTGAAAGTCATGTTGTTGGATACCAACTCCATCTGGAGTTTGGAAGAAGAGCTGTCTGGATGAACTTAAAATATTGGTCCACTAGAGTCAACACAAATCGGTTCCTAGCTTCTGCCATAGCCGATCAGGTATTTGGTGTGCTATCATTGGTTCCTTCTGATTTTTCATTTGGTTTGTCACGCAAGTAGGGCACACTTCGATACTTTTTTGTAGATATCTTTTGACATTCCAGTCAAAAAGAAAATTACCCTCGCTCGTGATTTGCATTTCTCTATCTTTAGATGAATTTCGGGGACTAGGTTGAGCATATCGCGTCTCGTTGCTGTAGATATGACTGACTGGTGATCTTTGAAGATTAGACCTTCTCCTTCTCTCAACTCGTGACAAATGTTCCTGTAGATGGCAATGTTCGGTGGAACTTAATCCTTTAGGTTAGACCAACCTTTAATCATCTGCTTCTTTAGCTGTGATAACGTTTCATCTTTCTTTCTCAAGCTCTTCGATTTTCTCAGGCGATGCTGATATTTCTGTAACCATGCTGTGTACCATGACTTCAATATCTTTATTGAGCTCCTGCAGTTCTCCTTTTACTGTTATGCTGTATACAACGCGTCTGCGATGAATAGGAATTGACCAGGAACATATTTTACCATTGGTTGATTTACCATTACTGATGAGGAGATGCTGAATTGGTGGAGGGTACTTGTGATAGTGGTTTTGCTATGATGATTTCCAACGGCGTGTGGTCGCTTTTTACTATAACTTGTTTTCCATAAATGAATCGGTTGAAGCGTTCTTGGGTGTCCTTCCTGAACTAAACATGCACCAAACCACCCTGTGACGCATCAACGTGCAGAATAACAGGCTTGTTGATGTCGTAGAACTCCAGAACTGTGTTGCTCGTGAGAACTTGCTGGGATTCTTTTAAGTGATTTCCTGTATTCCTCGTACCAGGACCATTGTACGTCGTCCTTGAGAAGGCTACGCAATGGTGCTGTGATTTCCGACATGTTGGGGATTTTGGGGATGTACTGTGACAGGTAATCAACCATTCCTAAAAGATCTCGTAAATCTTGCTTGCTCCTTTGTTTTGTGCCCTTGAATTTCTGAATAAGCGATCTTATCTCGTTTGGTCCCGTTAAAGGTGAAAGTGTCGTTTAGGTCTAATGCTCCCTCTCCGATTGTGTGTAGAAAAATTGCACATTGAGTCGCTTTGTCTTTCTTGCTAGATTCCAGCGTTGTTACCATTTTCTCCAGTTTTCTGCTACATCCCTCTCCGTATTTAGAGGACCCTAATTTTGACTTCATATTTTCCATGTTTCTCGTTTTATCCTGACAATCTGTCATCATGTAATATACAGCGAGCACTATTGTGTAGATCATAGAGTGAATGTATATTTTCTTTTAGAAAACCAAAATACAACGCTTATGTCTACACAAGAGGGCGCGTCCTTTCCTGTAATGTCAATCTACCAATATAGAAATGTTACAACCTTGCTAATGACAGTAAAAGAAGAATCTGAACATTGGCCTCATTGAGCTGTTGGTGTAAATTCCGTAACATAAGTTGGTTAAATATGGTACTAATTAGCCCTGCCCCCTTCCACACATGTTCACCTTACCTGCAGGGGTGTGCACTAGGGTTGGGTTGTACAGAGTAAAAACCATAAACTGAAAGCCATATGAAAGAATCGAAAGAACCAAAGACTTTTTCTTCACACGCGATAAAAATCTTTTTAAATGTTTCGAAAACAGATTACAGGTTGCATCATTTGTGTGATCTTTTAAAGTTCAAAGTTTTCTCCATAAAGCTTAAACTGAAAAATTCACAACTGTTTTACACCGTGTCTTTTGCAGTACATTCAGCGTTGCTGATGTTCGTTATTGTCTCATGTTAAAATTTAAAGATATAAAACTTTTTCACAAGGTATTCTTCGAGACAAATTAATTGCACAATTTTGCATTTTCGGGCATTAATTTACTCCATTTTGTGTCGATACTCGTGAGTTTCGGAAATTTTTCTGATTTTCTCCGGTGTTTCGTTTTTTCGGTGTTTTGTCTGTAGAAAAATTGATTGAATCGATTTTTTTAAAAAATCAGGGTTTTTTCGGTTAATCGACAAACAGCCTAACCTCGGTGTTAACCCTGTGGTAAATTCACTATCAATTGTGATTATGGTAGTCTTTCAAGAAGTCTGTGAAAATCTAACGTGATATTTGCAACCTTGTATCAAGCTTTGGGGACAAACAATTTTGATCACCAACATGCATCAAGCCTGTTGACAACTAGTAGCAGACTTGTTGTACATATAACACACACGCTACAGTCTGACGGCAGACGTGTGTAGCAGATTGTGGCATGTGTGTCGTGTATTGTGATGCACTGCTGAGCTGTGCAAACTGTGTCGGTACTTTAGTTTAGTTTAGGGTCCTCATTGGGTAGTATTATTAGATCAATAAGAGATGAAGAGTTTAGAACTGGTGGAGTTACTTAATTTTAATAAAATTCGTTTAGATTAGGTTTGCTCTTGTAGTTGTACTGGAAAATAGGTTATCCTTACTGGACCTCTAGGAAAAACAGTGTAGAGCTGACAGCGCTACCAGTATAACCAAAGATGGTTTAGTTTAGGTTTTCTCTTGTGGTTACACTGGATCAACAAGAGATGATTCTCATTAGACCTCTACGAAAAACTTTAGAACTGATCTTATAGACCTGTCATCCTGCTGTAATTAACTTTAATGTGGGCAGAAATACCTATTTAATTAATTCTTTAGAGCGTTATGTCTTCCCAAAAGGAGTGAATCATAACTTTGGACGAAGCTCACAAGTTCCAGGGAAAATATTGCACAAGATGAATACAGTAAAAGGATGCAGAGAAGATGGGTGGACTTGGCAATGATGGAGATGAATAGAGCGATTGCGCCGATTGTGATAGTCATTCTGATAGAGATGAAGAAATGCTTGATGCAGTGCAAGGTTTGATTTCTAATAATTCTATAAGATATATGTATGTTATTGATAGATAATATTGATCACCTCTAGTTCAGATGACATATTTTCATCGGAGCTGCTTGATTCATGTTTATTTGGACTTCGGTAGCCCTCCGCTGGAACACGTTTTCATTCTGACGTATTGCAAACACTTTGTTCAGTGACAGACTTATGCAACCAGGTATCAAATGTTTTAACTGAAAATAACAAAATTGGTCTATGCAACCATTGGACTTTTGCATTAATGCGTTGATGCCAGTGTCATCAGGTTTTGTGACAATTCTTGGAGGGAAAGGTGTAAGGAACTTTGCCATTCACTTCCCGATATAGGTAGGTAGGTAGGTAAAAATTTTATTTTAATACGCTGACCCCTTCAGCAAGAGCTGATTTCCAAGAGGGGCGTAGTTTAAAAATCATATTACATACACTGCGACCCACGATATTAGTTTTATGCCGTACGTATTCAAAATGAGCATTGCTATTCATTAAAACTTACGAACATCAAAACAAAGTTGTGGGAAGATCTTTACGATGTCGATATTTGATGTTAGTCACATGAATGAAAATACATGGCGCTGTTCCATATTTCAGGCGGACCACGCTATTAGTTTCAAAAATGTGGTAACACGATAAGACGTCGTTTTTAACTTAATTGGAAGTGGAAACGACATTCTTTAACCAAAAACAGCATAGGTGACAACAAGAGAATGTTTTAGTTAGAAAATAAACGAACTTGGTGTCATAGTTAAAGGATTTTTCAAAGAATATGTGGAACGGAAGAAAAGTGGGATTCTGGACTTCTAAAATGGATAAGAATGGGAGGTATTAGGCGTTTGGAGAAGAACTGTTCGTAAATTGTCATGATCAACGTCTATCAACATTTTGAGAAAGTTTGCTTTGCCATATATCTTCAAAACTAGCAATGATGGATTCCTGGTAAGCAATAATAATTCTAAAAGTACCTCCACTGGTGTCGTGGAATAAACGTTTGGAACTGGATTGAGGCACAAAAAGCTTGACAGCACAACGGAAGTTTGTCCTTTCGATGGGCAGACGAAATCAGCATGATAAAGCTTGGAAAATGCATGCATGGGTTAGATTATTGATATTCAATGATGGTATGCGACAGGCGAGGCTAAGGAGTCAACAAAAAAGTGGTAAAATAAACGAGTTTTGTTGGCAACAGCGGAAATAGGGATTAGAGGTTTCTTTTGCACATTTAGGCACATATGAAGACATGTTGGTTGCTAATAATACGGATCTAAATGATCGTTCTACCACTTCTTTGGCAGGTACCTAAAACCTTTCATCAGAAGTTCCTTTTCCAGCGTTAGGGCATTATCATGTTGATCTCGACTTGTCTGTCTTGTCTGTCTCGATTTGTTGTGCTCTCAAGCACTTTTTTGCCTCAATCCAGTTCCAAACGTTTATCCCACGACACCAGTGGAGGTACTTTTAGAATTATTATTGCTTACCAGGAATCCATCATTGCTAGTTTTGAAGATATATGGCAAAGCAAACTTTCTCAAAATGTTGATAGACGTTGATCATGACAATTTACGTACAGTTCTTCTTCAAACGCCTAATACCTCCCATTCTTATCCATTTTAGAAGTCCAGAATCCCACTTTTCTTCCGTTCCACGTATTCTTTGAAAAATCCTTTAACTATGGCACCAAGTTCGTTTATTTTCTAACTAAAACATTCTCTTGTTGTTACCTATGCTGTTTTTGGTTAAAGAATGTCTTTTCCACTTCCAATTAAGTTAAAAACGACGTCTTATCGTGTTATCATATTTTTAAAACTAATAGCGTGGTCCGCCTGAAATATGGAACAGCGCCATATATTTTCAGTCATGTGACTAACATCAAATATCAACATCGTAAAGATCTTCTAACAGCTTTGTTTTGATGTTCGTAAGTTTTAATGAATAGCAATGCTCATTTTGAATACGTACGGCATAAATATCTCATACAAGTAATATCGTGAGTCGCAATGTACATATATCAAAAATATTAAGCAATTACGACATACAGACAGTACGTTACTACATGGAATATTTGGAATTACTCATAAATAGAAATTTTGAACTCACATGAAATATGTAAATAGATTAAATAATTTTAAGAAATTGGCCAGGTGCACGAATGCTGGTTTTAAAGGCAACAAGTGATTGTTTACTTCGTATATCATCTGAGAGGCTGTTCCACAGTTTTGCCCCTCTATAACTAAGAATATAAGTTCATGAAAATCTGGCATCTATCATGTGTTAAGACATTTATCTTCATGTGACCTTAATTCTTCTCTGCAGGGTAATTGTGCTTGCATAATGTTCATCTCGTCCCAATGAACTTCTATCCTAAAGTTAGTTAAGGTAAGATTTTCAAATTCTTCACTGATAGAAACTGATAAAAATGGATCAGACAAAATGATATGTGTAGCAGGAACTTAAGGGCCCAATCAAGGTGTATGTCTGATGTATAACTACCGGTCAGGTCGATTACAGGTCCCGAAATATCACAAATGATAGAGGAATTCAAGTACATGGACAGCGTAGCCAAGCGCTGCCACCACTCTAACATAACTGCGCAGAAAGGGTGTCGTACATCTAGTGCAATTTAGTAAAATCATACTAGTATACTATTGCAAATGCTGTAATTTGATTGGTTACTTTACTCGCTATCTATTCCTCGATAGATAGCGAGTAGCGAAACATTCATCTTCCTATAGAGATTTCTTTTAAAAAAATTGCTTAAAAATCAAATTTTTTGTTGAATATTCCATGTTTGACCTCTGATTCTACTAAAACAATTAGATTACTCGCTCTCGATTTCTATGCGGTGATAGTTGATTCGGGCTTCGCCCTCATGAACTATCACCGCATAGAAATCTCGAGCTCGTAATCTAGTTGTTAAATGGGAAGGTTAACTTATAACTGAACAGTGCAGTAACCATATGCGCCAACTGTATAGTCTAATATGCTAGTAAATACATAATTATGTTTAATTTTCTTCTTATTTTATCATTTTTATGATGGTTGACTGCATATGAGTTAGCTTGTTATCTATTGGACCGGCGTGATGTTTTATGAAGAGAGAATGCTAACCAGATGAAAACAAACAGCACGATAAAACGAGACTTAACCAAAGCCATAACGATCCAAAGATTGAGTGAAATTTTTTTTTTGATTTTATTTTCTCGTTATCTTACTGCTAAGTTTTAACAAAAAAAGCCTGCCCCTGCAGGGGACCTAATTAGAGTGGACCTATCTAGGTTTACAGGTTCAATTCATGGAGACGAAAAGATGTGAACTAACGTGATATACAATAACTGTTTTTGGTACATATTGGTAAGTGTACTAAATATAAACAAGTACAATACAGAGGTACCTACAGTTACTTACGATAGCCCCTTTGACGGGAATTTAGTAGTCAAGTTGGTGATTTTCTACGTACTATATGTTTTGTTATGTTACGCCTGTGGCCATATTACTACAAAGTTATTTAAAAAAGGCCCTGGAGGGTACCTAATTAGAGTGGACCTAATTAGGTTTCCAGGTTCAATTCCTGGAGCCAGATAGATGCGCACTAACTGATATTCACACTAACTATCCTTAGTATAGTTACTAGAGGTAAGTATACTAAATATAAAAAGTACTATGTATAGGTACGTACAGCAAAAAGTGAATACACCAACCATCAACTATTGACAGAACAAGAATTAATATCCACCAAAGAGGTTAATCACTAGCTGTCTCCTTTAAAAGATACCAAGAGGCAAATACTATTATAATTTACGGTTTGTCAAAGTCATTTACAATCAAATTTTCATTTATTTTCTAAATATTTTGAAATATTTTATAACATTGATTTTTTCCTTATTTTACTTGATGATGGTTGACTGGATATGAGTCTTCGTTGATTTTAATTTGTCGTTTCCATTTCGTTCATCAGTTCAGCTTTCGTTTCAAGGTCAGTAGCTGCAGTCAAAATCACACAAAAACATAGGTGGTGTATCATTATATTTTCTACTACGTTCTATGTCACGCCTGTAACCTTTTTACTAGGTTTTAACAAAAAAAGGCCCTGGAGGGTACCTAATTAGAGTGGACCTAATTAGGTTTCCAGGTTCAATTCCTGGAGCCATAAAGATGAAGATGTGGGCTAGCTGATATACACTAACTATTCTTAGTACAGTTAGTAGAAGTAAGTATACTAAAAATAAAATAATAGTAGGGACATATGGTTACTGTTAGGTAGGTAAGTCTATCTGACATGCTCAGAAGGTGACTCTAATCTACTATAGTTAGTATACTAGAGTTACCTTACTTGACTAAGGTAACTCTAGTCTACCTTAGTGGTAGACTAGAGTTACGTTAGTTAACTAAGGTAGAGTTACCTAGCATGACTCGATCTTAGTTAACTAACGTAACTTTAGTCTACCACTAAGGTAGACTAGAGTTACCTTAGTGAAGTAAGGTAACTCTAGTATACTAACTATAGTAGACTAGAGTTACCTTCTGAGCATGTCAGATAGACTTACCTACCTAACAGTAACCGTAATAACTAGATTGTTGTGAGAACTATAAAGTTGTGAAATTCAATGGGGTGGTAAGGGTGGCGGGGCGGTTAGTGGGATTAGTTTGAACTGTAAGTGCCTACATAGTACTATTTATATTTAGTATACTTGTATACTTGTATACTAACCTTAGTATAGCTGTATACTAACCTTAGTATATTTAGTATACTTGTATACTAACCTTACTAACCTTAGTATAAGTACCTACAAAGTACTATTTATATTTAGTATACTTGTATACTAACCTTAGTATAGTTCGAGGTAAGTACTGACCTCTACCAAACGTAGTATAGTTAGTAAAGGTATAAACCTTTACTTTGGTAGAGGTGAGTACTTATCTCGAACTTTACTAAGATTAGTATACTAGTATACTAAATATAAATAGTACTATGTAGGTACTTATACTAAGGTTAGTAAGGTTAGTATACAAGTATACTAAATGTACTAAGGTTAGTATACAGCTATACTAAGGTTAGTATACGAGTATACTAAATATAAATAGTACTATGTAGGTACTTACAGTTCAAAGTACAGTTCATACTAAATATAAATAGTACTATGTAGGTACTTATACTAAGGTTAGTAAGGTTAGTATACAAGTATACTAAATGTACTAAGGTTAGTATACAGCTATACTAAGGTTAGTATACGAGTATACTAAATATAAATAGTACTATGTAGGTACTTACAGTTCAAACTAATCCCACTAACCACCCCGCCACCCTTACCACCCCATTGAATTTCACAACTTTATAGTTCTCACAACAATCTAGTTATTACGGTTACTGTTAGGTAGGTAAGTCTATCTGACATGCTCAGAAGGTAACTCTAGTCTACTATGCTTAGTTGACTAAGGTAACTCTAGTCTTCCTTAGTACTAGTGCTAGACTAGAATTACGTTAGTTAAATAAGGTAGAGTAACGGTAACTTTACCTTAGTTAACAAACGTAACTCTAGTCTACCACTAAAGTAGACTAGAATTACCTTAGTCAGCTAAGTTAACTCCAGTATACTAACCATAGTAGATTAGAGTCACCTTCTTAGCATGTCAGATAGACTTATCTACCTAACAGAAACCATATGTACCTACTATTATTTTAAATTTAGTATACTTACCTCTACTAACTACACTAAGTATAGTTTGTGTATATCAGGTAGCACACATCTTCATTTTTATGGCTCCAGGAATTGAACCTGGAAACCTAATTAGGTCCACTCTAATTAGGTACCCTCCAGGGCCTTTTTTTAAGAACTTCGAAGTAATATGGTTACAGGCGTGATAAAACAAAACATAGTGGAAAATATAGTAATACCGCGGTTACAGGCGTAACATAACAAAACATATAGAAGGTAGAAAATATAGTAATGGATCAATAAAGTAAATACTAACTGCCCGACGAAGGCCGGGCTATCGATCCCAACATCGAAAGCTGTTTATATAGTTTCAAGCAGTGAAAGATCCTAAGTATTTATGTGCGTTTCGTTGCACCACCGACACTTGCAATAAGCATCAGAGAAGATCAAGTAATTATTTGATAGATAGTCACTATGGCCAACGGTATTATTCGATAAATTGCAGTCATTACATGGGATTGTCACACCTGTAACCTTACTGGCATATCAGTAGACCATAGTTTATTGACTATACACTTAGGTATACTTTGGTAACATATACACTGCGACTCACGACATTACTTGTATGAGATATTTATGCCGTACGTATTCAAAATGAGCGTTGTTATTCATTAAAACTTACGAACATCAAAACAAAGTTGTGAGAAGATCTTTACCATGTTGATATTTTGTTGATGTTAGTCACATGACTGAAAAAATATGGCGTTGTTCCATATTTGAGGCGGACCACGCTATTAGTTTTAAAAATATGATAACACGACAGGACGTCGTTCTTAACTTAATTGGAAGTGGAAACGAGATTCTTTGAGCAAAAACAGCATAGGTAACATCAAGAGATTGTTTTAGCTAGAAAATAAACTAACTTGGTGTCATAGTTGAAGGGTTTTTCAAAGATGACGTGGAACGGTGGAAAAGAGGTATTCTGGACTTCTAAAATGGATAAGAATGGGAGGTATTAGGCGTTTGAAGGAGAACTGTTCGTAAATTATCATGATCAACGTCTATCAACATTTTGAGAAAGTTTGCTTTGCCATATATCTTCAAAACTAGCAATGATGGATTCCTGGTAAGCAATAATAATTCTAAAAGTACCTCCACTGGTGTTGTGGAATAAACGCATGGCACTGGATTGAGGTAAAAAAATGCTTGAGGGCACAACAGGTCGAAACCGACAAGACAGACAAGTCGAGATCAACATAATAATTCCCTAATGCTGGAAAAGGAACTTCTGATGAAAGGTTTTAGGTACCTGCCAAAGAAGTGGTAGAACGATCATTTACATCCGTTTATTAGCAACCAACATGTCTTCATATGTGCCTAAATGTGCAAAAGAGATCTCTGATCCCTATTTCCGCTGTTACCAGCAGAACTCCTTTACTTTAGAACTTTTTTGTTGACTCCTTAGCCTCGCTGGTCACATACCATCATTGAATATCAATAGTCTAACCCATGCATGCATTTTCCAAGCTTTATCATGCTGATTTCGTCTGGCCGTCAAAAGGACAAACTTCTGTTGTGCTCTCAAGCATATTTTTGCCTCAATCCAGTGCCAAACGTTCATTCCACGACACCAGTGGAGGTACTTTTAGAATTATTATTGCTTACCAGGAATCCATCATTGCTAGTTTTGAAGATATATGGCAAAGCAAACTTTCTCAAAATGTTGATAGACGTTGATCATGATAATTTACGAACAGTTCTCCTTCAAACGCCTAATACCTCCCACTCTTATCCATTTTAGAAATTCAGAATCCCTCTTTTCCACCGTTCCACATAATCTTTGAAAAATCCTTCAACTATGACACCAAGTTCGTTTATTTTGTAGCTAAAACATTCTCTTATTGTTACCTATGCTGTTTTTGGTTAAAGAATCTCGTTTCCACTTCCAATTAAGTTAAAAACGACGTCTTATCGTGTTATCATATTTTTAAAACTAATAGCGTGGTCCGCCTGAAATATGGAACAGCGCCATATTTTTTCAGTCATGTGACTAACATCAAATATCAACATCGTAAAGATCTTCTCACAACTTTGTTTTGATGTTCGTAAGTTTTAATGAATAGCAATGCTCATTTTGAATACATACGGCATAAATATCTCATACAAGTAATATCGTGAGTCGCACTGTATATCTAGTTTAGTTATTATGTATCAGTCAGTGCACATCTTTTTTGCTCCAGGAATTTAACCTGGAAACTTAAATATGTCCTAGCCTTGAATAGCCAAATAAGTGTTGTATTTTACAAGCTGTTTTTATTCAACCAAAAGTGCCACCTAAGCTAAAAAATTTGTGAATTTTAATTCCCAAAACGGTGAAAAGATGCGATTTCGACAAGCAATTTTTATCTGATTCGTATTAGGTCAATTTCGCTTCAAATTTAACAATAACGGTGGTATTCAAAAGCTAAAAGCATGGTCTTTCGAACTGAGAAAAAATTATTTCTCTTTGTGGAATATCAACCGCTTTATAGCACTCCAAACTACGATTACCTTTTTTTTTTGATACACTAGCTTTGGTCACTTCTGAAAATTAAAGTTGTCAGCCATGAACAAAACATAATCACAGTGTGTCCCAGAAAAAAGACTACCGTTTGATGCCAAAGGTTAGCGCCACACGTTCGAATTTGAATGTTTTAATTCCCTAAAGAACCCGGCCCCTTTCCGTGTTATTTTGGCAGAACAAATGCAATTAACTTGCAACGTAAGCATAAAAAATCTCTGTGTAGCCGAGAATTTCGCATTCTTGTGCCATTACTTTAGAGAGTTAAAACAAATTGGAACGCTCGACGCTGGCGCTTGATTTCAAAGAGTAGCCTTTTTCTTGGGACACACTGTAGCTAGCAAAACGGTCTTAAGTTGTCAGCAAGCACATCTCAAACACCGCAGTCTATTACTGTAAGTGGAATAATAAAAGAGCGCCGGGCAAAAGTTTTTTATAATTTTATTCCACGTTTGTACATCATAGTTTGAAGTTTTAATTTCAATTACGGAATACAGTGACATGCGTTATGAATCTAAAATAAGCGAACTCTATTACGTCCCCCCACCCACATTTCAAAGATCGAATTTTGACAGACATTAGCTGATTATTTAGCATATTGATACGGCACTCGGAAACTTGAAGACAGACAGTGGCGACTTTCAGATGGGTTTTTTTACTTTTCTCTCTTACTCTAGCTAATTGCCAGAGAAAGTGGGTTTTTATGACACTTCAAATCTATTAAATAGCAATGCATCATAATGAAATGGACGTGCGCACTGACAACTTAAGACTTCTCGGCCGTCAGAAGATGCGCTGAGAAAAATTTAAAATATTTCCTTACGAGTGTGGAGTCACGAGGCGTGCAAGCAAACGAAGTAAAGAAATTAGTTTCGATCGTTCGTTCGTCCGTTAGTAATAATTTCAATGTAAATAAGAACTTAATGTTCAATTTTAGAAAATATCTAATATTCATTGCGAAATCAATAATAATTCATGAAAAACACAAAATGAATGTATCAATATTTGTGAATTCGCCCTTATTTAGATAAATTTATATAAGCTTGATTTTCTAACACAAATCATATAATAGAAAATAAACATAAGGCCCTTTTAAAGAACTTTTAAAGTTTGTGTCACCACGCATGTCGCATTACGTATGTTCATTATGCAGGTTCTAGCCAGTCAATTGCCTTTTCTGGCCAATAGGATCGCTGAACAGTCTGTTCCGCAAATACTCTGGCCAGTGAATTGCATAAAAATAGGAGGACAAGTTGCACTGCTGAGTGGTGAGCCTTACTGTTTATCCCTATACTGTGCTAACATCATTAATTTATTTCAGAATACGAAAGAATACAAACGTTTTCGTCCATTTCACAAGTGCGATAAAGCATTCGCATCCGGTCTGTATGCATCTGATTTAATTCAAGTACAGATCGGTCCCCCACGCTTTATCTATTGCTTACTACAAGCATGTCAAACTCGAGAGCTAAACATCCTGCAAATGTACTACCAGAAAGCGAACGCTCTTTCGCATATCTGCACTGCTGTGTATAATATTGTCGTTTTTTCCTCGTAGTCAACTCACTCCACACCTTGATCGAATTATTAGGATTTTCTTTCAGCACAGTTTCCGAGAGCAAGTCGTAATTTCATTACGACTTTAATAAAACAAAATTTATTGCATCTGAAGTGTCATGTAAAACGAATTCGAAAACCTTCTGACAGTCGCTCAATGGCAACCATGACATAACTTGAATAATGCAGACAGTTAGGCAGCACTTTGTCGGGACGTTATTCCATAGCCCACCAAGAGGTTTATGTATATGTTAATACATTATACACTACATCTTGCTGGGCTACTATGGTTAATCCTGAAAATTTGGTGATAAAGCGTCCATTATTTTAATGCCCTTTAGCATAGAGTGACTGCTTGACATGGCGATACGAGGGCAATTTTTTTCGAAGGGGTGGTCCTCATGGGAGGTGAGGATTAAAGGAAAAATGGAGACAAACGATATTTGTATGGTAATGTATGCAATTAACAGGAGCGTACCGAGCGGAGGATATGCGACATTACCAGTTTTGGGAGATCCGTTAGCAAAACCAAAGTAAACGGACGACATGATGGAAAGTTCAGTCGGTAAAATTTATTGATATGGTCAGTGAATTGGCAAATTTAATAATGCGGAGTTTGCATGTAAGCACCCCCCCCCCCCCCGAGTAGTGGCCTCGGACGCCACTGGCAATTAAATAATCTCTCGCCCTACAGACTGTGATGGACGTTTTCAAGGATTTTGAAATGTCTGTGCATTGTAGAAGCCCTGAATTGACGTGTCCTTATGCTGATATTTCATGCTCTTTCGCGTCACTTTTTTTTTCACGAACTGAATAATCAGAGATTAGAGAATAATAACACTTTGTGTTGTGCACAAGGACGCTCTTATCCTCTGATGTGTTGTCGCAGCTGTCATAGCAAAGTCACAGTCAACGATGTGAATATAGCCTCTTGTTAGATTTACCTTTTTTATGAGTTACATGAAAATTAGTCATATTAAGTGTCGATCGGGGTGCATACCCTATCACATCGGTCACTTTGACATATTTACGACGATGTTGAAACTAAACGGCGAATCTCTGCTTGTAAATTGAAAAGTATGCACTTCAAATTATGGACGTTATGTTTAGCACGATTTCAATTTGATAACTTGAACAGTGCATAAAATGATAGGGTTCAAAATGGTGTAATCCTGCCTCAAGGGTCACTAATCCAGTGCAAATTAAAAGGGATTTCAGCTATATCTGGGTTTTTTAATACGTTAGCAGTTTTGTTTATGCTTGCATCGATTCGGCTTAGAAAGCAAGCGTAAGACGTGAGTATAAGCGGATGGAAAAATGTTAGACTTCCGTTCATAATGTTTGCACCCAAGTTAGAGCTGGTAGAAAGCAGGCACGTTCCACATATTTAACTTTCAATCAAATTTTGTACTTGACAATTAGTTTCAAACTGTTTTTTAAGAACACAGAACTCGACCTTTCTCACACAAAACACACAGATCATTGCTGTAGTGAAAGCCACCAAGACTGCTCCTATACAAGAACGCTTTAGATAAGTAAGCACCCTCTGGTTACAAGACGTTCATTTTCCTCAGATATTTTTCCTATGTCTTTCTATGTACGCTGTGCGTACCTATTTTTATCATTTCCGCCTCACTTTAATTGCTATGAAGTTCGAAGTGTTTTTCCTTTTTTGATATCAATACATTAGACGTGTGCACTCAAATTTCCGATTTCCCGTATAAGAAAATGAGTTAAAAGAAATAAACATTCGAGACTATATATGTTTAGGTTATTATAAAAGACTATGATACAGAACTGAATAGAACAACTCTATAAATGGACCCCTCTAATATTTATTCCCTATCTGGATTGTTTGAACTGGTTATCTTTCACAAAACAATCTATGATCAAAAGAAGTACTGTAGCAATTGCAACCGTTTAGGATTGACAAATTCACGACGATCCACGTTTACTGACTTCAAATCATGTTCAGAACCGAGAACAATGACGTCATTTGAAAAGGGCGCCTTGATCATGAATTGTTTGCCGTGAAATCGGTCTGGGGCACAATCCAGGACATGAAGTCGTCCATGCTCTGCGCAAAGCCACATCGTCTTTCGTCACAGCGAAGTGTAACAGGCATTTTGAATCACTCAACAAGGCAAGCGATGACAGCCCACAAGACCACCTCAAACTTTTATACAAAAGAAAACGACTTGAATGGTAATGCTTACCAGAAGATAGTGTTTTGAAATCGATTAAAAACCCATTCCTATTTAGGCGTAGGATGGGACGTTATACGCCTCGGAAATGGGCAGACCAGAAGGGTGGTGTAATGTGAAGGCAAGGCGGGCTATGGGTGGGATTATAATCCCTTGCCGATTTGGGCGTTTATTAAAAGCATCAGCGTACTGTCAAAACAAAACAGAACGCATTCTTAACCTCCGCTGCGAAATTGTTTGCCGTCTGGCCTATCAGATTGCGTACATCGTCTCCTCGCTGATCACATTTCGGACTTGGCCAATGAAAGCGCCTGCTTCACGCTGCTATCGTGCGCATCAAATGCTAATGCAATTACCAAACGAAACAAAGTATTTACAATAGCCGAGTTGTTCAACAGGCGTCAATTGCCAAGAGACAAGCGCGCAGTTCAGTGAAAGCGCAGCAAATGCAAACCTCAGACAACCTGTGGTTAAAAGACTGGGTATTGCTGAGTCGGAATTTGAAAGAATTCGAAGGCAATTTTGGCTTCGTGTAAGCGAAAAACGTCCGTTGGCCGCGGCTAGTCGATGGAGGAATCGCCACCACAATCATACAAAATGGGAAAGTACACACATCTAGGTAATTGTCGGCAATGTAGAATCACGAATATGTCAAACAATCATCACGTTAGCCCGAGACGCAACTTAAGGGAGCATAAGCATTCGGCCGCGAACAATTGCGTCGAGATAATGCGTCAAGAGAGCGCGCCTTCGACGAAACAAGCGGCAAGAAATACGTTAGACTATCGCACGAGAAGCGCGTCGGATTTATTTTCGAGCGACGCGCAAGAATCCTGCATAAATTCCGCACAAGAATCCTGTATAAATTGCTCGAATTGTTCGGGGGAATTCCGAGCGGGCGAGAAACTTCGCGCTGCGGGAAAGGAACTGGGATATCGTGGGAAAAAGGGCACAAAATCTCGGAGCCGAAGTGTTGTTGGGGAGAAAAAAGTTGGACAACGATGTTTGACTCGTTCAACGTCGTGTGGGAACGTACGTAATTTCGAGTATGGTGCGAGCGAAACATGCACGAGCTCAGGAACTGATAGCGAGTGTTCAGAAGTGTTTGAAGCTTTGTCTAACAACGGCACTTGTTTGGAGTGTAGCGGTGATGTAACGTCCCTTAAGACGTACAAGGGAATTTCTAGCATGCCAAATTTGGCGAGGAGAGTGAACAATAACAAGTGTAATGAGGACGGGACAAGCGTAGTAGCTGGTGGCAATCATCTCGGTCTCGAGGTCATGCTTTCATTGATCAACGGGCCGATGCAATCTGTTATTGACAGCAAGGACGAGAAGATAAGGTCGCTAGAGCGCACTATTGAGCGCTTAGAATGCGAAAATAAACAAATAAAGCTCGAGCAACAACCGGGGGATGCGACGAAAATATTCACTTTGGAGAAAACTCTCGAGAGCTGTGTGCGTCAAATCGAACAGCTCGAGGAAACGAACAAGACGGCACAGGAGAAAGTGCGTCTACTCGAAGATTTGCGCAAGAATGACAAGGAATGCATCGATATTTTGAGAGCGCAGACCAATGACCTTGAAACGAAATTGACAAAGAGCGACGAACGCGTCCGAGATGTGGAGAAAGACGGCAAGAATCAGAGCCAGTGGTTGAAACAGCAGTATGAGAAACAGATCGAGGAGCTGCGAGGCGCCCTCCGTGCTAAGGAAGCGAAGTTGCGTGACATGGACAAGGTGAAGTCACGCGTTGCAAAGCAAAAGCAAGATCTGGAGAACCAAAGGATAAGCGAGAATGAGCTGCATACAAAAATGTGCGAGCAAGTGATGGAATTAAAACGAGATCTGCAAGTGCATCAAACCAGGTTGGTGGCGATTTGGTTGTGGTTATTGCAATTCTGTACTAGTTTTGTTATTTCGCGTTTTATGCAAATGAGCTCTAGCAACGAGCTTGCCACAATCAAGTCCGGCTTTATTCCTATCAAAGTTTTTGTGGTCACATTCACAGTAGGAATTTTGCATGTGTAAACTATTGACTTATTGACGTTTTTCGAGAAATGTCAGTTTTGAGGATTTAACTCGAACACTGAACCGCTTGCATTCCATGTCAATTCTTCAAAATTAAGATTATCTATGACAAAATTCCTACTAAGATCACAAAAATCTTTCATAGTATAAGCCTTTGAACATGAAGGGTTGATTCATTTGTAATACATATTTATTTACTCTTTATCTACTTATATTTTCGGTGGTAAAAATAGGTAAGAATATGTACCCTGTCTGGCAATCTACCCTATGTAATCAACGATAAGGAATTAACAAAGAAAGTTGCGCTAGGATTTATTGACATCCTACATTGGACGTTCTTTGAAAATATCGAAATTAAACTGTGCACATTTCAGATCTAATTACGAGCGTTGGCAAAAAATGTTGGTGGGATTTCTGCCCTAAAGGCAAAGGGCTTGATTTCCGGTATTGTGCTATAAGCTAGCCAGGTTGTCGCATCTCTAAAACGTATCTCTTCGTGTAGAAATCCTGTCTCAAGTTTCAAAACTTAAAACAAAAGCCTGACGCAAGCTTGCTTTGTTTCCAGAGACCAGACTATGGTGTTACCTAGCTTGCCTAGCTGGATGAAATAGTTAGAGACAGCCAGAATTTTTGCCCATAGGTGAAACCTAGTTATGCGGTTACCAGAATACTAAAATTGTGAAAATAGAGCGAAATCAAACAAAAAATACAAATACAAAATGTTTTAAGAGCAAACAAGACTGAAAAGCGTCTTAAGTTGATCTAATTCAGTATCGTGTAACTGAGGCTAAGTTATAAGTCGTTAGGAATTTGTAAGATATCTTCGACAAGTAGTAATCCATGCATTGTTCCTCTAGACCACAGTTTAGACAAATAGAGCTTTTACAATGCAACTAGGCATATTCTTTGCAGAAAGCCATACTCCTTCGGGGAGGGGGGTTGCGATTGTGAATGTCAACAACATACATTTTATGTAATAATCTCATAAATTGTTTCTCTCATAATTTTCATTGTCTCTCTCTTTTTATCGAATCCCACCCCCTATGAAGACAGGCCTATGCAAATTATTTGTTTAACCCTGGGTACAAATGTTTCCGCTGCTCTAACCCAGGTAGCTGTCTGCTTCTCTTTTCCTCATTGTAAACTGGAAAAGCGCATCGTGCATAAACTATCATTAATTTCAACATAGCTAGGTGTTCGTACTACGAAACGTTTATTTACAGGTCTGGAAGCCAGTCTTAGCACCTTTTGCCGACCACATTTGAGGTCAGCTATTTAACTAATATGAGAGTTTTGTTGATAATGACAGAAGCGTAGGTTTATTATTCCCTTTACAGTAAGCAGCGGCGTATTTGAAGTTGTGCGCGAGATGTCATGAGCTCATTTGAAGGTCAAGCGCATATACATACACTCAAGTGTGTGGACTGTTTTTAATTACCGAGCACTTTAAATTTACCCGACCTTTCTGTAAGTTGATGGGGGTGTAATGCTCGAAATTCTAAAATAGCGTAAAAATCTCTACAAACCTCTGCCAGCCTTTGAAGGACTTGTAACTTGGAGGACATCTGGGGATATCTAAAAGAAAATTACCGTGTACACTTGTATGCTGGGGATTAAAACAGTATCCATTAGGGTGGTATCAAATAGAGTTGTTTTTTCTCAAAAACAAAATAAACGGCGAAGTGTGCTTGACCTGTGACAACAAATATTGAGCTAATTTAGAACATCTTGTATCAAAATGTGGGACACCAGTTTCCTGTTGTGAGCTCAGGTGCCGTTATAGAAGCACGTACGACAGGACGCTAGCCACAAAAACAGATTCAAAAGCTAATTCTGTTTTACAGCTTAGCAGCCAACTCACGTTTCATCTTGAATGCACAAATCGTCCTGGCTTTGAGAATCTATAAGCAGTTGCCTTGCCGCTTGGGTTCGCGGTTTGGCGCACACACCATTAAGTTCCTTTGGACAATATTCATTTTAAATTTCAAACCTTAATTGATTGATGCTTTTTAGAGTTTAGCTAAGAAGTTAAATATTTATTACAGGCTGAATATATTGGAAAAGGAAAAGCGTTCCCTCGAAGAAAGCCTCTCTCAATCGGAAAACTTACAGAGGCAGGACCAGAAGTCATCGTATGTTTTGCAAATGAAAATCGTCGAATTGCAAGAGAAGCTGGACTTGAGTTATAAGAAAAACGAAGAGCTCGACAAGAAACGGGAAATGTCGGAGGCAAGATGCCAAGTGCTTGAAGAGAAATTGAAACAGGCAATGATCAAATCACCAGCCAAATGGCAATTGCATGTTGAAAGAGTACCCAAAGAGGGCTCCTCTCACGTGGCTCATGTGAGCGGAAGTTATGCGACTAAAAGCAACAAAGGTAACGATAAGAAGTGGGTTGGTAAAGTCGATCACAAGGCATTTTAATTATTGCATCCAATTTCATTCATGCTCATTTCTTAAAGCTGTTCGTTACATTGCATTCCCCTCTATTTCATCTACTATAACCCATGCATCGCATTCCACTCTAGTTAATTCTTTTCATTCCACTCCATACCATTATATTTATCCCAGAACCAGTCCACTCCACTCAATCCAGTCTATTCCACTCCACTTCATTTCACTCCACTCTATTTTCACCAGATTCTATTCCATTTCACTCCATTTTCACTACATTCTATTCCATTTCACTCCATTTTCACTACATTCTATTCCATTTCACTCCATTTTCACTACATTCTATTCCATTTCAATCCCCTTCTTTTCATTCTGTAGTATTCTATTTCGTTTCACTTCATTTCACTCAATTTTCCTTTATTCATCCCATTCCATTTCATTACACCTTATTCCATTTCATTACACCTTATTCCACTGCATTCTATCCATTTTATACCATCCCATTTCAGTCTATTGTACTCTGTTTCATTCTACTTCATTTCACTCTATTCCTATTCATTCATTCCACTCCATTTCGCCCCACTTCGCTTTATCCCTTTTCATTCTATTCACGGCAGTCCCGCTTCATTCTATCATTCACATTCCTACTAGCTGGCAAGTACCTACCATTCGAGCTCGTGCCTTGCAAAAATGGAACAACAGATCAGTCTTTGTGAATAGACATTTGAACTAAAAGTCATCATTGTTTGTGGTGCGTTTTTTAGAAAACCAATTTCTATAGTTCATGAAGCACCTTTGTTGTTATAACCAACCATTCACAAAGCCTTAGTATAGGTTGATGGCGACCCCAGACAAGCATAATCTGCATATTTAGTAAATGTATATAGATCGATGCTAACTAATGAATTAATCGACGATATTAGCTTGCTCGGAGATTTCCTTCAAATCTTTCAGCCATGCATACTATTCAAAGTTGTAGAATTCTGTTCTATAATGTCCCATCCTATTCTAACACGTTCTCAATCTCACACAAACAGCGAACATCCATGTTGTGGAGCAACAAGAACAAACGGAACGAGAGGAAACGAAGGTTGAATGTCCCGAACGATGTGAAACAATTCTAAACCGCGCAATGAACTTGGATTTCAACAAAGATTTCCGCGAGAAGGTCGCAGAACTGCAAAAGAAACTTTATAAAGGACATCAAACGATGTACGAAGAAGGACAGGCGGTCCCGAGCGAAGCCCACGTTCAAGATTTGAACTTTTGTGGAGAGAAGACGCCTTCGGGTCGATGGAGCATAAAAGAAAAAAACAGTGGAAATTCCTGTAGAGACAGCATGGATGAGACAGTGCCCGTGAGAGACGTGCCATCAAAAAAGGTTGGTTGGTTTTGTTTTTTCTCGGGAATAGACGAGAAGATGTTAAGGTTGGTTTGCTCTGTGTTTACAATAAATTCTATAAGCTAAGTTTTTTAGAGTTTGTAACATTTTGAAACGTACTAACTTGAACTATAGCAGCGCGAATTTAAACTGGCAGTTGAAAAATTATCTTTCGTCCATCCTTTTTAAACAGTTTTTTTGCCACAAATTTTCGTTGCGTTTGATCCCACTCGAACAATAGATATGAGATGTCTTACCTAAGTTTTTGTTGTTTGATTTAACACGACGAACATTCGACACCCACGTGAGACGTTGCTCATCTGATCCTCCAGTTCAGCTTTATTAACTGTATAACATGACTAGCGGAATCTAGAGATTGTTATTTGTCGACACCCTGTAAAAGAACAAGGAATTCTAATTGAAGTTTAGAAGTGATAAACCTATACGGTATAATACATAATGATCGGAAATTTACAGTCTAATTCAGTTTATGCGAAATTGCTTGCTTGTAACAGACGCCAGTTCCTGTCTTGCGTGGAACATTATTTGCGCGAGGCATTATACAAGCTTAAGCTTAGAATAGTATTCTTTCTGATTGATAGCTAGCATATGGCAGACAGTAATGTCCTGGAATTAGGCATTTGATTTATCCTTATTTTTTATTTTAAGTACGATAAATATAATCGCAGCTCAAATGTGGTCATGCAACAGTTTTCGCACACAATATGATTACATGTTAGCACCTAATACGATTCCAAGCCATTTTTTTTACGTTTCCGACTATTAATCAGATCACGCAGCGGGAAAGTTATCAACGGTATTGAAAACTCTAAGCCTTATTCTGATTGTAGTTTGCGATATCTTTTCGCATGTAGTATTTATTCGTACGAGGGTGATGAAAGGGCTCTTTGGCATAAAACCCTGTAAACAGTAACGCGTGGGAAAGGGCAAAAATGCAAACCGCGGTAACTCAAATCTGCACCTGTAAACATTTCGAATCGATTTCTTAATGCAATAATGTAATACAATGCACTGCAATTCAACGTAATGCAATAGTTATGATCAGAAATTACCCCATGGTAGTTTTTATCAGTTACGGTATGGAATTATGAGTAAACTATTTTAAACAATTCGATTCACTTTTTCTGAGTTTTGAGTTGAAATACTTATTGTCAAAAATTGAGCCGTGTATCAAATCAAAGCTATTTAATTCTAATAATGTAATTTTACATTAATTAATTGTAACATTTTTAGGGCTTTAAGTGAAAGAAAAACTCTTTTAACTTTGAAGAGAAATTTGCCGTATTTTAAGTCAAAATTTGCAGTTGTTTCGGCATTTCTTTTTTGCTTAAAGTATTTCATTTTCTATATTAAATATAACTTAGCTTTTCTATATTTTCTATATTAAAAAATTTAGCTTTAGACTCAAAACTCAGAAAAACTAACTTGGCTTCACCCATTAACTGCTGAGCTTTTGTATTTAGTCAGCGTTCCAGTTGCATATGTTTTGAGAACGGCAGTTTTGTAATAATGCCCTGCAGTTTCAGTTCAACAAACTCACTATTTCACCTGCAGGTATTCTAAATTCTTTCCGTATCGATTACGGTAAAGCAATTATAGATATCGCAATTATTATTGAACCCAATTACCCAAAGCAGGAAAAATTTGGAACGGATATGACAATCAAGAATAAATGATTAGTTTAAGCATGATTTTTATGTATCTTTTTGATGTAATGTACCCAGCCGTGGTGCTACTTTGATTCGCAAGCGGAAAAATATGCCTAATCACGGTGGGAAGCTCTAGCTACGTCGTTTGGAATGACAGCTAGGATTACATTGATGTCGAAGGAACTAGACTTGGTTTCCAAATATCACTTACTCGAATGGGATCGCGTAGCCCAGTTGGCAAAGCGTTCTTTAATTTTTTTGCTATAGCCTTCCAGAAGTCGTAGATTCAATTCCCACCGTGGTCAGGCATATTTTTGAGCTCACCCGATTTAGAACTCAAAGACAAAGCAACACCACAAATATCAAATAATGTTTAATCTAGCTATGCTTGCATGCGGTCGCGTGGCTTTATGGAAACAAGTACGTTGTACATTACAATTAAATTAGTTTTTGCAGATATTGACGCCAATTAAGCACAGGGACTTTGACACGCAGACTAATTGAACATTTCCTAATCGAGATCGCAAATCATACATGGGTTGTTTGGTGGGAAATGGCTAATTCAACGTTGGATTACTCAGTCAATTGGTAGCATGTTGTTTTGAGACATAACCATACCACTTACTATCCAATTTTTTTCTTTTTGAGAAAACTACATTATGCGAAACAAAAAACTAAAATCGAAAGATCTCGTCAACAATGCTTGAGGCACAGTTTTAAAAGCTCTCCACATAATCCAATAAAAAAATCTGCTTCTGAGGCACTGTAACAGACTATTCGTGCGTGCAATCATGCCTACGTGCGAAAATTTATCAAATCTATAAATCTTTGCGGTTTTACACCAACAAATCTTCAACGTATCGGCAAGCCAACAAGTGGAAACACATGTCGAGTTCGTCTCATTTCCTGCGAGACGAAACAGCTGAGTTTCTTGATAGCCTTACAGGCAAAGATACGACCGGCCATTTTGCCTGCAGAACGGAAGTAATAAAATGTAAAGGCATATCTTCAGTCCATCTCGGCTGGTTTCGGGCATTCTGCCACCGCAACGAAACAAGTAAACACGCTTCTTGTGCGGTTTAGAGCGACAAGCTTGATGATAAGTTTCCCAGATGTTCGCAAGCAAATGTAGTTGAAAATTTCGACAAGCAAATTGATGGGTGCGAGTGCTTGGGAATGTGCGCTAGGTGTCCCAAATAGAAACTCTTCCTAGTCGATTGACTTATTTGGACTCAAATAAGTTTTATTGTATTCAGAAAGGACTAACGTTGATTTTGATGATTAGAATAAGACTTTCGATGCAAAATCATGCGGGATATCAACATTTCAAATGGAATAACCCTTTAGGAGGATGCTAATAATGTGAGTCCAATTGCCTTTTCAGCGAAATTCTTGCATTTTTCGTAGCAGTCAACTGAAATTTCAGCGTATTTTTTTTATTAAATTTTAGAAATATTCTGGATAGCTCTCAACCTTTAAATTTCGACCTGGCATGATAATAAATCATCCAAGAAAGATGTCAGTTGTCACTACGTCGGTAGGCTTTCATAGTTTCATACTATAGCAAACGTTGATTGTTTCTTAAGTTACATAGTTTATCCTGCTAGACAACGTCTACCATTCGAGTACGACAAGTTGTTTTGTTGGGTATCATACAGCGATATTTGAAACAGAAATGTTGCAAATTTTGGCATATGAATTCTCCAAAACGCTTGTTCGATTTGAAATATCGATATCTTCCTTAACGTTGCATCAAAAATCTTACTCTAATATATCATAACCTAAGTTGGACCTCTTTCCAAATAAACTTGCTTGAATGTGATAGCTTTTATCGGTTTTATCTTACAGTCAATTAGTTGTCATTGGTAAGAGTACCTATCAACAACCAGACTTGGGCGAATATTTTTTTGCGTAATGTGAACGCTTACTCACCAAATATACTCAGTTTATTCGTAAATCACCTTATATCTGAGAGCCGTAGTATATAGCTACAATTTGGAGAGAAAACTTTTTAGTTCCGGATTCACTGCGTCAACTAAAATCACAGCAGCAGCTAGAAATATCTGGAAAAATATTTGCAAACAATAGCAAATAAACCTGGGTAAACTTTAAGCTGATAAAAGAATTCAGAAGGCTGAAATAATTGAAGATTGTTTATGCAGTACGTATTAAAACATGGGCAGGAGTTCTTTATCAGATATTTGTGAAATTCAAGAATAATCGCATTGACATGCGCCCATGTTTTAATTACTAATCCGTGAATCACATATCTTTTACTTGAATCTCAGATGGATTACACATGTCTAGCTATATTACTAAAACGATATAAGCACAAGCACCAGCTAAACTGCAAAAGACAAAGCAAGGAAGTGCAGTGCAGTGTGGGACATAAGCATTGACTTAAGCACAAAAATAAAACTACGAGCATAAGCTATGTTAGAACTAAAGGAAATTCAAGAGAAAATTCTTTCTGCTTTGTCTTCGTAAACCTCCGAGGAAACGTTATCTTTCGCTTATTCTTGTGTCGCTAGTGGGAAGAAGGCTTCTAAAAGCTGCTTCTTTGTTAGTTCAAACTTACGTTGGCATGTTGAAATTCGTTCTCAGTACATATACAAACACCCCTCTGCAGACGTCAAACTAATCTCCAAGACCTAAACAAAATATGAATGCTTATCGGTCCTTATATGCGCACTTGGAATTCCAATCAAGCTCTTAAAAATTCCTACAGCATCAAGATAGGGGAAAGAAAAACATCGACTCGGCTTGAATAGTGTAAGCGGTCGAACCGCTTTCAACACACCCGGTGATGGTTTCATATCTGTGTTTTCAATTCGCAGTTTGCTATTTTTCATTACGACGCACTCAAATGTTTATCGCGCAATTTGTTTACAGCGTCATACATGCCTGGCGTCATGTCAATATTTGGACTGATTTGCATAAAATACCCGCCATGCTGTGTTTCCACTTTGGAGGGAATATATCTCGTTCCCGAAACGGGGCCAGTAAATCCAGCACAACTTCGGAACCCTTCACTCAGTGTGGAATAAATCAAAATGTTAAGCAATTTAGGGTTGAAGTAATGAACATTTCGAAATACTTTACATACCATTAACATTTAAGAAAAAATATCTTTTCTCGGCTTGTGAATATTAGGTGGCCAAGGACAGATTCAAGGTGCCGAACACATGGAATTTTTTGCGCCTGTTCTGAAATTGTTTTGTTTGCAAAAATCAGTCTACCAAAGAATTAATGTTGCGAATTTGACTGATCTTCGTAAAGCAATAACTAAAATATTGGACAATATTTCATGCTATAGGCACCTTAGCTTGTCGCGCAGCGAATGTATTTTAAAAATTGGAGTTTCAAGATTAGGGATGTTACACTGTGCAACGTTTTTTGCAACTTGTCTCGCAATCTGAGTAGAGGCTGGAAACTATTTTTAAACAGCGAGTTTCTATTGGCTGCTCGTCAGAAATATTGCGAGACAAGTTGTAAGAGGGATGTTACACTGTGCAGTGGCTAGAAAATACATTGCAGCGTTGCGGAAATCTTTGCGAAAAGTAGAGCCTGATTCTACTTTGCGTGACTTAATGGTTGCGAGGCTTGTTACACTCTGCGATGTCGCTTGCAACTTGTGTCGCGACAAAATTGCGAGACAAGTTAATTGTACAGTGTAACAGCGCGTTTAGTAACTTGAGTGTTTGTCACTTGCTTGCTTATTTTGCAAGATGAAAAGGAGTAATAACATATTAATCAAGTTGTTAGAACTGAATCAATAAGGATAAAGTAAAATTGACTCTTTCCGCTTGAAGAGATCGCGACTGATAAACTCCACTGTGGTGAATGGCATCTTTGTTCGCTTTTATAATATCCCGATAGGAAAACAAATTAAGTCATGGAAAATTAGCACACACATATATACCGGCTTTGTTGATAAAGTTTACAGAACAGTTTTTTTCTTCGCCTGGCCTAGAAACGATATTAGTAATGCTGAAATGCTGCCACACTGAGTGGCACCGCATCGGACTAAAGCAGAGAAATCGTACTTGTCTATGGCAAAATTCCTTCTGGGTTACTTGTTTGTGTTCAAAGCCGTAAGCCGCGCAGGGTGGGGTGGAGTGAGTGGGTGGCCTCATACCTAACAACGCTCTAAATTACTAATCAATGTTCCCTACCTCAAGTGTTCTTCATATAAAGCTCGTGTTCAACTGGTCTTGTTTGTATCATACAGAAAAAAGCGACTCAATAAAAGTGACTCATTAAAATGTAACAATTTCGACAGACTGTTCAAGGAGAGGCCAATGGTGGGGTAGGCCTTAATTATTAAACGAAATGCACAATGTGACAGTGCTTTGTGGATGAGAGTCTAGTGGCTAATTACATAATGAGTTGTTGTTGATTGCCAGGTATCTATGTCCTGTAGAAACAAAATTCTTTACTGAATATTGCCATGACGCACAGGTTATAATTAAGGACAAAAATATTTCACTGACATGCAATGGTAGGCTGTCGCTTGTTTTAGACATAAAATCCTGTTTCTATGAAGTCACATATTGCATGAAATCATGAAGCCCGCCTACGCATGCTTGAAGTAGAAGTTAAAAACCTAATTTAGCCTTAAGCTTTCTGATAATCTAAAGCCCTCTTACACTTAAATCCATTAAACGTTACAAGATTTGTCGCAATGACGTAAATGCTAAGACTATACAGCAGGTCGGTGACAGCTGGTGTATACACCAGATTGCTTTATAAATGCCCAAATCCGCGATGAAAAAGCTTTCAGACTTTTCAACAAGTTGTATCGTTTGTCATCCTCGGCAGATGATGTTCATAAAAGGTTCAGAGTTCTCCAATAAGGCAACATAGTTTAATAAAGGACCTCCAAGTCGTGACAAGCATGTACAAATTAACGTATCTTGAAATTCTTCTTCCGATGTTTGCAAACATTACAGTTGCTAAACAACATGAACCCTTATGTAAGTCCATAGGGGGGGGGGGGGGGGAGGGGAGGGCACGGCCTGTATACTCTGCTCCTTTGCTTTGACCTCCAGGGACCTCAAAAATTTACACAAACCACGTTCACATAGTGTAATTTCTGAGGCTCTTGAAGTCGGCTGTGTTCATTTGAAAACATGTCTTGCGGAAATAAAACTTTTAAAGTTGACAGATTTTCTTCAGAATGTAGTTTTATCATTGTTTTTATATGCGAAAGCCCGCTCAAGAAAGGGTTAATGCCTTGCTCCCTGGAAGTGTTTTTTTTTATTAAAATGCAACCAAATAGTAAATTAAGGTTTTAATTAGTTGTTGGTTTATCAGCAAAAGTACGTATCACACAAAAGGTTACGAGATATTCCAGGCCATTCTATTTGTGCATGTTGGAGTATTTACTCGTAACCTCCATCACTATATTGTTCGAATACTTTTATGAAGTTCCAGGCAAACCAACGTAATAAGTATTACCCGAATGAGGAAAATAAATTAACGCTTTCTATGACGTTTAAAAAGTACTCACTATATGGTGTTAATTCGTAATTTCCATGTTTGGATAATTGTCGAACCAGTCAAATTTTATATAACGTCATTTGTATTATGAAATACGAACCGTCGGCGAAAAAATCGCCGATCCTGCCATACTCTTTGGCTCAATGGCAAGACTCAGCCACCAATAAAATTTTTCGAACAATAATTGCGCAATATTTAATACTAAACACAATACCAAACATATGCGTGTGCGCGGATGTAATGCTGTGGGGGTTTGTTGACAGTTAGCTGGACTTTTTCTGTTATTAAATCTGCTATAGCATACCATAGCATGACACACAACCCCACACCATATCCCACCACACCATACCCCACCACACCATACCACACCACACCATACCATACCATACCACACCACACCACACCATACCACACCACACCATACCATACCATACCATACCACACCATACCACACCACACCACACCACACCATATCACACCAAAGCACAACCCGCCACACCATACCATACCACACCACACCATATCACACCACACCCACATTACCAATAGCAGAATTACAATAAGCAAAGTACGTACATAGTAAATAATTTTATCTTCTTTTTTTCAGGCGGGGTTGGCGTTCACTGGGGATAAAAGGTAAATTTATTGTGTTTTACTTGGACGCCAAAATTTCAGAATATGCAGATGATTGTGTAGAGTCTAATGAACTATCAACAAGACTATTTCAAATTTCTTTTAGGCGCCCATCTTCTGACGACAGTTGTTCAAGCGCAAGTAGCAGTGCCTCATCTTCGAGGCGAGGTTCAGCCGAATCACCACGAACTGAGAGGTAAGTTTTTAAGCTGTATCGAGCTACTCTAGTGTACATTTATTTCTCGTACGCAATAATCATATCTTTAGATAGAGATTTATTTTTTCCTATTCCCTAAAGATTACACCGCAATTCATTGTTCGACACTGGCGTCTTGTAAGCACTCCAAAGGTCTATAAACCATACCGCAATATACCACACTACAACAACCGCACGTTCGTACAGCCCATAGATATCTCATATACACTAGATAGCGCATCTGTATATCAAAAGTGAAGCCAAAAACCTCAGCGGTATCCCATCATAGCTATATACGGCGGCCATATTGGTCGTTCCCACTCATCAAAAAATGCTACAGAAAACACTATACTTTTCTGCATTTGTGTATTAAATACTTTTTAGCTGCATAAAAGAGGACTTATTGTCAACTTTGTCCACTTCCGAAATAAAAATACACAAATTATCATGCTCCTTCTCAACTCTGTGGGAACGACCAGCGCCTGCGATTCGCCAGCTCACAGTGTGGGATGCGTCATCTAGTGTATATGAGATATCTATGGTATCAGCATGCCGCACACGAGAATGATCTGCTGAGCAAAAGTTACTCGTATGATAGCTCAGCCGATCGCTTGCCGTGTGAGGGGGTATTTTACTGAGTTTGTGCCTCATGCAACGTTTTCTCGCGTGTCAAACATGTTTGATACGAGGGAAAAGGCTGCATTAGGCATAATAATAATGGCTAGGTTGAGTCTTGACTTATTTTGCCTTTGTCTTTGATAACTACATGTCATGTCTAAAACGTCTCGAACACTTTATAAAGCTTTTGAAATACCTTTAATTTGTTGTCCATAAAATGGGCTTGAGTTTAGCTGCCAAGCAATCCTACGATTTAACTTTCCAAAAGATACTATCCAAAGTCTGAACGCAACGATTTCGCCGCCGCATCTTTTCGGCCATGTTTCTGAATTGACTACAAGACAAAAAATTTGAATTTCAAAATTTGAATTTCTGTTGTCATAACTCGAAAGATCTGCTATTCAGCTTTGATTCAATGATGCGCAAAAACACAAGAATTTTCTACACATGGGAAATTGATAATAATGTCAAAACTCTCACATGTACAAGCCCTTTTGTTTTTGCAAATTATTGATTCGAGCTCCAAATACAGCTGTCAAATTATAATATTTGGAGGCATTCAGGACTGTCGAATTAGTACGATAGATTGCGGGTAATTTAAATTTGAAATGTCTAAATACTTTATGCATCCTGTGCAAAGAATAGAAAATAAACAGAACAAAACATTTGAAGTTTGTGTCCCCGTCGCATTGCGCATGTTTATTATGCAGGTTCTGGCCAATAAAATCACTAACTGGTATATAGTTCTGAATTTTCAGTTGAACTGATTAAAGCCAAAGACTGTGCCGTACGTATGTCAAATGATAGTCCATTAAACTATAAAATAAACATGCCATATTTCATCGTTTCAGACGCCAGCTGAAGGTGCTCAAGGTACGAAAAGTGAGTAAGGAAAACATCTCTCAGTTTCAACAAAACGCAGCGTACTTGATGTCGCTCAGCAGACAGTCGTCTTTAAAAGATCTTCGCGACAACCCCAGTGGCTCTTGCGAGAAACTCAACATTGGCGGCAACCGCCCGACTGCATTTAGACAAGTTAAAGAACGCAGTCTAAAAATGTAGAAATCCGTATCCCCGCATGTGATCACAGGCGATTAATCAAGGTACCGTTTCGAAAGTCGACCTAAGTCTTTGATTCAAGCACATTGGCATAACAGACTGCTTACGACAAGCCGATATCAGGATGCGTTCGCATGGCTTGCGACAGCTTGTTGACGACAAGTCTGTTGCAAGTTTCCAATGGCCTTGTTGCAAGTTGCTTGTCAAAACTTGTTAATTTGTTATCCGCCGCTTGCTGCAAGTTGTTTCAACAAGTTGTAACAAGTCTGCAGATGATAAGTTGCAACAAGTTTTGAAACTGACAAGTTTGTTGGAACTTGATGACGAGTTGTTAGCACCAGATCTGATTTTTTACTTTCATTAACTCAACGTCTTTAAGGTGAGTCCGGACGTTGGTTTAATTTCAACTTTCCTAACCATATATTGTTGAAGCTATGGGATTAATTCTGTCTACATTGCATAACACTAAAAATATCAGAACATTTGATTCATAATAGCAGGATTTCCCTCCGGAGCAAGCATTGAACAGTAGTTACAAAAAAGTTTAAGCTATATACATTACTATGGGCTTCAGCCTGTATTCCAGTTGTTTCTTTACTAAGGAACGTGAACAAAACATATATACCAATATTAATTAAGTTCAGCAAATAAAATTATTTCTGTGAAATAATAATACGAAAATGCTTTATAAGTAGTAAAGCTATTCTGTTCTCCATTTGCGTGTAAATGAAGCTGAATGCAAAAACCGTACAGCCAAAATGGAATCCAAGATGGCGGAAATTAAAAAGCGGTTAGATTGAAGGCTGGTGATAACAGAACAAAAGCAAATTTAGAAGAAAATTCTTTCTGCTTGTCTTCGCAATCCTTTGAGAAAAAGTTATCCTTTGTTATGTTGCTAATGCTTAAGACACTAATCAAAACCAGGCTGCCGCGAGTTTTGAAGAATTTGTAAGAAATTTTCAACGAAATTCTTTTTGAAACTACCACTTGTGGTAATTCTATTTCCCCATGATGGATTCACATTTTTGGCTGGCCGAATGAACAGAGTTGTCGCTCGTAAAAATACAACTTTATTGTGAATAAATTAGACATACCTATGCAAGAATTTGCCTTCAAAACTTTGTGACGTTCAACAATAGCTTCATGTATTGGGTCTTCACAAAAAAAAATCACTACAGTTTAAATAAGGTTATCCAAAATGATTATACAAAACATTAGAGAGCTTAAGCTGTAGAACAGCAGCGCAACGATAAAGCAAACTGACTCCAATACAGTCCCTAGCAAAACCACAGAAGTTCAAGTCGCACAAATTCACAATTTAGTTCAAAAAATACCAAAATAACGATCTAATGTAATTAACTTCATGAATTCTTTACTAACTAAATTACATGTGCCGAGCAGCTGGGAAATTTGCCACCGCTGTGCAAAAATATTGTTGGCAGCTGAACGCAAAATGTAATTAGCATATTATTTGCGAAATACAGATTGGTTTCAGAGGTGCTCGGAATTTAGTTTCTTTGACGAGCCAGTTATAATTTTGTTCACAATTTTTCATTGATTTCAGTAAAGGACTGATATAGCTGTCAGTTAATCATATTTTGAAGTGATGACATCGTCTTTTGAAGCAAATTTCCAAACTTTGACATGTGAGTCGGTTGCCAAGAATTAAGCGCAATGTTGAATTTACGTTTGACTTAATACTGAAAAATTTAGCTTTTGCTCCAAAAAGATATTTGTTTCCTGTTACTTCCAATATGTTTATGTTCCTTTCGAAACCAATTTTTTTGTTTGATAAATTCCGCTCAAGGCCAATAATTTGTTGTGAAACTCACTACCGGAAAAGTACTTTAAATTACGGTTGTTGTTGAAATGGTCGTGAAAGTGATAAAACATCCACAATCATGTGGGCCGTCAGTGCAATGATGTTTTTGACACTGTATAAATGTTTTCGTACAAATGGTAAAGATATTTTTCAATTGACTAATGCGTTTAGTCGATCGATTTCAGTGATATTTTTGTATTGTTGTTCGAGTACGAGCGTTGACTAGTTTGAGTCGAATTTTACAAAATCAGCCTTTTGCTCCAACATGACTTTAGCTGGAACTTGGCCTTCATGTTTATATCTACTCACCTGATTTGTTAGCGTGCTCTAAAAAATTACGCTAAAAGCTCGTTTAGTCCACTGAAAATGCTTGTGATCCATGTTTGTTATATGATTTTTAAATATCACGCGTAAATCACGCAATTTCCACGCGTTCACGCAGGCTTATCTGGCGCATGCTCAGACAAATTTCCCAGCTGCTCATGTGCCGTATTAAGTGCCGTATTAAGCCCCGTACAAACGAGCAATTTTTCCGTGACAAATTTTATTTGCTCGTGTGCACGCGAAAAAATGACAACTTTTCCTTGACAAGGAGCCTGGTTTAAAAGCTAGTCGTACCAGATTTTCAACAAGGAAACTTGCTCGTGTGTACGTGCAGCAAGGAGCACTTGACAAGGGAATTTTTGTTTACGTACTTAATTCATGCGGCCTCGTAAAAGTTGTCAAGAACAAATATTGTCCAATTTCGCGTACATGTACAGGAACAAATAAAGTCTGTCACGGAAGACTTGTCAAGGAAAACTTGTTCGTCGTACAGACGCGTAAGCGAACTCGTTAAGAAACTTGTCAAGGAAAACTTGCTCGTCTGTAAGGGGCTTTAATGTCTTAATTAGATCTTTTATTCTGTATGTATTCAGAGTAGAAAAATAAAAGTTTTAAAATGGATATTGACAATGATTCGAGTCTTGTGCTTCGAGGCAGGGATGCGGACAAATCGAGAGCCTGTGTAGGCATTTTAGGTGAATTCTATAAATACTGGAGCCAAGGCCGTAGGAAGATGAAAAAAGTTAGGGGGGCTCTTCGAGCGATGAAGACACAAGTGCTGCTAGAGGGTCCGGGGACACGCCCCCCAGAAATTTATTTCTATTTTTAACACGCTCAAACATGCTTTTCTGCCCTTTTGAGGTTAGTTTTACCATAATCATTGGGTTTATACATGTGTAACACTGTAAACCGTTAAAAACATGTATTAACTTCGGGACTGAAAGATCTTTTTTAGGGGGGCTCAGCCCCCCTGCCTTTGAAGTTAGGGGAGCTCGAGCCCCCCCCCCCTGCCCCCGTGGTTCTTACGGCCATGACTGGAGCGATAGCTCGCGGTAAACGCCTCATGTTTTGGTGAAGATAAGATAGCGGAAATTGTCGCAAACAGTTTTAAAACCATTTCCCGTGCTAATCCCTGACTATATCATAAATTTAGTTATAAGGTTGTGAACTATTACATTACTTTTTAAATAAAGTGAACACTCCCCGTAAAACAACCTCAGAAAGACTGGCGCTTGAAAGGACACCAGCCATTTCTTGAAGTGCAAGGCATTTATGGATTGTTTGAAGGGAAGTTCCAGGAAACTTTAAAAATTAAAATTGTAGCAAGAAAATAGAAAAGATGCCTGATTATCCTAAGCCCAAAGGTTGTTCGCGCTCTTCGTTCTACGTTTTATGACTGGTGCCCTCTATCGCACTAGCTGTCCCTTCAAACAACCCAGGCTTTTACACGGTTGTGAATTGATGAACTTTTACGAATTCAGAAGATTTTCAAACAATTATGTGGCAATTTCGGCCAAAATTACCCAGAGCCAAAGCTTCCTAAATTCATAAAAGTGTCATCCAGTGGTAAAAAGTGCTAACAGCTCCCGTGCATCTTGTGGACTGCCATCACCGCTCTTCAACTCTCATCCTCGTGTCGTCGTGTTATCTCCATATCATCTCAATCATATTTGAATTGTTTACAGCCTGCTTCAAGCCTTTTTAATCAGTTCCCAGGCTTTTGCTTTCTTTAAACTGTCCGTGACCGCTTCCTTTATATTCTCGTTCTGCAGCGTTTCATCCTGGGATAGTGCCAGAAGGATCTCGAAAATCTTGCTCTCGACAAGCTGTTTATCATTTTAAAATTGAAAAGAAATAGTCATGAGTACTCTCTCAATTCAAAAGATAGGTTTGAGGGATTTTTTTCAATCTTTCAAAAGTTTGAAGAATTTTTCAATCCAAAAGACTATTTTTCAATCTAATAGACTGAATATAGATTGAGGGTTACTCTTCTGAAATATGTTACTCAATTAGGTGACTTTTCAATAGAAAACGTATGATCCCTAAAAACAATCCCAAAAAGATTGAAAATTCAATCCATTACATTGGATTTTCAATCGTTTGAATTAAGAGAGTACTCTTGTTCAATTGTAAGTCCGTCTTTGAAAAAGGTGGGAATAATAGACCGATCCTGCATCTATTGTTCTCCCTCCCTAGTTACTGTTGCTACGTCGGACAAGCTAAAATTTGTTTTCGATATACAGAGTGGAAAAAACCCCGATTGTTAAAAATTTGCAAATGTCGGTCCTATAATCAAGCATTCTAAAGGTACATTTGCAAAAGAATCGATAACAGCTTGAACTTCTTATAAATTTAAGTTTGTTGATCGGACATTCTGTATTCCATTGGGAAACTACCCATTGTTTTGCCGGTCAATCAAGCATAGCCGGGGTCGGTCTATTCGTGAGCTGCCTACCTTTTCAGCTATTTCTTTGCTTGCATACATCATATTTCGGACAATAACAGAACCCCTTGGAAAAAATAGTTTCTCTTTTAACATTATGCGCAGAGTTGTTGTTTTTATTGTGTAGGGCTGTTTCATATCAAAGCGGGAATGTCAAAACGATTACAGGGTCTTTTTTAAGAAATTGGTTTGATGAAGACATCAGCCTCCTCCGATAAATAAGCACGTTTTATGCAAGCAATATCTCGGGGAATATTTTAGGCAAATGTTTTAAGCATGTTGCAAAATTTAAGTTAGCCATTACTGGGTGCAATAAACGTTATTGAAACAAGATGGCTTCCTTCGTTTCTTCTGGCACAACAACACAATAGGGGAAACACTTTTCTACCACCCAGTAAATACAGCATATAAGCTTTTTACCTGTGTTTAAGCTCCTTGTTTTCAGACAGCAGTAGTCCTTGGAGTATTTCCAACCACGGCCTCACCTTTATCAAAATTAGCAATTAGTAAAATGCTCGCTGAAAGGAAGCATTATACAGACGGCCAAAAACGCGCGAGTTGCATCAAGTCTCTTGGCATCATGCAATGGACTTGTTACGAAGAAACCGAACTCGGAATGCGTTCGCATGGCTTGCGACAGCGTGTTGAGAACAAGCCTGTTTCAAGTTTTCGACAGACTAATAGCAAGGTGATCGTCAAAATTTGTTATCCACAGGCTGTACTTGCAAGTGTTTGCAACAAGCCATACAACGTCTGAAAAACGACAAGTTAGTTAGAACAAGCCTGATCTCAACAAGCTTGTTGCAACTCGATGATATTTTTTGCTGCAAATTGTTGAACGAACAGACGTTAGAGGTCCTTACGTCACGCCAGAGTTAAACAATGAATTGCAATGCAATGTGGGAAACATGTGGGAAAAATTCACCTTGTATTTATATGCATTGAAACTGCGTGACGTAAGCACTTCTAAGGTCTATTGTTGCAACATGTCGGTAAAATTGACACGTTGCAATACGTTTTTGGCTGTGCAAATGATTTCGACATTGCTAAACAGTTCGTAAAAGAGTTATACACACATTTACCTCGGCTACTTTATCGCAAATTTTTGGATTGTCTGTAATGATAGCCAAGGCACCAGAACATGCCCTGAAGATGAAAATATGAAACTGCAGTGATTATATAGCATTCGTAAACAAATGAAGGTTATAAAAGGTTGTAAGGGAGATGTTTTAAGGGATCATGTCTCGCTCGACACCCTGGTTGAGTTTAAATGACTTTTTTGCTTTTGGGTGATAACACACTCTGCCAGGGGTCTTAACCTGTACTGAAGCTTGAAGAGCACACCCTCTCCCAATCCCTCTCTCCTAGATAGTTAGTCAGTTCTAGCTTCAGTACCTCGCTAATAGCTCATCTTCTTCGCCAGAAAACAACGTAAACAATTTGACTCTTTCGGTTGTGTTTTCTTGAAGGAACAAGTCGGCAACCTGAAAAAATTTCCAAAAAATTTTACTTTATCTTTGCATTTTCGACCACTGTTGTTCACTACAGTTGGACTGAAGAGTCCAGTACTTGTTCACTGCAGTTGAACTGAAGAGTCCAGTAGTTGTTCACTACAGTTGAACTGAAGAGTCCAGTAGTTGTTCACTACAGTTGAACTGAAGAGTCCAGTAGTTGTTCACTGCAGTTGAACTGAAGAGTCCAGTAGTTGTTCACTGCAGTTGGACTGAAGAGCCAGTCGAACCCAGTAAGCGACAGCTTAGTCGACAAAAAACTCATTGAGAATATAATGGCCGAAAAGTTCATTAAAGTTTGCATGAAAATTAAACCTTTGTGATTTTTTTTAAACTTTGTAATGACTGAGAATGGAAATCGCCATAGAACCGTTTCCTTCACCCCCCCCCCCCCCTTCTGTTACGAGTTTTGATGAAAAGCATTTATCCCAAAAGAATTAAAGTTGTGAACATTTTAGACGTGAAAGATTCACTTCCCTTGTTGCAAGAACAGTTCTGAAAGTTACGGGTTGTGAGGGAGAGGGAGAGGTGTCGAGCACAGGTGAGAGTTTGACCAGGACAGCGAAGTAAAACGACGAAGGCGTATTTTGCTGCAGGAAAATGGGGACAGCGGTCTTCGTCGCTTTTCTTCGTGTGAGGGAAAATTTGAATTGAGCAAAGTTCTTTGCCAGTTGCAATACCAAACTTGGCGAGTAAACATTAGTCTCGCAGTATAAAAATTCAACTGCCAATTACCTTGAATTGGTTATTTAATATAACCATGCACGTTCAATATTTGGTTATTCAATAAATAATGTTATTTAGCACTTTAAAAAGTGTAAATAATAAAGGCACACTTTATGGCGCCCTATACAGGAACGCCATTCAATTTAAAATGAGAGGACAAACTTCGTTCTAACAGGACGAACTTTCACACAATCTTCGCTGTCAACAAAGACAACACAACGAGGAAGTTTTACAAAACTAGTTATGAACAGAGTTATGCCTAGAAATTAAGTACGTTTTCGTCGTCATTCTTTGTCGTCGAGCTCAAACTATCCACATCCTACCTCCTGACAGCACACCAGATTACACATGCACTCTGCGGCGGCTCGTCTAATCATTTCGTGATCTTCGAACAATAAGCTCTCAATATCTGGAATCCCCCTTTCACGATAAATATGTTTCCTGCGTGATGATGGAAAAGAAACGAGCCATGACTGCCTGCAGCTTAAAGTGCTATACAGTTACGCTATGTACAGTGTTTCGCAGAAAAACGTCATTCCAGTGAAAATTTAAATTGAATCATTAAGATTTTTTCAAAGTCGAATATTACTATGGTATTTTGCTATGTTGACTAGCATTGCATTAATTTGAAGAACACTCATCAACGCATCACAGAAATATTGCCTCTTGCATACTCCAGTAATGTGCAACAGTAATCTTTCTTTTAAGCCATCGTTGCCAGGGCCACCCAGATAATTTTGGGGCCCGGGGCAAAATTTTAAGTTGGGGACCCCAACCTCTCCCCAACGTACAACGTCAATGATATAATATTAATACAGCATTATTTTTTGTTTCTATGGTGCTTTGGGGGGTCCCTAACAAGCGTGGCGCCCGGGGCAAATTATCCCATTTGCCCCCCCCCCCCCCCCACTGGGCGGCCCTGATCGTTCGCGTACCTACCTTACATCATTGTTCATTCCAGCGAGGTTTGTAAGAGCCATCAAAGATTCAAATTGTTCTAAACCCTAAATAAACAACGGCGTCATGCACGTGATAAAATACACTTGCAAAATGAAGACAGCAGAATTCCTGACAAAGCTCTCGACGCGGTGCAGTGTAGGTAAGTACAGTCAAAGGACAAGAAAAGTATAGCTTCTCACGCACAACCTGTTCACAACTTATGAAAACAGCATAGAAAAATATTTCGCTGCTGCTGAATGTTGTCAAAAATATTGTTCAGCATTGTTACACCTCATTGCGGATTGATTCAGCTCAACAATGCTGAACAATATTGTTGACAACATTAAACAATATGCGCAGCACAACATTGTTCAATGCTGTTTTTATCAACCGTGAACCTGAAACGATACAGCAAAGCGAAGACTCTTCGTCGGCATTGAAGTTAGTTGTCATTTTATTCTACAATTCTATCTTGAATCCGTCCGTTTTCTACCTACCTTCTTGTCAGGGTGAAGAAGTGACAGCAATGGCCGTACCAATTCAAAACTCTAGAAGTTAACAAAGAGTCGACACGGTAAAATTTCCATTCAGACTTTGGAGCGTTGCTTTGTAGTCCACGTTTTTACACTACGTACACATGCGGAAGAGTTGAAACTCTCGTAATTCCTGATTTACAAATAGAATAAACGATTTGCATGTCAGACTAATTCTTTTATCTGGACAACAAGAAGAAAATCGCCGGAAAGAACATAATGAAATTATTAATAAAAATTGCAAAATTTGGTGGCGAAATGCTAAAAAAGTGTGAGAAATAGCATTGTATATAATAACGCGCGGAATTGTTACCACTTTTGAGCCGAATATGACCATCAGAATTTCGATATAAAATTCGCAAACTTTGCCAAAGTAAATTTTCCACGCTATTTAACATTCCAAAACGCAAGTTTGTAATTTTACTAATTTCACTACGTTCTTTCTTTAAAAATTTAGTTTAGCATGCAAATTGCCAAATTGTGTCCATCGGGACATTTGTTCATTTCAAATGCAATATTGAAATGCATTTAAAGCTTTACGCGCGCGTACGTAAGTGAAAAGCATTTAGATTCCATTCTAACGCTTGAAATTTGAAAAAACACTTATTGAAACAGATCCTCGAACGTTGTTTCACTGGGACATAAGAAATGAAAAAACTCTCGTTCAAACTCTCTCTTCTCAACTCTCTTACAAATCGTAAGATGTGGAACAATTATACCTTTTGTCCTGGAAAGGCAACTTCCGGGTTCATGGTAATGGCGATTTTGGCTAATGCGTGAGCGGCGATATCCTTTCCTTTGTCTGTGTTCACTGTGGTCAGCGGTAGAAGAGCCTACATTATAGTAGTAAAAATTCTAAGTCTGTATCACGTAATGCTAAAACAACATTGCAGAAATTTTTAACCTCGTTCCTTGAAGAGATATTCATCCTTACTTGATATGCAACTAACACAACGTGTGACATCGCATATATATGTGTAATGAGTATCTACAATATTGCTTATTTATTGCTGAAACTGCGTGAGGAATGATTAGACCTTCTCATTTGTGTGTAACAGTTTCACAACTTTTAATGATATCACAATGTAATGTCACAAAAATTCTACCAAAGCAGTTATATGGTGATTTCAGGCGATCTTTACAACCAGTTGACCTGAAAACACGGAAAAGTACTGGCAGCAAATAGAAATCCATTTTCGATCCAAATTATCCAATTTCTCATGAAAGATAATTTACTTTGTTTGTAAATTTCGTTTCTTTATTGAAGACAGTTACTAAGTTCCAACGAGTTTCATAAAGGAAAACAAAAGATGTAAGTGATTGACAACAGCAAAATGGATTTCTATTTGGTAGCTAGTTTGAGGCCTTTTACTCACAATCAGATCAGCTAGAATGCGACCAAGAAAATACTGGACAAGTTTTCGTTTCATAGGCGCTTTGACCTCCACTGTCTACCTTTATCTATCTTTCATCCAACCAGATGTGTTGCATCCTCCTGATTAACCAATCAGGTTCCTTGTAAGTCAGGAAAGGGTAGCGGAAGTGGAAGTGAAATCTGAACCTCGCTATTATGCTTGATTTGAGGCCAGAAACGATGATGTTACTACTTTAAGAACTTGACAGCAAGACGTGAATCCTGCTACCAAATAAAGCTATTTATTTCTTCAGCTACAGACGTGCTTTGTAAAAAACCCATAAATTGAATACCTTGGCTCCACCCTGTTGAACAACAAGACCTCGGTGTTCTTGAACTGTCGCTATACCATGAAACACTCTAGATCGAAGAGGAATGATCAACTATATAATTATGAAATAAATCTTAAGTCATAAGTCAAAATACCTCGCAATCATTTCTCGACATTGCTTGCTCTCTGGTTTTGCCAAATTCACTAAAGCGTTCACAACTCCCTCCTAAAAATAGTTTGAAAATACTGGGGATAACTACAGGAGAAAATTGAATCTAAAATTAAGTACGAAATTAGTTTTTACACTAGCGGAAATAGATGTGATAAACATTTAGTATTTTTAATTATTTCTTATTATTTTTTTAACATTTTTTGTTATTTTTAAGGGTTTTTTAGTATTTTTTTATTACTTTTCATTATTTTTTATAATCATTTCTTTTTTATTAGTATTTTATATATTTTTTTAGTATTTTTTGGTTACTTTTGAGCATTTTATATTATTTTTTATTATTTTTTTGTCTTATTTTTTATTAGTTTTAATTCATTTTAATTAATTTTCAGTATTTTTATAATTATTTATTTTTTATCATTTTTTGTTATTTTTTAGTATCTTTATTACTTTTTATTATTTTTTATTATTATTTCTTATTTTTTAGTATTTTTTCTTTACTTTTTTAGTATTTTTTAGTTATTTTTGAGCATTTTATATTATTTTTTATATTTTTTTATTATTTTTCATTAGTTTTAATTAGTAATATTATGGTTAAATAGGTGCAAAACCAGATCAAATTACGGCCTAACGTTTCGACAATGCAGTTTAGTGTCTTTATTAGGAATGGTATGATGTTGTCTTTCCAAAAGCGTAACTGTGAACTATGAGCGCGCAAGGGATGATGGACTATTGTTCATTTAGGCCTTGATACTCAGAAAATTACCTTTGTAGCAAGTAAATTTACAGTTGTAAGTTTCGTATGTGCCCTCGATTCTGTTTGAAAGAAGTAATTCCGGGTTTAAAGGTAAAAATAAGCAACAATCCGTCATCCCCTATGTGCTCATAGTTTACAGTTCACGCTTTTAGAAGGACAACCTTGAATGAATGAGCTATATACTCGAGACATACAGCTACCATTATCTCTATTCAGAGTACCGCATGGCTCATATTATTATGTCATGTTTCTACGCAGTGCCTTTGGCCATAGTGTTTTGGGCTTTGTTTTTATTTAAATATAACTAGAGTAACGAGACAGACATGACAAATTAACTACCTTCACCAATATGCCAATTCGTTTTTGCACGTATTCTTCGTTATCCTCAAATAAGTAGAAAAAATTCGAAATGACTGCGATAAGCATGTATTTCAGAATTGACTAATAGTATAGACCCACATAGCCAAAATGCGCAAGTTGGAGCAAGTCTGTTGACATCTTCCAACAGACTTGTTATCAACAAGTCGATATAGACACTTCCCGAATTTGCTTGAGTGCACACGAAACAATAGCTTGAAATCGAGGCGGGCATGAAGCCTATTGAAAAGAAGTGTTTTTTATGCCCACAGAATAAATTCGGGAAGTGTCTATTGGGACGAGTTCGCATGGCTTGCGAAAGCTTGACTTTGACAAGTCTGTTGCAAGTTGTCAATAGAATCGTTGCAAGTTGATTCTCAAAACTTGTTATCCGCAGGCTTGCTGCAAGTTGTTTCAACAAGTTGTAACAAGTGCAAATGACGAGTTGCAACAAGCCTGATTTTAATTGACTTGTTAAAAATTGGTAAAATTGACGACAAGCTTGTTGCAATCTGTTGACATGTTACAAAGCGGTAAATTGACAGCCTGCAACAGGTCTGTTATGTTTTGGCTGTGTTTTTAGTTGGCTAAAAGAATGAGCACCAAAATAAAGTTAAGGAATGAATGAGTCGATAGAATAAAAATACATTTAGCGCAGACCTTCTCATCGAATTCAGGAATATTAACTTTAGCAAATTTTCCGAGTTCCTTCATTTTTTCGCTGTTTTCGTTCTGTTCAGGTTTATCGTAACTGTTCGTAAGATTCACGAGTGTTTGACAAACACCATACAACAGCGAAGTGTCCTCGAGCTGCAAAGATTAAAGTTGTAACAATGAAAGACAATAAACTACAGAAATTGGTTTTCTAAAGACCAAATCATAAACAACAATGAGTTTTGTTTCAAAAAGTCAATCACAAAGCCTCACAAGTTCTCTAAGTGATGCATGAGCAGCCGGTCTGTATCTGAAGTGTTGACTTTCAGCTGTGCTACTATACCAAAAAGGCTGATGTAAGAATCATAAGACATACTGCGATCCATACCTTAGCCAAATCTAACAAAGACCTCAATGCCAGGCTGTCTTGGATCAACTCCTCCTAACATAACAACAGTAAAACTCATCATATTTTGTATCAGATAGTATACATTAAAAACGTACGCGAATGTTAGTGGGATTCATGATTACACAGCATTCGAATTCAAAATTTTAGTTTCATTCATTTGAAAGAACTTTTCAAATGATTTATCAAGGACTTTTACAGCATTTTCACATCCAACTTGAATCTTGAGATATTTTGAACCTGAAACATGTGCGTCGTCCGCCATCTTGGATACATTTTTAAGCTTATCAACTCTATCTGGAGACTTCACAAGTGGGGTAAGCTTTAAAAGGTTATGTGGTACTTTACTTGATGCTGAATAATTTGTAAAGGGAAAACGTGCCTTAATTCGCGTTAAAATCACACACGTATCGAAATTCAAGCCGATAGCAGTTGGAAAAATTTCATCATCAGTTATAAATCCTAAAGCAGAAATCGGTACCTACGGTTTTAATGAACATTTACTGATACCAAACGTACCTCCCCCGGCATTTATTCTCAACTATTTTAAGACCTTGGGGATATTAAAGTGAAAGGTAGGTTTTTTGGTCGGGCTTTAACATTTATGTTAAGGCCATTAATGACTTATTGGAACTTATGCCAAAACGTACAAATAATACATAGAAAATTAACTCAATTTAGCCTGAAAATAAAATGGGCAATGATATGCATCATGCTGGCGCAATATGCTTTATACTTCACACACTTTCACATCAGCATCTAACGAGATAAACGAAAGACCTTCCGAAGCCCATTTCCTTAGCTCCATTTCTTCTTTAGGCCTCACGAGATAGCTAAAGAGAGGAGAATATTTCTCAAACTCATCCATAATTCATGAGCAAAACACAAAGAAAATCAACACCATATCGTTTTCTTGATACAACGATAAAGTTTATGTGGAATTTCTCGCTAAATTCAAGTTCGTTTAAGAAGCAAATATAATGAACTCGAAATACAAACATCCACGCCAGTAATCAACCATTTCTGGTTTATTATACAGTGTGTCTCAGAACAAAATGTCACTGTGACAAAATAAGCGACAAAATCACTTTTGTTTGAAGTAAAGTTAAAATAATTGATGAAGCAAGAAGTTGGCAATGGTGCCTAGTCGCCCTGTAAATATCGGCTACTTAACTTTGGATTAGATATGGCAGATATCGGCTACTTTGAATTCAAAAATGCTCGAATCCCAAGACGAGCAAAATGAAGTGCATTTGCATATCTTGCAACTCTGCATGTGCAAAATTCAATTCTGAAGAATGATGCACTTAAAATGCAGCTATTTCTTTTTATACCAACATGTTTTGTGCTCATTTCACTACTGGGAATGGTGCACATATCAAATGACGATTAAACATTGATAACACATGTTGGCTTCTGTGTTTTAATAAAGTTCGGAAATTGAGAGAAACCATGGTTTTTAAATCAAAAGGCAAAATTTCTGTGACGCGTTGCTGAAAGTTTTTCAAATTAACATGCAGGTAAATACAAGTTAGGATAACAAAATACCATAATCTTTACCAGCAGACAATTTAATAAAATATAAGAAAAAACATACTCTGAAGAACAATCTCTTGTAAACTCAAGATATGAGCTGTTAACAACCAGACAACAAGACAACAATCACCGCAAAACTGTTGTCTTGTTGTTAACAGCTCATATCTTGAGTTTACAAGATGTTGTTCTTCGGAGTATGTTTTTTATAATGTTCGACTTTGAAAGATTCTTTATGAAGAATGATTCTATTAAAACTTTCGTCAGAGTGATTTTTTTCCGAGACACACTGTACATCACTTTACATCAATATACCTTCTTGCAGATTTGTAAAGTTTTAAAATGGTTTCTTGCTTGTAAACCTTTGAATTAATGTCGCCTGCTCCCGTTGAACCAACTTTACACATTCCCTGCAAAACGAATTCAAAAGACGTCAAACACTGCTCTTCGTCTCAAAGTGGCTTGACAGTCTAAATCATGGAACATTGTGATTCTTTCGTCATAGAATCTTTTATAGTGCGTACGTGTCATTGCATAGCTCTGCCGGCTGTCTTCATAATTGAAAAAGTTTTATTCTCCTACCGTTAGTGCATTCAGAGACCAGACGGTGGTCTAAATCATGGCATATTGTAGTTTTTCCCCCATAGAATATTTTCTAGTGGACATGAAGAGCTTAGTTTAGATCATTGCATAGCTCCACTGGTTGTCTTAAAAGTTTTATCCTCATACCATTCGTACAGTATGTGCACAGACATTGTTGTCGTAAATAAGGTGTGGAGTTTAGGCAAATGAACTTATGATTAGAATGGATTTCAAACGGGAAACATGATTTCTATTTTCAGACAAACTATTTTTGAAATACAGAGAACAGTACCATATGCAGAGCTGTGCAACGACCTAAAAAGAAGCTGAAATAAAATTTCTAATGACGGCTGACTATCAAGCTACCTTCAAACATGCCACAGTCGTTTCTTACATTGCTTTAAGTCAACTCAAAACCTCCGGAAAGTAATTTGTTGCAGAAACACTAAATCCTACCGACGTTTGTGTTTCCTAGTATGGACAAACTTGGAAACCTTTTTGTGTGCCGTAACACGGGGCCATAACTAAGGCATTGAGAGGAGGAGGGGGGAAGGGGTAGCGAGTGAACATTCATATACTCTTGTTATTGCTCTTGTTCTACCTTGTACGTCAAATCAGTTGTTATTAGCGTTGATTTAAACAAATAATCGAGCGGAACACGAATATATTAAAATACACCCCAACAGATTTTACGAATTCTGAAAACGGTTGGCTACCTTTTTTCAAAAACATGTCAGGTTACTCACCACAAGTGCCCGTACTTGTAGGTCTTCATTCTTAGATTTGTACAAATTTTTCAAAACAGACATGCCCTAGGAGAATATGTGCAAAAGATAAAATAAATTTCATCAACAAAGTATGTTGTGGAACTCAAGTGTACTTATTGCAGTGAGTTAGTGATCTTTAACATACCTTGTTGTGAATTTCGCTACATCGTTGCTTGTTTGATGCTGCCAAGGCAATAACTTCTGCTGCGGCAATCTAAAATGACACGATGTTGATATGATGTTGATATGATATTGAAGTTGACATGATGTTGATATGATGTTCACATGGTGTTGAAGTTGACATGATGTTGATATCATGTTGAAGTTGATATGATGTTATGATATTGATGTTGACACGATGTTGATATGGTGTTGAAGTTGACATGATGTTGATATGATGTTGACATGGTGTTGAAGTTGACATGATGTTGAAGTTGACATAATGTTAAAGTTGACATGGTGTTAAAATTGACATCAGTGGATATGTGGCTACAACGACTTCCCCCTCACTTCACCTCATCACATTTCACCTCATCACACTTCAATTCAACTCAAATCACTTTACCTTGCTTCATCCCACCTTATCTCACCTTACATTACCTCACCATACTTCCCCTAACTTTACCTCATCTTAGCTTGCCTCATTTCACCTCGCGCTACTCCAAGTCACCTTACCTAACTTCACCACATCTCACCTCATCTCACCTTACCACAACTCAACACACCTCACCTTATGACAACTGACCTTATTTCACCCTACCTCACCTACCCTAACCCTAGCCTACCCAAACTTCATCTCACATCGATCAGTTACAATAAAATGCCTAACCTGTGCATCTAGTTTATCTGATTGTGCAATGTCAAATACGGTCTCGGTGATTTCAGTTTTTGTTAGAATAGCTGCAGCCGCCTCTTGGACTCCCTATAATTTATAAAATGAAACTTGCTAGGAAATGGAATATGGCAGGGCAGGGTATGGTATGGTATGGTATGGTATGGTATGGTATGGTATGGTACGGTATGGCATGGCATGGCATGGCATGGCATGGCATGGCATGGCATGGCATGGCATGGCATGGCATGGCATGGCATGGCATGGTATGGTATGGTATGGTATGGTATGGTATGGTATGGTATGGTATGGTATGGTATGGTATGGTATGGTATGGTATGGTATATGTCAGTCCGTGTACTATAAATTAGCCAACTAGAAATTTGTAATAGAAAGGGAATGCTGCGAGGTATAGAGTACAGTAGTTGCATTACCTTAAACTCGTGCGTGCGCGTAGCTATAGTATTATAACGCCAGCTGCTGAACCATGAAAAATATCCTTAAATCCTCTTAAATCGAGTACTAGAAAGATTACTACACCACTACTGACCAACACATTGCGGATTCAGAAGATCATCTCGAATGATAAATGTTTTCCAATCGAGTGCCGTCAAGAATATACTGCCGCTCGCTTCGCTCGCGGTAATTATTTCACTCTTTTCAGCACTGTCTACGAGCACACCATATTATCTTTCGAAACTTCATATAGTGCTTTTAAGATAATACTTTTATTTCATTTCACAAGTTTCGTCATTCGAAGAACAATTACAGGAGAGCAACGTTTACATAGTTATACCGAACATCTTGCTGTGTCCTGTCATTTGCACAAACTTCTTGAAACAACTTGCAGAAAGCCTGTAACCAGCAGTCAATTTGCCTCACGTTTCTTGACAACTTTCAACAGACTTGTCGTCAACAGGTTGTCGCAAGCCAGGCAAACGTACCTACAATCAGTGACATTGAAATTTGGGACACTTAGATCAATAAGATATTTTTTAAGCATTTGTAAAAATTCACATGTAAACCCCCCTTCCCCCCGTTTCAATGTTGCTATATCGGCCATAAAAATTATTGCCGCCATCATACAAGACCATAGCCGTTTACTGCTGAAATTGCTCACCACATGAGCAACATTGAAAGGGGGGGAAGGGGGGGAAGGGGGTCAGTTGTATGTTTTGGGCAATCGGTCCAATAATTATGTCACTGATTGTAGCGACGGAGTGTTTGAAATCCTGGAACACGCGAAGCCCTCTCTAGCTGTTCTCGACGGCCACCAAAACTGCCATACCGCCTAAGATTTAAAAATTTCAACCTGCAATTTTCACTTTTCAGTGCGTCGCACAGATCTCGAATATCTTCGAACCCTCCTTCTCCTCTGTCCGAAATATCAAATGTCCATTCCATATCGAGGAATATGAGCTTGCAATTTTCATGTTTTAAGGCATCGCAGATATACTTGCGACCTGTAGTCGTCAAGCATCTAGAAAAACCTTCCCCAATAACAAATCCGATGACTAACGAGAGAAGGACGCAATTCTGTTGTTTTAGCGCTTCGCACAACGATTTAATACCATCATCTGTAAGTTGATTATTGCTAACGTCTAAATCGTGGAGCGAGGAACCTTCTGAAACCAAGACATCGCACAACTCTCCCATACCATCATTGGTTATCAAATTACTTGCAATATTCAAAGAGTCCAAGGGAACTTTTCTCAGCAGCTTACAAAGTTCGTGTACTCCTTGATCAGATATACGATTGCCAGCGAGATCAAGAACGGTCAAATTTTGCACATGAATCAAAAGTTCAAATAATCCTCTGCAGTCCATGGGTTCGATGTTGGATGTACGCAGATTGAAACCGCTTTCCCCTCCGCAATCCAGTTTCTGGGCCGCAGCCTTGGTGATCTCACAATCCTGAATTTCGTGGACACATTTCACAGCAAGCAAAGCCCATCTTTTGCCCAGTTTTTCTGACTTGTTAAGCGAAGCGACCCACTCTACAAATCTACATGAAGATTTCATAAACAAATCGCTGCATTACATGCCGGTTGTTGTTTAAAATATATTGGTGGCAAACCTCAAGCACTACTTTTCTAACATAAGCTATCTTAAGCTTTGCGTACGTTTTAGATTTTCTTTCTTAAGTCAAAACATTGGTTACACAAGTTTTGAAACGTCGAAATTTATAATCATTGCTCCTTGCCCTTTAGTAACGTTTTTTGCCCGACGTTTGCGGTTTAACGTTTGAACGCAAAGCTTAAGTTCTCTACTACAGAGCTTAGTTGGGAAAATATTATCACTTAAATGTACACTTATTTTTATTGAATTCTCGCAGCCACAAGTGCTGGTACTTTTGTGTATTTCTGAGAACGTACTGAGTTACCCAACATAATGTTCAATCTTCACTTACGTATCATAAACAATCCCAACCAATGCATCCTTCTTCTCGCTAGATAAATCTTCACGCTTTAACTCTCGTCCTATCAAGCCAGCGAGGAACTGTATAACGAGATGCCACCTAGCCTCGTCCACCATCCTGCCCAAACATTCTGACAAATTCTTAACCTCACGAAATATATGAACTGCAGCGAGGTATTCCTGTATTGTAAGATGCGGGAATGAATAAAGACTGCGATCTTCGTCCTCTACCATCTCCAGCAAGCCACAATCTTTGAGATCAGAGGAATCTTCGTCGAGCTCAAATACTAAACTCCAATTGTGGTCAAGCGCTGACTTGGCTTTCTTCGCCAGTAGATTAAGGTCATTCTGCATTTCTCCTGGCAATTCTGGTTTAAAAAGATAACCTTTCGATATTTTTTTACCCCTCAATGATCTATGTCGTTCACGCAACATTGTTGCTACATGTAGTCTGTAAATTTCTGTCAGAGTGAGTGAGCTATCAACTCGGTTTTCAATTTTCTTCAAGGTCCGACAGACTATATCGCAGCTCGCTGGAATATAACAAATGTTCAGTAACTCTGCTGATTCTTTTATGATTTTCCAAACTTTTTCGTATTTCTTTTGGCTTATTCGCTGTTTTACGAACTTTTCAATTTCTGCTTTGGTAAAGCCCAAGATCTCCAGTTTCCTGTCAAATTTGTCAAAAACATCAAGATAAAGTGCTTCGCCGGTTCTTCGTGTGGTTGTTACAATGGTCACATTGGGCAAGAAATCGCCTTTAATCAACCGAATATAAAGGGAATAGACAGACATTATTTCATCGTCTTCAAGTGGACGATCCTTCTCCTCCGAAAACTTCTCTTCGTCCACATCAAGTTCGTCTAAACCATCAAAAATGATGACGACTTTCTCTTGATTCGACATGATAAACTTGTACACGTCTTCTTTATTCTTTGCTGGGACTCCATCGCCGTATTTGAACAGACTTAAAATACTTTGTTCTTTACGTTTCTCTTGGTTAAACGTGCGAAATTCCAGACGAATAACTAGTTTACCGTACCAAAAATGATCAGTTACATTTCCCCATTCTCGAAGGATCAGTTTTGTGAGAGAAGACTTTCCAACGCCGGGTCTTCCGACAATCAAGATCCGTTTTGGAGCTGCAGTATTCTGGTTTTTGAATGTTTTTAAAATGTCTTCGATTTTGTCGATATGGTTTTCCGGTTTGTCGAGATGAACTTCGTATGTTTCATGTCTTTGTTGACCTGTTGCTTGTGTCCCTTGTTCTTCTTCGCTTCTACATTTTTGGATCACGAGTTTTACAAAGAACTTGACGTTTTTCTTTTGTTCATTTCTTATTTTTTTTATAATACTGCCGATACATTCTCGTTGTTCTAAAATGTAGACAAGACAAAATTCCATATCTTGTATAACAGAAAACTCTCCATTAATGCACTTCCACCTCAAGATATAAATCACTTCCATTAGAGCAAACAGAGCGAACACCACGTCAATACTGGCGATGATTTTTGCCAGAGCGACTTTTTTCGCCGCCATATTGTTCACACAAGGAATTGTCTTCGTGGGATAAGGCCATGGACACGAAAAGGTCGTTGGAAAGTCGATGCGATAAAAAATCACAAAGGCAAACAACAACAGGAGGAGAACACGCGACAGAAGCAAATGCGAGAAATAACACTTAAACACAATTGTTGTTCGTAGTTCTAACGTCTTCGGTTTCGGTGCTTCCCATCTTTCAATTCTGGATTTTGCGAAAGACGCATAAAGGACGGAAAACAACAAAACCAAAGCAAAATTGAAAAGAACAAGGACTCCAAACGGCATTTTCCAGTGATATAAAGCTTCGTACTTTGAAAGACATTTCAGCTGAACGAAATCTTCGCTTGAGGTCACTTCTTTCGATACACTACAACGGAGCTTTGTCTTTAAATCAAAATCAGTCGCGATCGAAATTATAACGGCGCCACAAAGAAGAAACAGCAAGACAACTGCGTTGCCAAAATGATTGTAACTCTTATGTGATATCTGCTGGTATATTTTTAGCAACATTTTTTCAAAAGCTCATTCGATCCGACACAAATTCCGTCATTTTAATCAACGCATTGAAGACTACGAGTTAATTAAGTACTGTTCGCTTTGTGTTTGCCGGTAAACAGAAACAGATCATGAAATGTCGGTAAAAAATCGCAACAAACTCGAAACCTGTTTAAGATAATTTAACACCTGTTCTTTGCTGTCAAACATGTAGACGCCTACAATAATTTTTAAAATCTTATCACCGCAAAGTAAGATGTTTAAGGAAGTACAATGTAAAATACGCCAGTCTTATTCCCTTTCCTTGATCATAGCTGCTTTCTTTGATGACTCATATCCATCATTCCACTGCTCGTATCGCAATTTAATAGCGTATCGAGTGCATGTATAAGGAAATATTTTCTTTCTGTTACTTTTTCAGTTTTTCTTTGAGTCTGCAGATCTTAATGATTTATCCTGCTTTTTTTCTGCCCACCTCGAAACTCTTATGCATATTACGCAGCTCATATTATGCAGTCCTGAGTGGGAACATTTAAAATCTGAAATAATGGAAAAGATCCCGGCTTGAAAGCATTCAAGATTTCAAATTTGAAGATGCGGGTGTTTGAAGAACGAAGTAGTTGACACGTATCTGGATTACTTCATGGTTGGCGAGTACGTAAGATATGTACGAGTTGTAAAGGATTGTAAACCGAACGAGTGAGCGCAGAAAACGCGAGAGCAATGAAAAAATAATAAAAATCGTAAAAAGGAACCGACCATGAAGTAAATTGTTTTTATATGAGATTTTAAAACTTATTATTATATATCAAGTGTCAAAGCTCATTCATTCCAGTATCTTATTGGTTAAAAGAGGATCACGTGAAAATGACGAAATTTAAATGTTGACCACACGAGGTCTGCGAGGGTCACGTGAAAATACGACTTTTGTACCTTACGAAGCCGAAAGTTGTTTTTCGTGTTTTCAAACCAATGGAGGGCAAAAATAAAAAATAAATTATAAATAAAAACAATTTTTTTTTATACTGTCGTTCACTTTGACACTTGATAAAATAATAAATCACTTATTTACTGGGCTTTCAGATAAGCAGTTTGTTTTGGGATCCCTCAAACGGCGATGTTTTCCTCGGCTGCGCCTCGGCATCACAAAACATACTGTCTCCCTTGCATCCAGTAAATAAGTGTTAATTCTAACCGTGAAGGAGGTTTCGATATCCCGCTCTTAATTAGCATACATATTTACGATTTTATTTTGTCGTTTACTCCATAGTTATTTCGTAGGTATGGTATGGTATGGTATGGTATGGTATGGTATGGTATGGTATGGTATGGTATGGTATGGTATGGTATGGTATGGTATGGTATGGTATGGTATGGTATGGTATGGTATGGTATGGTATGGTATGGTATGGTATGGTATGGTATGGTATGGTATGGTATGGTATGGTATGGTATGGTATGGTAGGGTAAAGTATGGTATGGTATGTATGGTATGGTATGTATGGTATGGTATGGTATGGTATGGTATGGTATGGTATGGTATGGTATGGTATGGTATGGTATGGTATGGTATGGTATGGTATGGTATGGTATGGTATGGTATGGTATGGTATGGTATGGTATGGTATGGTATGGTATGGTATGGTATGGTATGGTATGGTATGGTATGGTATGGTATGGTACGGTACGGTACGGTATGTTATGGTATGGTACAGTATGGTATGGTACCGCATAGCATGGCACAGAAATATACCTGTAAAACAGCACATAATGCAGCCAGGCCTTTTATCTCCGTAGCTCTTTGTGAACTTTCAATATATTTACTAGAAATAAGAACGAAGTGTGAGTGCAAGCAAAAATTGTGTGGCAGAATGGAATAAGGGACTACACACCATACTGCTTCATCGCAGTCCTTGAGGAATTGCTCTTTATCCGCATCTTTGTACCTGAAATAAAAATACTCAACTTTAGCCACAGAAATAAGAGTAAAGTTACAGAACACGTACTCGGTTACTAGCCATGTCTTCACTTTGCCGATTAGGGGCGAGTCGATTTTTTTCAGACATTCTAAACATGTTCAATAACTGGTAAAACGCAAATTAATGTTCACCATTTTCAAGTTAAAGTCACGTATTATCTCTCGTGAAATTCATATCCCTGCTGTCATTATTTTTTATGCCTAGTCAATACCCGGGGGTGGCGCTATCCAGCATTCGTACAAGCGACCCCAGAAACGCAACGAGCTCTGGTCCGCGAAAACTCCTTGCCATGGATCATCGAAGCCCAGGATGCTAGTTTAGCCCAGTTTAGCCATAGTGTTTTTCAAATTATAAAAAAAAAACATTTACCCCAGGCTGTCGTAGAGTTTCGACAACGCGACGGAGACGTGCATTCTCGTTGCTTTGTCGACCGCCAGAGAGGACTGCGACTTCGACCAAACGCAGGACGCATGAGCAGCTACTTGGAGCAACTTTCGTACACCTGGCAAAAAATTGTAAAACACCACACTGGAGTAACTCTTTGGGTGCCGCCCCCCTTTAGCCAGGGGCATCCAGTGAATAGACCTTTCCGGTAATTACGTCACAGCTAACACTGTTTTCAACTTAGGACCACCTTAAATAGAGTGGATTTTAAATTTATTTCTCACAGGCGGTGGTCAGAGGCGCAGAACATCCTTCGTCAACACATGCATAAAAAAGAATTTGGGATTTTGACTATTAAACATTGCAATGAGCTAAACACGAAAACAAGGCTGAGGGTCAAGGCCCCTCAGCCTCGGTTTCGTGTTTAAGCTTATTTCCACATTTATTGGTCAAAATCCCAAATTCTTTTTTATGCATGTATTAACGAAGGATGTCCTGCACTTTTGACTATAGCCTGTGAGGAATAAACTTAAAATCCACTCTATTTAAGGTGGTCTTAAGTTGAAAACAGTGTTAGCTGTGACGTAATTACCGGAAAGGTCTATTGGGGTCTAATATATAAAGGTCTCGAAGGAGTGAAAAAAGCTTTATCTTGGAGAAAAATTTTGATTGCTTTGCTAAAAATGCTGCCTATCACAGCTTGAGTTGCAGCGTATTGTACATGACCTGAAAATATGTATTTTGGCGTCGCCAGCAACGCTTGGACGACGTGTGATCGCTCTGCCAAAATAGTATTGATGTAATTTGGTAGTAGTGTTCTCGGCGTCGATAGAGAACTTTAGATTGCACTGCGGCTGTGAGAACTAGACTTATTGTATCAAAAAACAGGATCTTAACAAGTTTGCAGTAGTTGATTTTCAAAAGCAAAATCTTAAATGCGGTCGTACTCGTTCTCTTAGCCGCAGCCCAATCTAAAGCTTCCTGTTGTCTCAGTTGTATAAGCTACGTAATAAAAATTTTGACGAGGAGAGAAAACGCAGAGAGGTCGTTGGGCAAGGAGCACCTCATCTTATTGTGTTATGCGACCAGAACACGACATGCTGTTTCCCATCTCGATCGAAGAAATAAACGCCTTTCGTCAAGTAGCTGATCTGATCGTAAGTAAAAGGCCTGGAACTACAATCCTGGCAAAAATTATGTGGACAGTAAGCTTTATAAGCTATTGCAGAGCTACTTTCTCTTAACTCGCGCTGCCCCCCCCCCCCCCCTCCCCCTTTCAATGTTGTAAGTAATAAAATGTCATTTGACAACAACTAAACTCAGTTATCATCATGGTCAACATTGGATAGGGGGGAGTGGGGGGGAACCCAATGATTTTCAGTTAATTTAGAAGAAGACGCGTTCAAATTTTAATGCGCGCACGCTGTCCACAGTAATTTTTGCCAGGATTGTAGCTACCTCATAGAAATCTAGTTTGCTGTTGTTAATCACTTATATCTTTTGTTTTCCTTTGTGAAACTTGTTGAAACTTAGTAACTGTCTTTAATAAAGAAAATTATAAGTCTACCAGAAATTTACAAACAAACAAATTAAATGATATTTCATGAGAAATTTGATAATTTGGATCGAAAAATGGATTTCTACTTGACATCTAGTGCCAGTACTCTTCCGTGTTTTCAGATCATTTGGAATCATAAGTAAGTGTACTCACCTTCCATTTCGACGAATAACTGGACCATATTCTTATTTCCAGGAATTGCCGTGATGACACATTCGATTATGGAGTTTCTGTTTCGGGCATTCACACTGAAGGGAAAAAAATCTTTAATTAAAATCTTCATTGGGTACGGTGTTCCCCAGCCGGCACTTCGGCAGCCTTATCGATAAAAATTATTATTATTTTTACTTCAACAACTTTACGCGCAAAAATCTTATTTATAACAACAATCAATGCAGAACTTAGTTGTGACACTTGAAAGAATATGCCTAATATAATGCCCCATCCACTCTTTGATAGATTGACTTTCATATGGGTGGTGCAATAAATTTTAGGTAGGGGGAGCCGGTGCTTTGTTTCCTGACTCCCTTACCCCCCCCCCCCCCCCTTAGAATAGAATAGAAAAGAAAAGCTTAATCTGGACAGGTCTTTCTTCTTTAGAAAGTTCCAAAGTTCCTTGTACGCTAAATGGAACCCCATAATATGCTCAAAGCTATAAAGATAGAACGATCGATAGATACGTACAAAATGATCTGTTTATTATGCTGAAAATTAGGGGGGGGGGGTTAATTAAAAACTGTTTTGGAGGGGTTAACATTGCGCCCCTGGTCAATTTTTTTGATACCTCGATTAGTTTATAGCAATATATCGTGCTCGGAGAAAGATGTAATATTTTAGGACAAGTCTCCCAACACTTTCTGCAGGGATTAAAGTTTTCAAAAAGTTTGAAACAAGCTGAATGCATTACTTGTAACAACAATAACTCACCTAGGATCCATTAAGTTATCCAAAAGCACGGAGCAAGCAAACTTTAATTCCTCTTTATAAACTAAAAAAAAATTAAAACTCTTAATTTCAAAGAAATTCTGTTTGCAACATGATGTAACAACGTAATGTAAAGAAATTCCTTACCCAAAGGCGGTTGTTCGTCCTTTTGTTTTTCTTTCTTCGTCGGTCGCCTTACTGTAGCTTGAATGAACTGGCTGACAAGACTTATCGCACTGTCGCAAAGCTCAGCTGACTCCTGGTAAAACAACGATGGCTGCATGTACGTGCGAGGGAAAAACTCACAAGTCATGACAAGTCTGTTGACATTTTGCAACAGCTTGTTATCAACAAGCCGATATCGGGATACTTGGCTTGTGAGTTGCCAAATTCCAAGTTGACAACAGATTTGTTGCAAGTCCATTGTCAAAACTTGTTATTTACAGGCTTCCTGAAAGTTGTCTAAACAAGTTGTAACAAGCCTGCAAAGTACGGCAAACCTGATTTTGACAGGCTTGTTGCTAATTGACGAAACTGACAAGCTGTTAACAGCATGCATGAAGCCGATACAATCTACAACTTGCAACAGTCTGTGCTATGTCGACAAGATTCTTACTGAATGTGTCTTGCTGTTATCAGTGGCGACGCCAGCCCGACATTTGGTTGTGCAAATGCAAATTTAAATCATTATTCATTTCTTTACAAATTGATTCCGTATACGGTCAATAAACACAGAAAAATTTGCATGACCAAAGGTCGGGCTGGCTTTGCCGCTGGGTGTTATGTATGGTAAAATGATGTCCACAGTGTTACTGTACCAACCAGAGCATATTTTAAGATACTGCCTTAGGGTATCACTTGACACTGTGGCAAATATATGTGATAAAAATAGCTTTTGGGCCTCGAGTGGCCTTAACAATTATACTTTGATAATATGGAATGCCCGCACCCAGTAACATCTTGCATTCATACCGATTTAATACAAGGAGATAAGCGACCTTTTAAACTTTCAAATACTCTTGCAGCCTAGATAAAGTGACAAAAAACACATACTTAGAATTTGGCAGCAGATCGTTTAAACAATGTAATGTATTAAAGACATCTTTAAGACATGAGAAAGTCTATGAAGATTAATATTTTGTTGATAACTTTCTTAAAGATTTCTTGCAAATTTTTGAAGTCAATTACTCTCGTATATCAACTTGAAATATTGCCACATCATGTTCGTTAAAAACTTTCGACATAATATTCAACGGCGACTTTTTGGCCTTGTTTTGCCCCTTGGGAAAGTTTGAATTTGACAGTAACATTAACATTGTCATACGTGAACAAAATATTTAAATACTAAAATCTGAAATCAATTCAAAATTTCAGGATTCAAAAGTAAAGACTAACAGGCCGTGTCATTGACGTTTCCAGTCCATTCCTTGATTGACTACGCTCCCTTTAGGTTTATTTTTAGCAATGTCATCTTACCCGTACTGCACTGCCCTTGCAAAGAACTGCGACAACTTTGATCGCCAGGTGTTTTAGTTCTTCATTTCCAATTTCTAAGACTCTTGACAGTTTGTTTATCCCACCTTGAAAACAAACAAACAGGATGGTCATGTAAAAATTCTATCACCAATCACAATGGAATGAAACCTTTCTAGCACGAGGCGAAGTCCTTTCGAGCTAAGGCCTGATGAAACGAGAACGAGAGTTTACGAAAGTTGAAAGCCACGAATAAATTTAAGAATGTTATCAGTTCAGGAAAGCATCAATTGACCACAGAGAAAGATGGCAGCGTGTACATTTTACGATAATGCATTGCGGGCATCAAGCAAAAACGAATGAAAAAGATGCTAAAGGAAACAGCCAAAGACATAACAAAACAAAGAGTAATAACCTCCTCTCTTATACATGCTGGCCCTTCAACATACGTTAATTTGGTTTTGTAGACGATTTCCGACCGCAGTGCATTTTGGTAAAATATACATCCGCCATCTTTTTCGTTAAGGTCATTTAGACAGCGGCTAATCCATTCTCGTGCGACTTTTAAGGAACCTAGCTGGAATATGTCATTCTTGAAGTGCACATTTTCTGCACTAGTTCACAATACGCGTGCAAGCAATCAGCAATTACAATGATAAGTCTATTTCCTCACATTTATATGAAAATAAATTAGTGAGTGATTTAGGAGCCATTTAATTTAATATTTTATACAGTACATCAATTTTGTTTTGGCTTTGTTGGGTTTCTGTTCTGACTGGCTCCTAACCCAACCCAACCCAACCTAACGAACGTCAAGCAATTATTAAAATAGACACTTGTTTGTATGGGCTAAAATTAGTATACAAAATTTTGAACGCTGACAAAAGAATGTATGACTTACCTGCGTTACATATTATGTCAGCTCCGGAATCTTTATTCGCTAAGATGATCAGGTTTTTCATTGCCTGTAAATATATATACGTCACCGTAAAAACATTTACAAAACGTTTATTAGCTACTGGTGTGCAAAACACCAAGAAGGCGCTACAGCCTATAGTTTTTTCTTGCACTTGAAAGTGTTTCACGAGTATGGATGTAACATGCAAGCTTTCGAATTTATTACCTGTACATCACTTTAACTTTACCAGTAGGTAATGTAAAGAGATAGAAGAAAAAACGTCCTGAGCTTACAAGACGACGGTTTATTATATGGTTATGGGTGTTTCACCGTAAACTAAAACACTCGTATTCTCCATATTTTCACCAATGAAGATATGAAAAAATATGCAACGCGTGAAAATGCGTGTTGTTTATATGTTCTCTGTTCGCTTGTTCCGACTTCTGACCATATAATAAAAAGAACATTACACGGTAGCTTGAAGATAAGAATATTATTTTCTCGAGCTTTCACCGCTCGAAAATAATATTCATATCTTCGCGCCACCGTGTAATATCCAGTATATTCTTTTCTCACATTATATTGCTTTTGAGGTAAATTCTCAGGAAAAAGAAACTCACTTAAATGCAATTGTCAACGATAAGAATAGCTTGTTTTCTTTCAGTTTTGCGCAGGAATTTTTGAGTTTGCGAAGAAAGTTAAAGGTTTCTATATATACATACATTGTGTTTTTACCTGAACTTTTCGTTCATTGGGTTCATTCTCATCAAACACAGCTGTGAACATTGTAACAACCATTCCGTCTGTCGTGTTCTGTTTATCAGTCTGCAGGAGAAATGAATTCAGAATTTAGCAAAGTTTTTCAATGAAAATAACTCGGCGGCCTGCACCAAGTTCTGCCACATGTAACAAAGCTTATAGCCAGTAACTATGTTTTCTCTCGTAGTGACAAAGTTTTGTTTTAAAACTGGTCTATATTACTGTACATGTATAGCACGGTTATTTTGGAAACGGACGGCTGTTTGCTGCAACAAGTTGAAAACAAGCTGTTACCAACTTGGGAACACACCACAAAACAGCACTAGATTAAACAACACATAACATGACACAACACAAAATAACACAATACAATACTATAGAACACATCATATCACATGCACACACCACACATGCAACGAAACAAAACATCATGCAAAACATCATGTCACACAGCAACATCCTACAACACAACACAGCACAACACACACATCACCTCACATGACAACACAATACAACAAACCAACACAAACCAAACAACGCCACACAGCAAAACACGGCACTACTGTATATAAAACACAACACAACAAAAAAACCAAACAACACAACAAAACGCTACACAATACTATACAACACACCTGATTACCCAACACAACACACCACATCACATCACATCACAGCACACATCACATCACAGCACACAACACACCACACCACACCACAGCACAAACCACACAACACAACACAACGCTGAAACTTATGTCCGAGGATAAAACTACCTTTTGCTGTATTTGCTGACTTAAATTCCGCAGAAACTGCTGGACAGCCGTATCCTAAAGTATCATAAAAAAGAAGTATTTTCTTATTAGAAGGCCGGTCATTAACAGAAGAAATCAAAAAAGCATATAAATCCAGTATGCTTTATACCTTCGGGACAATCTGAATAAGAATCCTAGCTGTCTTGTACGCTTCTTCTACGCGATCTAGTTTCTCCAACGCTTGACACTTGCGGAATAAAGCTTTAGGATCTTTGGGTAAGTATTGCAGAGCTGCAAGAAGAGAAACTAATTTAGAAACTGGTTAATAACTTTACTTTAATTTGTTACTATCGATAAACAAAAAAGAAATACTCTGCCATGTTCCTTTATTAGTTTCCCGACATTCAAGCAACGTTGATATTACGTAATTTATGTCAATCTCACCAACATAAAGAACAACAAGAATGTTCGTAATGCAAAACTTGCCATAGGGAATTAATAAGGTTGTTATTAACTGATTCCTTTGCGAAGCTAAGGAATATAGAAGCGAAATGTATTTCCTAGTTTTTCCACCTACTATGATATCATCTGGCGTCACATTAGTACTACATATACCTGTAGAATTTATAGCTTACTCCTTAACTTGATCAGAGTGTCAGAAATCTTTAGAAGTATATAATGGCATAACCTTTAGGAGACTAGTGAACGGCTATTTTCCCATCTGAGCAGTACAAGGCTGCCAGAGGAAACGCCTTACCAGCTAGGCATCTCTCATTTCCAAGATTTTTCAGGTCTGACATGCTTAGTGAAAGAACATTTTCAGCTAGGAACTAATAGCATTTTTAAAGCTTTAAGTTTGAAATATACGAGCAATGTGCTGTGACAAACCTTCTTCACAATCTTTAAGTGCCTTGGTGTAATGTCCCTACAATAAAAGAAAACCACTGTCAGTAACCTTTGATTTTGAAGCTGCTAGCTTCCTGATAAAGAACATTTTCTCAAGAACATCATAAATTTTCGTGATTATACAATTTCAGCACGGTATACTGTTTGTTTGCGATAGTAGAGAGTTTAACAGCAGCTCGCTAGACGCAAAAACATGCTTTGCTACAGCTAGTGCAAGATCGATAAGGTTATTTTGCAAACTCTTTTGTACAAAAGAATAGGTGAAATGAAGAATATGGCTAGTACAAGTGAAAATAACGAAATTGTATATGGAAATCTATATGGAAATTGTATACTACTGACTGCAGTAGAACGTACATTGCCCAATTAGTTGGGATCCTACAACAGCAATTTTTTACGTATTCATATATCTGAGAACGTTTTATAGTTTGGCCCTTTTTATAGTTCAATTGCAGACCTCAAAAAGCTGGGTTTCTTCAAGACTAGGATCTTGCAGACTGGAGGGCATTAGCATGAAATCACAACAACATACAAAATTTCAAAAATGATCTTACCGTTTTAAGTAAACATGCGGCTTTGTTCTTCAAAATCGTTCCCTGTTCTTCTTTAAGGTCTTCCTTCCCTTTGCAGAGATTTAAAGCATTTTCATAGGTGCTTATTGCTTTTTCGTAATCCATCTTCTTGAAGTGTTCATTTCCCTCAGACTTGATGGCAACAATTTGTTGTCTTATATCCTGTTGAGATTATTTCAGCATCATGATGAAATAAATGGTGGTACATTTGTGACTATAGTAACACGAAAGAATAACCTGTCGTGAAAATACATGAATGTGTATTTTAGCCAGGATTTCAACCTGGCAGTGCAAAAAAATTGTGGACGAATAAAAACAAGTGTTTTGGGACGTTGCAACAATATTTTGTTGTTATTAAGTAGTTACAAGCATTACTTACACTTCAATTTGTAATTTATAGCCAGAAAACATATATTTATTTGGTGATATATCAAACAGCACACAACTATGAGTCAGAGTATTCAAGAAATATTACAAGCTTTTACATCGCGCCAATAGAAGCGTTCCTAAAAATGCTCATCAGTTCATTTGGTAATGTAGAGGCATTCATTTCATCAATTCTGCAAAATGTTTGAGAAGTTCTTCAAAAAATTAACAACTTCAAATATATAGCTTTCTGTTAAAATGTGCCAATCAAATTAAATTGACCCAATCAAATTCAGTCCTACCATTAAGACTGTATTTGATTGGCTCATTCAATTTTGCTTGGCACATTTTGACAGGAAGTTGCCAATAGGAACACTTCCATTGGCGCAGCTGTAAGTTGTTAAGAAAATATTACTGTCTGGGGCTGCCTATTAAAATGTAGCTTTTCTAAGTTAAAAGTGGACATAACAGTGGTCATAACATAAAAGTGGTCATAACATAAAAGTGGTCAGACAGCTGCCTGGCTAACACCCTGTTTATGCATTATAAAAAAGTGCTTTTTAGTGAATTTAAATTACATTGTTTTATAGTTGTGGCAATAGAAGCATTCCAAAAACATTTGACCAATTTATTTACTCAAATTCATCAATTCCTCAGATCAATTCCGTAAAATTTTGAAAAGTTTCTTAAAAGATTCAGATTTTTCTGAGGAAGCTGTATCTTTTTCGTGAGCATTCTGACTGGTCAATAACCAGAAAGTTGTGAATATTTTAACAAACTTTTAAAAAATTGGATGCAAAATGATGCAAAATTTTTTTGAGATGTCTGTCAGAGTGGAATGTTTGTGCTGTGTGCCAGATTTTGATGAACTTTCTTAAAACTTTCTATAAATTTTGTAAATCTTGGCCACACAATTTTCAAACTTTCCCATCTAGCATACCATTATCATAGCATAATTATGTACTTGAACATCTCCCAAAAAATTAGAGACCCCTTTCAAAGAAAAACCAAAGAGTGGAAATATTAGTATTAGTATATTAAATATTAGTAGATTTAAAACTTCTTTATGTGGTATGGTGCTACAGTTTATCTCAGTGAGAAGGTTGAGTGATCGATGCTAAACCCTAAACTCCATTTGGTCGCAACTGTCGTAGCAAAGTCATTGACGTAGACGATGTGATATACTGTCGATCTACCTTTTCTTTTGTGAGCTGCATTAAAATTAGTCATAACAAGGATAGATCGACGTAGATACTCTATCACATCGGTCAGTTTCATATATTTACGACATATCATCCAGGGTGCATTCTGTGTAAAGTTCACGTCGAAGATTCGTGATTGTACGCCGACTTTTATTATAAATTATATTATGATTTTTGAAACTCCACGCCGGAGATATCCGAACTTTTGTGCATGGAATGCACCATGGCATATCATACGACTAAATGGAAACTAGACAGTAGGCTGTAAAAATCATCGTTTCGTCATACTTATATACTTATACTCATATTTCATTACACTTGAAACAGATTTAAAAGTAGAAAATTCAAGTGATATACAGCATACAACACACCCATATCCAGACCCAACACCCAAACCATCTTCTATGGTCTATACTAGTGGGCATATCACATGTACAGTACAACTGTCAAAATAAATATCGTTAAAATGCTTCGATTTTTATAAAAACACGTACCTCGCTCATCGTGAAACGTATCTCTCGGCTACACTAGATACCATTCAAATACAGCAAAAAATTTGTCTTCTTCTAACGAACAGAAACGATGATCAGAAAACTTCAAAAAAGTTCGACATATTGTTTGTGAGCCTCGAATGGCTCCCTACAGCGGTTCCTACACAAAATTACAAATTCAGCATAAATTTTGACTCGAATTCTGGTCCAAAAACCTGTTCGTTTTTTGGTTTCTTTTCGTCAATAAAATTACTCACAATGCATATAATTAATACCTTTTTACCAGCTCTATGGATAAATGCCCGTTTTCCCATCCAAGACCAAATTAGTATTGAAATTTTGCCGTTTCTAAAAAGCCTTGACGCTCCAGAATATATAGCGTGCATCGCTACAACTTCAAAACAAACATTTAAATTACATCCACCAAATTACCGTCAATTAACGTTACGGTCGGGTCTAACTCAAATATTCATCAAAAATAGTGCAATTTCTGCATTGAAATTTACAGCAACTTCAACCCGAAAACCTAACACTATTTTTACCCGATAATTTCGCACAATAGTAACAAATATACATTATATACTGAGAAAACTTATAACTTCTACTGTTTTTTCCCCTCATATAAACACGTTTAATTATTCACTATTTTATCTACATAAAACCTATTAGCAGCTTTTATCTAATCCAAAACATTTTCTAACAAATTAAAAACGAAACTTTTTGAACAATTAAAATTAAAATATATGTTTCCGGACTTTGGTCGTTCCCTTTCGACCCTTTTTCAAAACAAAATTTAGGCACATGCTTGTCATTGTTGACATTTTTGAGGGATGTAAAATTGCTTGCGACCAAAATGGCCAACGTTTACAAAATGAAATGTATTTTTTAATAGGTTTCTCACGCTGTTGCGAAGTCATTGTTTCATTTTACGCTATAAAACATTAATGACGGAAAGGACGGATGCTGAAATATGGTAGAGGTTCCTTTAAACTCGATAAAATGTGGGAAATTTTGCAAGAAGCAATCAAATTGTTATCTGACATTGCCTGAATCTGGTTTGCTAAGATTGGACTTTATCTACAGAGATGGAAACGACGATATCCTGACTTTACAATGCAAGGATATTACGGCAGTTGATTTAAGAGTAGAAGCAAAGTTCGGCTCAATTGAAGCAATGAAAGGGACCCTTTTGGTCGAGTGTTCGGTACTTCAAACAACGAAAACAGCTCTTAAACCGTCTGGGGATATAGATTCAGCTCCACCCCCAGAAATTTCTGGCAAACTTTCTGAAACTCTTGTCCGCGCAACGTTTCATGTCAATGAAACTGGCGCCGTGCGGGACGTTATCAGAAAGCTTCGGGGACAGTATTCGCGGTCAAATTCATATCAAGGGAAAACCCAAAACACGCCTCAAAATTACCCAGATATTTTCCAAGAGGGCTTGCCAAGCTGGGTGGAATATGTCCCTCATTACCTCTACTCAAAACGCACAAGGCGAGGCATCCAGCTGGCTATATACATTTATTTGATATTTTCAGTAACATGGGCTTTGTGGCAGCTATACCGATACGTGGACTTTGTGCGAGAATGTATACGGCCATTAATTGAGTTCTTGCAATACCAATACAGAATCCTCGACCATTTAATAAGGTTTTTTAATACCCTGCTAGAAGAATATACCGTTCAATGGCTTTGCTTTATCAAACCACTTTGCACGGTGATGTCAGCAGTTGCAGCTCCCTTGTTGCAAATTTTTGGACAACTTGGTCCAATATTTCAAGTCATTGCACGAGGCGTTGCCAATAGCTGCACCATATTGTGGCCGATTTTTAAACCTGTTATAAATGCGGGATACCAATTAGGTTATCTTGTGGTGATCCTACTCAGGGTGCTCAAAAGCACTCTAGCACGTTTATGGTTCCTGTTTGTTGATAATTCAGTTCCAACGATAATTGTTGCGTATTTTCGAGCCACCAAACACATGCTATGGGTTCTGTGGAACAGTTTGGGCCAGGCGCAGCTCGATCCTTTGAAGGTGCAGTTGGTGATTGTCAGGACCACAGTCATTCAAAGCGGCAAAGCAGTTGGTTTTGGCATCGTGCGTTTGGTGAGGAATATATACAAAGTGATATGGTTGCGGAGATCAGCAAGGATCAACAAAGAAGAATAGAATAACCTGTGGAAACCTGACTAGAGATCTTGCAATTGTCCTGATGTAGTATGTATTATGAAGGTGTATGTATTGTATTATCATCAATTTCAGGTGACTTCTCACTTTGTTGCAGAGTTCGGAAGTTTGTTAGTTCCTTGCAAAGTTCAAAAGTTCAGTTCAGAATTTGTAAGCCAGTTAGTAGACAAAGGCTGTGATTGAACGTCCAAACTTTGCAAGGAAGTTCAAAATATTACAGTAAAAAGTTAGCTGAAATTGACTGTAACCAGTATCTAGTCAAAATATTTAGGTAACATCCAGTATAAGGGAATTTGATATTTATGATGGTATAAAAATTATTTTATATTTATTCGGGTAGATTTATTATAAAAAAATACTTTTACCCATAACTATATATCATTCTGTAAATATAATTTACATTTATTTAAATATATATATTGTATTTTTGTGAAGCTATACAGAGAATAGCAAGTACCATGTTCTAGTCACAGTCACAATTGTGTTACTTAACTGTAACAACTTGTATGCTAGTTAAGTATACTTGACAGTCTGCATGTTTTAACGCCTGGAAGAACTGTTCAAATCTATACATCTTCAGCTACACTTAGGATGTACACATTGACTATGATTTAGTATGATCATTAGTTCTTGTTATTTCTAAGTATTCGCTGAGTTCTTGCCCCTCTAGAAGGTAGCCGTTCACTTTTCCTTCTTGTCCTGGCCGACTTGACACTTTGGCTTTCAAAACAAAACAGCAGAATTTATTGAGGGTAATTGTCTTACCACCAAACCATTAGCACCTACAATGACTTAGCATTACTTTAATAATTGTTGAACAAGAACATCAAAGTACAGCACAGACTATGGTAAACCACTGGTTTCAAACAAATTTACCTAAAACTTTTCCAGTTTGCAGTTGCTGTGCAATCCTGTCATCAACAGATAGCCCCTCACTCTAGGAAAAAGAGGACTTTTTAGAGAAATACTGGGCATCTATTTTAGACTTGAACATAAAAACAATTAAACTATATCATTCTGTCACTACATGCCCATTCTCAGGTACATATGTACAATGTGATGTGTTTCTTAAAAGTCCTCTAATCTATAGACATGCTTGTTGATAAATATTTACAGTGGTGTGGCCAGCCTGACAATTTAATCCTGCTATGCAAATTTCATATCATTATAATTATTCATTTCTTTAGAAATTGTTGTTTTTACAGTAAATGAACATGAAAACATTTGCATAGCGGGACAAAACTGTCGAGCTGGCTATGCTACTGAATATTTAACATACTATGTTTGTTAGTATCAAGCTAGTCAAGCCTCACAATGGTAGGTTTTAATTGCTTCTGGTTACAAGTGAAGACAATTTTGCTGAAGAGGGTCACTAGGGAGAAGCTAAATACAAAGGTTATATCCAGTGTTTCTTTGCTTGCATGCTATTTGCCATGGGGGAGGGGGGGGGGCTGCTCCTGTTAATGACACTTGCCAAGTGAGAAACCAATGACAAATAGCATTTATATGAAAAATGCTGAAAATAGCCTTCAATCAGTATTTCATTTTGCAGTGTCATGCTAGCAAAGCTTGTATTGGCATGGTATCTTATTGCTGACAAAATACCTCAATTGTATCCTTAGATCCATGACGTACATTATTGTACCTACATGAAACATAAATGAACATCAAACCACATATAAAGGCTGTTCCAACAATCTAAAACTAGCCACATAAGCAAAAAAATTTAATTTACCATACCAATTTTTAAATGGTTCTCCATCAACCTCAACAACAGTGCCTCGCACCATGACTCTCCTTGCCGTAAAGTCTTTGTGTGCAGCATTGTAAAGGACGTCAAGTATTGGTGTTTGGAACTCAATGTCTAAAGAAAAATAGAATATATTAAGAAAAGATAGCATATGTTATCTTACAGAAACAAATCCATATAAAGACCTTGCGATTTCCAAACGTACGATCCTTCCTTGACTCTTGTCACTTTTATCTTTTCACCTCCGCCAAATGCTTTGCGAGTTTTATACTTCTCTGGCTTATCTGGGCATAGCTAAATGGAGACATATGTATTTAGTTACTTAAATGTCGGAGATCTGTTCTAAGTTGAATGTATGCACAATATGAAACCCACTTGAGTCAAAGCCGGTGCTCTTTTTCTCCGCCATTCACTTTTAAGACTTCCCCCATACGTCACTTCTATAAACAGATCATTACCAATTAGCATCTTCCCAAGACATGGCAGTATCTCTAATTGATTACTGTCTTAAAAATATTTGCAGAGCAGCACTAGATTTGTGCACTACAGCATATCAAACTAAAAACTGTGCAAGGAATTAGGCAAGGCATTACTCCACACCCCCTTGAGGAACTTTTAAATTCTAGGGGGAGTTGTGTTAGAAATATCATTAATTCCTAGGGAGGGGGGAATTAACAAACTGATAAATTCCACAGGGGGTGGAAGAAATTAAGAAATTCCAGATGGGCAAATTTGCATTGTTAGGGAATATTATAAGGATAAATTTCCATGGGGAGGGGGCATTAACACTTGGAAATCAGTGCGTTGGGAAATTTTCCATAGGAGGGTGTATAAAACATAGGGTTCCACGACAGGGGGGGGGGTACAGATTATAATTGCAATAACCTACTAGGTATTATCCAATGACCATTGATAATTAAACCTAAAAAATACTACACTGCTGCTTAAAATTTTGACATACCTGAAGTATGTAGGCTTCTACACTGATTTGGATGCCTTTGGGACAACGCTGCATAACCAAGTCCTACAAAAACACGACACCATATGGAAGTATAAGTCCCAAAACCCCACATTTTTAAGCACATAGTAGTTTGTATATATTATCACTTGAAAAACTTCTCGATGGCTATAAACGTACAATGTATAACGTACATCGTCCTCACAAACCTGGTTGTCTTTCACCCAATAAACGACAAGAAATTGATGGAAAAATACAACTCTTTCGACTAATGTTGGCCGCCATATTGGAATATATAAATAAGCAGACACAGGCCGCGTGGGGCGTGCGTGCAGGGTCGCGTGTGAACTGCGAAGATGTCAACTTCTGATGTCCACCAATCGCCAACGCGCGAAGACACGGATCGAACATCAACGAAACAACAAATTCATTACTGCGTGCACGCGCAAAAACGCACAGTTGTTGCAAGTCAGCCAAGAAGTTGTTACATGTCTGCAACAAGTTGTTACAAGTCTACACACAAGCTATTAGAAGTTTTTCAACAAGTTGTTACAAGTCTGCAAACAACTTGTTGCTTCTTCCTGTGTTTGTCGTAACAAGTTTGGAACAAGCTGTTAATAACTGGTAACAAGTTTTGTGGCATTATCGGACTTGTTACAAGGTTGTTCTAACAAATCTAATACAGTCATGATATGGCAACAATGTTATAAAGTTGACAAAACAACTGAAACAAGGTCATAACAACAGTCATATCACGACTGTATCAGCCTTGTGATCAACAAGGTTGTTGAAAGCTTGCAACAAGCCGTGCGAACAGAACTTGTTGAAGACTTGTTTGTAGACTTGCTACAGGTTGAGACTTTAAGATGTCTATTATGAGTTACATGTGAAAGCTACATATACAGCTATGTCAATGAAGGTTGTCCTTTTAAAAGCGCAAATGTAGACTATGAGCACGCGAGAGATGATGGGTTTTTGCTTATTTTTACCTCTAAACTCAGAATGGTTTTTGTGAAATAGCATCAAGGGAAGATAGGAAACGTATGAAGGCAAATTTACTTGCTACAAAGGTATAAATTCCGTGGAAATCAGGACCTAAATAAACCATAATCCATCATCCCTTACGCCCTCATAGTTCACAGTTTCCGCTTTTGGAAGGACAACCTTAATTGAAATAGCTGTATATGGATAAGATATATGGTAATCTTATAGCAGTTTTAACTTTAATTTCAAGAAACTCTCATCCTCGTTTTACCAGACACCAGAGGTCTTTCAATTCGGGTGTCTCTGATTTCTCTAAAAATTGCTGCCTGCTGAAGATGAAACGATTGATACGAAATATACAGTATTCAAGTCTCGTAATGCACACTTTATTCGAAATTACTTATTTTTATATATGCTGAAACTATCGCCTGATAAATGATTTTAGAATACTTGAATAGCAACTATTTTGTAAGACACGACAAATTTCCTGCCAAAGTTTGACGAATTTTCGTTTTATTAAAGCTCTGACAATTTTTATAATAACACAATAAGTGTGTCCAGTAATTGCACTTGAAATGTCAATGCAGTTGATTTCCAATTGAAATTTTGCTATTCAATCCACACTGCAGGGAGTTCCGAGTATTTGAAAAAATTCCTCCAGTGAATACATAATCTTAGTTCAAGAAAAGTGAAAAGTCGACGCTGGTAAATTGTCTATGTTTTGCCATCTAAGAAAACTGATTACTTATATCGGATACATTCTAGGCGAGAAAATCATCGGAACAAGTCTATTTCGCAACAACATCACCAGTCATGTGTCTAATAGTTGCCAAATATAGTTCAACTCCCATTGCTCTTTTCAATTCGGAGGTATTTCGGTCTTTGCTATCAATTGAGTTCAAAAATCATTCCACGATATCCCAGCTTGCCGAAATTATTAACTCACTGGAGGGCAGTACGAGAAATTATCAAAAGTTAACAATATCAAGCTTTTGCCGCCAAATATCATAACACAGAGGTTTAGAAATACCACAAGAATATATCTTGTAGCTAATTAATATAACAAGTTATATTTACGAAATGTGTTTTCACTAAATTTCGACAAGTGTTGATATAACTGTATAGCAATACGGATAAAATGTTTTATATGTTCTCTATAATATAGCACAAAAATATAGTATTACGTCAACCGATGAGCAACGGGAAATTTTCCGGGTTTACATTAATTGAGTAATGTCATAATGGGTCTTAACTAATCACTAAATCAGCGTTCAGGATTCACATAGGATATATATATGTATGTATGTGTAGATTATCGCTCGATGGACGATATCGTATTTTGTCACGAGTGAGTGCAGCGAACAAGGCACAAAATATGATATCGTAACGTATATATATATAACAAAATAAACATAATTGATTGTTAAACAAAGCCAAAAATACAAAATGTGTCATTTTTACTTTCGTCTGTCATCAAGGAAGTATAAAATTCCAGTGATATAAATAACTCTGGTCGTGGGTGTACGGACAGGAGCGGTGACCGAAGGGGCCGAAGGAGACAAACTCAATGCAACAGTCCTGTTAATAGGATTGACGACAAGCTAGTTTTTCTAAGTTTTGAGTAGAAATCTTTAATGTGAAAGATTGTGCCCTATATATATCAAATTGCAGTTGTTAAAAAGTTGTATTTAATACACATGGTGAGAAATGAACGATGGGCAAAAATGCGCACAATTTTATCAAAATTCTATGTTGGAATTGCTAGGAGTCGTCAAGGAAAAATTAAAAATGCAGTTATAGCACTTTTGAAGTTATCTGTCGGTTTCAATCGGATATAAACCAAATACAATACATACTTTTGAAATATTGTTTAAAAAAATTGATAAGTGTTACTATTCATGCGGTTTTCAACGCTAGGCCGCAATAAAAATTGGCTGACCAATCTCCTTAAACAACAACTTAAATACTAGGTTCATAAAGCATTTTATGTCAGTTCGGCTTCAATCCAATTTGAGGAGAGTGCGAATGTAATTGATGTGGCTTTATGTTATACATAGTTCCTATGCATTTGTCGATCTTGCGGTTTTCGACCTCCATAATAGCCTATTTTGTTTATCTCTAGAATGTTCTTAGAGACAAAGCCAACAATCGTGCATAGCATTTTTGCTAAGTGTGCAAATTACTGAGGATTTTAATTAATATCCAATTACGCCCATGATTTCTCGCCTTGAAAAACTTCAAGACTTGAGGCAAAAGAAAAGTACGCTGTTCTCTGTACTCATTTGAAGAACCGAAATTTTGTAAAAGACGACATATTTCCTGCCAAAGGTTTATCAATTTTCGTTTTGAAGTTTTTATAATAACACGACAAATGTGTCCAGTGTTAAATTCCTCTAGAACCGGTATGCAGTTTGATTCCCCAGTGAGCTTTTGAATTTTAGTATTCATCAAAACTGCAGGGAATTTTGAGTTTATTAAAAAAATGTCTCATAGCTAATACATAATGTTATTTCAAGAAAATCTCATTAAACACATTATATCTACGTAAAAAGTCGACACTGATAAGTTCTCAATGTTTTCACCATCTTCAATAACTGATTACTCAGTTATGTCGGATACATTCCAGCTGAGAAAATCAACTGAACAAGACTATTTCGTAACAACATTGCCAAATATAGTTCAACGCCCACTGCTCTTTCAATTCGCGGGTATTTCGACGTAATGCGTTAATATAAGTGGCAAACAACTGAGTCAAAATCATCATTCAGATAAACGCATTCCTACCCACGAAACTTCAACTCCAACTTCTATTCTTTTGCAATATTGTTCTCAACAAGCGTTAATTTCACAGGTATCGATCCTTAGATATCTTTCATCTCCAATGCTGGGTGTATAGTGGTTGGCAAAGTTTACAACGAGACAAGTTCCTGGTTTAACATTCGTTTGTATCGCTTTTACAAAGTCATGTCTTCCATAATTACGGCCATTTTAAGATCAACCGTGGGTTTATTGTGTGACAAAGCTCGTGATAGCGCAGCAAGTAAACTCAAGGACGGAGATTTAGCTGATGAAAAGCTGCGTGCAATCATTGTTAGGGATTTGACCGACATCAAATCCAAACTTGACTGTTTGTCGCTTGAAAATCTCGACAGCAGTTTTAGTTTCCTCAAAGAAGGTGTAAGATTGTTGAATATCGCCCTCAATAAGTCAAGTAAAGATGAGAAAGCAAGCGAAAGTCCTTCAAACGAAGCAACAAGTGTTGTGAATGCTTCTGCATCAGGTGTTTTAAACGCAGTCTTGTCGCTTCCTCAAGCAGTCGAAAAATTGAAAATCTCGTCCGAAGAGCGGTTCGTTGCTGCTAAAGATTGTTTCAAAGCATCTCGTGAGTCAGCTACACACGCGTTCAACAACAAGTCGCTGAGCATCAAAGATCGAATCATGGCTTGTAAGTTACGTGTCGTAGCCAGAATTCTTGAATCAGGTCTCGACGACCCGGATGCCGCAACTACTGCCTGCCTGTTGTCCCTTGAAGAGCTGCATGGTTTACCAGCCATCCAAGAAATGTTCTCTGTTTTAATCAAGGGAGGACTGAAATCAATGTTGAAGAAAGCTGAACGGCTAGAAAACATAATGTCTGTTTTGTCCATCAATCATGCTTTGTATGATTTCGCTTCCAGGTATTGCAGCGAGTCCCAGAATCCATGGCCGGTAATAGAGTTGACGGGTCGTACATTTCATCCAATTCTAAACGCACACGAGGTTTTGTTGAAGACATCTAGGAGGGAAGAATTTGCGCCGCAGCTGAACCGAGTGCTTGTTGATTGTAGAACAAGTATGGGTTTTGCTGTGAATAGTCAAGGTGATATTATTGTAGTATGTCATGACAAAATCAGGATCATTTACAGCACTGGTGAAAGCAAGGATGTTATGTTTCCTGAGCCTACAGAAAGTAACGTGGTTTATCGAAGCGCACAGGATGTTGCTGTTGATTGCAGTGACAATGCATACGCTGTAAGACTGCTCGAGACACGTGATGAACATGGCAAGGAGAAGTACGAGTTTGAGCTGTACGTTTTTGACGAGAACTACAACATCAAAAATGTTTCTGTATTACACTTCCTTACTGCAACAGACAGGTATCCATGGGTGAAGATTGCTGTTGATCAAAATCAAAATCTTTACATGATCACTGATTGGGATAACCAGGTGTACGTCTGTGATAACGCGGGAAAGTTGAAATTAAAGTTCAAACCAGATGAAGGCTACGTAAGCAGCTTATGCAGCTTGAATATTTCTAACAACAATGACGTCATGATAGTATCAGATGATTGCAGCGCCGTTCAAATATACACAAGCGAAGGTGACCTGAAATCCACAATAGAAGTACCAGAAGGTCATGAAGCCTGGCAGGTGGCATTTCATCACGGCATGTGCAAAATAATTGTTTTAACCCGTGTTCGGAAACAAGATTCCTGGTTCATGCTCAGTTACTCTGAAAAAGGCGAACTGGAGAATTCAGTGTTGTTGCACAAGGGAGGTTATGTTCGAGGTGTTCGTTGTCATCCAAAAGGACCATGTGCTTTTCAGGTATACAATATCATCACGTTTGTTTAAGTATGCCAACATTTACTACTTATTTGATTAGAAGAGAATGTAACTCATTCAAAACGATATCCAGGCTAGACCGAAATTATCTCACTGTAGGACAGCATGGGTAATTTTCCAGAAGTTGACAATATCAAGTTTTTACTATCAAATATGATAACATTGGACTATAGAACTATCCCAAGAACAAATCCTGTACTTTAATATCAACCAATGTAGTGTTAAGTAATTATCAAGTCATACAGTGTATTAAGTAATATCAAGTCATATAGGGTATTAAGTAATATCAAGTCACATAGTGTACCAAATAATATCAAAGCCATATAATGTACTAAGTAATATACAATTACTTTATGGTTAAGAAGAGTTAAGAAAAGCGCACAAAACATGAGCCGAAGGCGAGTGATTTTGCGCGCTTTTCTTAACTCGAGCAACTTTCCCAAGTGTTTGGATCAGGCCATCCAAACACAGAAACCATAAAGTAATTGTTTTATAAAATAACAAGTTTTTAAAAAATTCCCCAGAAAGCAGTTTTTATTTCTGCGTTTGGATGGTCTGATCTAGACATGGCTTTCGGCCGATCAGAGAAAGCGTTATATACATGTTATTTCATAATATCAAGTCATACAGTGCATTAAGTAATTCAAGCCATATAGTGTATTAAGTAATATCGAGCTATATAGTGTATTAAGTAATATCAAACCATATCCATTAGTATATTAAGTAAATATAATTCTAAGAACTTCTCTCTTCATCACAAATTACTGTAAATCAATAAAGCATTCTTCTCAGAGAAAGCCAAAATGTGTCATTTGTTTCCCCTCATGGATGTATTTCAAGCAAAGAAACCAATCGATATAAGAACTCTACTTACTAGCAATTTTAATGCTGGTGGTGGGGGGGGGGGGATCCATGGGATCTTTTCCCAAAGAACTATATGTAATAACAAACTGAATGCTAACTAAATACGACAATCCAATTAAAAGGATGAGGCCAAGCTAGTTTTTCTGAGGTTTGAGTAGAAATACTCCACGCCAAAGGTTGGGTTGTATAGTATATCACAGTGAAGCGATTAAAAAGTTGTATTTGATATGGACACTTTGCGATTTTAGCCCAAAAAGTAATTCAAAAAGCCGAAACTTTTGCATACCTTTGCTAGAAGTGGTTGGGATGAAGGAAGAGACACCACCACGGGCTATAGGACAGGCACAGTATAGGGTATAAACAGTAGTACCACTCAGCAGTGCAACATGTCCCCCTATTTTTATGCAATTGACTGGCCAGAATAATGGCGGAACGGCCAGTTCAACGTTCCTATTGGCCAGAAAAGGCAATTGACTGGCCAGAACCTGCATAATGAACATGCTTAATGAGACTTCAAAGGTTCCGACTCGAGTGGCGTTTCTGTTTATTTCTATTCTGTGACATAAGCATAAGCACAAGATAAAACAAAAGACAAAACAAAGAAATCCACTGAAGCGTACGACATAAGCATCGACATAAGCATAAGCACAAGCATAAGACTACGAGCATAAGACTACGAGCATAAGACTACGAGCATAAGACTACGAGCATAAGACTACGAGCATAAGACTACGAGCATAAGCTATGACAGAACAAAAGCAAATTGAAAAGAAAATTCGTTTTGTTTTGTCTTCGCAAACCTCAAAGGAAAATTTATCCTTTGTTATTTTTCTTATGAGTTATGTCGCTAGTGAGGACCAGGCTTTACGTACGTAAATAAGAAAATTATTAAAATGTTATAAACCGTATTGTACTTACTCATGAATTATTTAGATATTCAAATGATGGGAGTGTTCTAGACGTCGTGATTTCGTTCGCAAATACGGAAATACAAATCCTTATTCTGTTATACAGTATATCGTCGCCATATTCAATTAATCACAATTCCTAACCCCCCCCCCGCCGGCAAAATAACACGACGGCGAAAAAAATCCGATGACAAAATCACGACGTTTAGAACACTCCCATCATTTGAATATTTAAATAATTCATGATTAAGTACAATATGGTTTATAACATTTTAATAATTTTCTTATTTACGTACGTAAACAATATCGCAATGCGCCTGTCCTATAGCCCGTGGTTAGCTCACTCCTGGCTCACTCACTATACAATATACTGTCATCCTTGGGGTCCTGGGGAGGTGCAAGTAGCCTGCTCGCAGCCTGAAATTTTGAGGGAAAATTACAATTGTAATTTTCCCTCAAAATTTCAGGCTGCGAGCAGGCTAACGTGCAAGTTGTAAAATATCCAACAGAGCGAAACGAGTAAACGTTGATATTTTCTTCAAAGATTGAAGTTATACATTTAACAGCTACACACGATTCGCCAGTGAGGTAATTAGTGCCAAATCTAATACACGGACTTTTAATTCTAACTCGAAAATTTGGAACAAGTTTAGGCGTGAAACGCAAACCAGCGAACAATCAACTCGCTTTATAATTCATTATTTCAAGAACTTTATTTTACGGCAGTGGCTCTTCTGGCAACTAATAGAAATTAGTATAATTTCTTTAGTAAATAATGGTTTTCAAGCACTTGGTGCCCAACCGGTAAATATGAGGCATTATTTACTAGTTTTTCAAAATTGCGGCCAATGAGAGTCGTTTTGATGTGTTATACTTTTGCCAAAATTAACAAATGGAGAAAAATTGCATTAATATAAACTCAAAGAATGGAAACAAACTATGATGTTAGACTATCTTAAGGTAATAGATCGTCTGCAAATACCTTATCAAATACTTTTTTCACTATTTAAAAACTACAAGTAAACTTTAAACTTTACTTAGGAATTTTCAGAAATAAACTGTATTCATAAAAGACGACAGTGCATTATGTGCACGTAAATTTTGCTAAAGAAATTATACTAAAACAATTATTCGCCCCAGGCTCAGTGACTATGGTAAATATTCACCTCGGCTTCGTCTCGGTGAATAATTTTCACCAATAATCACTTGTTAATTAACATATAGCCATGGTAATTATTTCAGGAGCCCTTCAGTGTATGATCTTACTTCTGAAAAAGAATGTTCATCGGATGATAAGGTACAAGAGATCAAACTATTTATAGTTAGTTGAGTAACTGTAAATTTGTGGCTTGGCTTTCGGTAGTGACGATGTAAAGTCAAATATAGTACGTTTTCTGTACAAGTGGAAAGTACCTCAGAGTCGGACTTCGAAGCAACCAAGTGACATCTTGTCTGCAGTGCCGTAAATGCTCCAAAGTTCTCTTAACGAAAAGCAATTTAAGAAAACACCAGAGATCAATACGTTGTGATGAGAAGAAGAGGTATGCAATGAAGCTTGCAATTCCAACCGACTTTATATATATATCCAAGTATTGTACCAATATTTCATTGTATCTCGTCAATCATACACAGGAAATTAAGTGAAGTTATAATCAAACAGGAAGACAAAAAAGTGAATTTGAACTTTCGCTTAGTATCCTACGATTTACGGTCAAAAAAAATGAATTTTTTAAATATTCTATAAAATATTTTGCATTGCACTAGCATTTCTATAAATGTATGCATTGACCATATTATTTAGAAATCAACGGAGGCTCATGCCATCACTATGGAGCGGGTGTACAGTCCAAAAACGAGACAGACTTCCTCATAACATTGATGGAGATTGTGTGTTCGAGTTGCCATACGACAAAGATAAACTTATGGCGAGTAGTTCAGATGGGAGACCGTGGTAGCAGTGGTGTACGTCCAAGAGACAAGGCTTTCAGGGAATTAGGATTTGCAAAAATACGCCTTGCCCCTACCTTCACTGACGTGGAAAAGACAACAGGGTGCAATTTAAAAAGATGGCAGAGAACGAGGTAGTGCGTTCGCGTTGTGGGTACGAAGCTCAAGGAATATCATGCGAGGCAAGGAAAATCTGGGAATTCGAAGATGGCGAAGTAACCGTATTTCATTGCGGGGAGCATAAGTGTAGCGTAAAGGAGAAAATTCCTGACATTCGGGAGGCGGCTACAACGTTTTTCCGTAAAAATACTTCGGTAAAACGATAATAATTCCGTGTTCTCATATAAATCTTAATCCAAGCCCTAACCCAAACCCCAATCCTAACCAGCGTTTACTTGTCATGTTTTTGATTAGATTTAGGGCTTGGATTAAAATTTAATTTGGCGTACTGAGAACACGGAATTAATACCGGTAAAACCATCCCAGTTTCCTTATCAACATTTCCGAGGAATGCTGAAGGAAGGGAAGACCGTGGAGGGTGTGAGACAAGGAAGCAAAGGGCATGGCAGATTTGAAAAAGATTCAAAATATTAAACAAAGGGTCGTCGAACAAGAGTATCCTGTGGGACACTCTTTTGAAGCTTTAGAGCCAATAAAAGATTCCACTGATATCAAACATAAGTACCTCTTGTGGAGTGTCAAGGACTGTCGTGTTAACGACATTACTGCTATATTTCGAAGTAGCAAGGAACGACTAGAGATTGCAAGGCAGATGCGACGAAATGCAAGCACACATCCTCTAGCAACTGAGTTCTGTTTCGTAGATGCAGAACATGATAAAGTAAAAGGTTTGAAAACGATCAACTTGTCGGTTCACTACCCATGCACTGTTAAAGGAGATGGTAACAATCGCAAGCACGGATTGCTTCACAGAGTCCACTGAGACACTCTGTGAGTTTTGGCAGCAATTAAACGCAGTGAGTATGTCTTTTGTTCGATGAAAACTACAGAACGGCACAATTATAAATCAAAACAGAACCCACGTACGGCTGGCTTATACAGTTATACGAGGAAGCGTTCTACGTCTAAAGTAGGGGATGGTGGAACGCACAAAGTCGTGTGAGATGCATTTATACGACTGCGCCCACCGGGTAGCGAAAGCAACATGGAGTTCTCAATCCAGAAAGAAGTTCATTACCATGATCCACGGTATTTATACGGCCGAAACTCCTGGAAGCTATGAAGCAAAGCGCCGTGCCCTGTTCGAATGGGCTGCAAATAAACCCAAGAGAGCCCATATAAAAACATGGTTTAATAATAACCTCTGGCATGTTAGAAGGTGAGTCATGTCTTGAAAGTGGCGTACGTATGTATACTACAAAGGGGGCTTGTGGGAAAGTTTCTAACATCCCATTTTTGCAAATAGCTTCTTTTCACCGGGATAAGTCGATATTGGTTGTTCTAGATGGTATGCATTTTTTGTTAAAAGTTTCATGTTTTTCGATCGTTCAAGCCGTCTTATGCACTAAATACAAATTTGGCGGAGGTTGGAATGCGACAAGAGGGGCCAGGAAGGACACTTGTAGCCCGAGTGGCTGAAGACCATGTTGTGGAAAGTGCCCTCCTTCAAGCAAAGCTTGAAAGGTAAGTACAAAAGCTGATTTAGATGATGTACGTGTCGTATACAACTGGCTTTCCGGCGTTTGCAATATTGTGCAGGCGGGTAGGCGTAAAACAATTGTATATCAATTTTTGATTTAAAAAAAGCCAACAGTTTTTGGCACTCATTATTCTATACTCCAGAAATTTTAGATAAAACTTTCTTTTTTCATCTATGCGGCAAATTTTTCGTGATACCATGAATAAATAATGAATAAAAGATTAATAGCACTAAGAAAACAAAGTCTCCGAGATTGGTGATGATGTCAAAAACACAGCTTATTTTCTTGCATTTTTTCATTCTTTCGTCACAATCAGTTTTAATCAGTATTAAAACAACCTAAAGTATATTATGCTGCATGTAGCATAATTATGCTAAAGTTAGCATGCATATTATGCTAAAGTATATTATGCTGCAACCTAAAGTATATTATGATGCAATGCTGCATGTCTTTATTTCAAGTGTACTAATCAAGCGGGCCTTCATCGTCAAAGAACTAGTAGAATTTGTGGCGCGTTTTTCACTGTCTGATGTTTGATAGATTTCAGTTAAACTAAGAATAATATTTATAGACAATGCATCGTTAAGATGCACAGTAGTATTTTTAAAAAATCGACGCCTAAAAGCTTAGCTTAAAAAGTGTGTAAATGATTCAGTATCGTTATTTTAAAATGTTTAGCTTTCTTAACGGAACATACCAAGGTGGGCGGTGCCCAGACCAAAAGAAAAAGGAACAGCTGTCTTTGCGACGACAACCCGATAGAGCTACGCAGTTTGCAAATGACTTCAGAAATGGCTCCATTGACGCCAGCCGGTACGAAGCTAGTCCGTTTATGCGTGAACGTTCCAGTCATAGCCAGAAATAAAGGATATCAAAAATTCTAGATCCGCCACTGGAAAGGGTGCTTACTTTAGAGACTCTACGGTATTTGAGGCTTGCGGTAGAGCCTTGAAACGTTAATGTCCCTACTAGCTTAGCGAGGCACCTGGAGATTTGGTATTCAGGCGGCGTGATCTTGTTGCAACCGTGTCTGTTCTCGAAGACGAGGTTTCAACAACAGGTCTATATGAAAATTTCAAATGCTATATGTCAAAGGATAACCTAAAGGTCCAAACTGTTTAGCCAAGATCGCTGTAGTTTGCAAGTCTAGTCAGTGTAATCATAGGCGATCCAGAATCGTGACTGACCTCCAAACACCAAATATGCAGTTACCTACATAAGTGTTCTTTTCACGTCGAGATATTTTAATTCAGTTTTTCATTGAGTACATACATATAGTATATTTTAGACCTGAACTAACCGGGCTTCGCGTTTACAAAAATGATGCTTACCCCGATGAAGACGACAATGAGGATGACGAGGATTAGACAAAACTGATTCCAAGTTCTACGTGGAGATGGCCTGGCCAGCTTTCTTCATTTCGTCCACAATATCTAATTCCGATGACACGTCGACCAGAGAAACGCTCAATACTTTATCTAGTAAAAAATATACCTAATCTTAACATCAGCATTCTGCGCACGCAGGATTTGAGCTGCCGAAGATCTTCCACGCGCTAAAACCTGTTATCTTCGATATAAACATTGGGGGTGGCAATTCCGCAAAAACTGGTTCATATACATCCGACAGGTCCCTTTCCCCGCAAGTGTCAAGGTGGTTCGATAGTGGGAATTAATAGAATAGAAACTTTATCTCTCTACCACAAAATGTTTTACTGTATAGTGACACAACTCAAACAAGATCGTAACAATATTGTCATATCATGACTGTATCAGCCTTGTGATCAACAAGGTTGTTGACAGCTTGCAACAAGCCCTAGACTTGCTACACGTCGACTCTTAAAGAGTCTCAAGCTCGGGCGCTGCGTTCGTGTGTGTTTTACTATAGGGCCTTTAAGAGTCGACTTGTACAAAGTCTGCAACAAGCCGTACGACAGAACTTGTTGAAGGCTTGTTTGCAGACTTGCTAGAGGTTGAGACTTTTACATGTCTATTATGAGTTACATGTTGAATACGTTCTTTAACACAACTTATTATGTGTTGAAAAAATACTACCGATGTATGTTAGTAAATATATTACCGAAGGAGACCAAAAGATCCTGATGAAGGTTACATGCATGTGAAAGATACATGGACAGCTATGTCAAGGAAGGTTGTCCTTTTAAAAGCGCAAATGTAGACTATGAGCACGCAAGAGATGATGGGTTATTGCTTATTTTCAGTACCTCTAAACTCAGAATGGTTTTTGTGAAATAGCATCTAGGGAACATAGGAAACGTATGAAGGCAATTTTACTTGCTACAAAGGTATAAATTCCGTGGAAATCAGGACCTAAATAAACCATAATCCATCATCCCTTACGCGCTCATAAGTTCACAGTTTCCGCTTTTGGAAGGACAACCTTAATTGAAATAGCTGTATATGGTACGATATATGGTAATCTTAATAAGCAGATTTTAACTTTAATTTCAAGAAACTCTCATCCTCGTTTTACCAGACACCAGAGGTCTTTCAATTCGGATGTCTCTGATATCTCTAAAAATTGCATTCGGAATTACTTATTTTTATATATGCTGAAACTATCGGTTGATAAAGGATATTAGAAGTACTTGAATAACAACAATTTTGTAAGACACGACAAATTTCCTGCCAAACGCTGACAATTTTTATAATAACGAAATAAGTGTGTCCAGTAATTGCTCTTGAAATGTCAATGCAGTTTGATTTCCAGTTCAGCTCCCATTTCTCTTTTCAATTCGGAGGTATTTCGGTCTTTGCTATCAATTGAGTTCAAAAATCATTCGGCGATATCCCAGCTTGGCGGTAATTGCGCTGAAATTTGCTCACTGCAAAGCAGTAAGGGAAATGATCAAAAGTTAACAATATCATGCTTTTGCCAACAAATATCATAACACAGAGATTTAAAAATATCACAAGAATATATCTTGTAGCTACTTAATATAACAAGTTATATTTAAGAAATGTGTTTTCCCTAAATTTCGACGAGTGTTGATATAACTGTATATCAATACGCAAAAAATGTTTTATATATAATACAGCATAAAAAATATAGAATTAATTCAACCGACGAGCAACGGGCAATTTTCCGTGTTTGCATTGAGTTATGTCAACACGGCTCTTAACTAATCAGCGTTCAGGATTCACTATATATACTATTTTTTCTAAGTTTTGAGTAGAAATATTGAATGTGAAAGATTGTGCACTATATCAAATTGCAGTTGTTAAAAAGTTCTATTTAATACAAATGGTGAGAAATGATGGGCAGAAATGCGCACAATTTTATCAAAATTCTATGTTGAAATTGCTAGGAGTCACATAGGAAAAATTAAAATATACAGTTATAGCACACACACAGTTTTAAAGTTATCTGTCGGTTTCAATCGGATATAAACCAAATACAATACATACTTTTGAAACATTGTCAATCACATTGTTAAAAAAATTGATAAATGTTACTATTCTTGCGGTTTTCAACGCTAGACCACAAAAACAATTTTCTTTAAACAACTTAAATATTATTAGGTTCATAAAGCATTATGTATCAGTTCGGATTCAATCAAATTTGAGAAGAGCAAGAATGCAATTGATGCGGCTTCATGTTATACATTGTTTCTATCCATTTCTCGATCTGTGGTTTTCGACCTTCAAAATAGCCTATTTGTGTTTATTTCTAGAATGTTCTCAGAGACAAAGTCAACAGTCATGCATATAGCGTCTTTGCTAAGTATGCAAATCACTAAGGATTTTAATTAATATTTAATACCTAATTACGCTTATGATTTCTCGCTTGAAAAACCTCAAAACTTCAAACAAACGCATTCCTACATGTGAAACTTCAACTCCAACTCCTTTTCTTTTACAACGTTATTTGTTCTCAAAAAGCTTTAATTTCACAGGTATCGATCCTTAGATATTTTTCACCTCCAATGCTGGGTGTATAGTGGTTGACAAAGTTTATAACGAGACAAGTTCCTGGTTCAGCCTTCGTTTGTATCGCTTTTACAAAGTCATGTCTTCTGTAATCACGACCATTTTAAGATCAACCGTGGGTTTATTGTGTGACAAAGCTCGCGATAGTACAGCAAATCAACTCAAGGACGGAGATTTAGCAGACGAAAAGTTGCGTGCAATCATTCTTAAGGATTTGACCGACATCAAAACCAAACTTGACTGTTTGTCGCTTAAAGATCTCGATAGCAGTTTTAGTTTTCTCAAAGAAGGGATCGAATTGTTGAATATCGCTCTCAATAAGTCGAGTAAAGATGAGAAAGCAAGCCAAGATCCTTCAAACGAAGCAATAAGTGTTATGAATGCATCTGCATCTGGTGTTTTAAAAGCAGTCTTGTCGCTTCCTCAAGCAATTGAAAGATTGAAAATCTCGTCCGAAGAGCGGTTCGTTTCTGCTAAAGATTGTTTCAAAGCATCTCGTGAGTCAGCTACACACGCGTTCAACAACAAATCTCTGAGCATCAATGATCGAATTATGGCTTGCAAGTTACGTGTGGCAGCCAGAATTCTTGAATCAGGTCTCAACGACCCGGATGCCGCAACTGCTGCCTGTCTGTTGTCCCTTGAAGAGCTGCATAGCTTACAAGAAATCCAAAAAATGTTTCCTGTTTTCTTTGACGGAGGACTAAAATCAATGTTTAAGAAAGCTGAACGGCTAGAAAACATAATGTCTGTTTTGTCCATCAATCATGCTTTGTATGATTTCGCTTCCAAGTACTGCAGCGAGTCCCAGAATCCATTTACCTGGCCGGTAATAGAGTTGACGGGTCATACATTTCATCCAATTCTAAATGCACACGAGGTTTTGTTGAAGACATCCAGGAGTGAAGAATTTGCGCCACAGCTGAACCGAGTGCTTATTGATTCTAGAATAAGTCGAAGTAATTTTGTTGTGAATAGTCAAGGTGATATTATTATAGTAGATGATGACAAAATCACGATCATTTACAGCACTGGTGAAAGTAAGGATGTTATGTTTTCTGAGCCCACAGAAAGTAACGTGTTTTATCGATGGGCAATGGATGTTGCTGTTGATAGCAATGACAATGTACACGTTGTAAGCAAGAAGAAGTCCAAGTTTGTGCTGTACGTTTTTGACGAGAGCTACAACATCAAGAATGTTTCTGTATTGCACTTCCTTACTACAACACACTGGCCTGCACATGTGAAGATTGCTGTTGATCAAAATCAAAACCTTCACATGATCACTGGTACGGATAACCAGGTGTACGTCTGTGATAATGCGGGAAAGTTGAAATTCAAGTTCAAACCAGACGCATACGACCCATGCAGCTTGAGTATTTCTAACAACAATGACGTCATGATAGTATCACATGATCGCAGCGCCGTTCAAATGTTCACAAGCGAAGGTAACCTGAAATCCACAATAGAGGTACCAGAGGGTCATAAAGCCTGGCAGGTGGCATTTCGTCACGGCATTTGCAAAATAATTGTTTTAACCTATGTTTCGAAACAATATTCATGCTTCATGCTCAGTTACTCTGAAGAAGGCGAACTGGAGAATTCAGTGTTGTTGCACAAGGGAGATTATTATGTTGGATATCTTTGTTGTCATCCAAAAGGACCATGTGCTTTTATGGCAGAAGGTATCATCACGTTTGTTTGAGTATGACAACATTTACTACTTATTTGATTAGAATAGAATGTAACTCATTCAAAACGATATCCAGGATAGACCAAAATTAGCTCACTGTAGGACAGCATGGGTAATTTTCTAGAAGTTGACAATATCAAGAATATGATAACATTGGACTATAGAACTATCACAAGAACAAACCCTGTACTTTAACATCAACCAATGTGGTGTATTAAGTAATATCAAGTCATATAGTGTATTAAGTAATATCAAGTCATACAGTGTATTAAGTAATATCAAGTCATATACTGTATCAAGTAATATCAAAGCCATTTAATGTACTAAGTAATATAAAATTACTTTATGGTTAAGAAGAGTTAAGAAAAGCGCATGAAACATGAGCCGAAGGCGAGTGATTTTGCGCGCTTTTCTTAACTCGAGCAACTTTCCCAAGTGTTTGGATCAGGTCATCCAAACATGGAAACCATAAAGTAATTGATTTATAAAATAACAAGTTTTTAAAAAATTGCCGAGAAAGCAGTTTTCATTTCTGTTTGGATGGTCTGATCTAAACATGGCTTTCAGCCAATCAGAGAATGCGTTAAATACATGTTATTTTATAATATCAAGTCATACAGTGTATTAAGTAATTCAAGCCATATAGTGTATTAATATCAGCTCATATAGTGGATATATTAAGTAATATCATGCCATATAGTGTACTAAGTAATATCAAGCCATATCCGTTAGTATATCAAGTAAATATAATTCTGAGAATTTCTCTCTTCATCACAAATTACTGTAAATCAATAAAGGATCATTTCTTCTCAGAGAAAGCCAAAATGTGTCATTTGTTTCCCCTCATGGATATATTTTAAGCAAAGAAACCAATATTAGAAGGGACTCTACCAACTAGCAATTTTAATGGTGGTGGTGGGCCATGGTGGAAAGTTCGCTTTTCCTGGCCAGAGTTTGTGATTCTCCTGCACAAAAATATACTGAAATGGCTGTATGCCACGCCAGAGACCTCTGGCGAACTGAAAAACTTTCCACCAAGGGTGGTGGGGGGGGGGGGGGGGTCCAAGGGATCTTTTCCCAAAGAACTATATATAATAACAAACTGAATGCTAACTAAGCACGACAATCCAATTAATAGGATCAGCCTAATCTAGTTTCCCTGAGGTTTGAGTTGAAATACTCCATGCCAAAGGTTGGGTTGTAAAGTATATCACATTGAAGCGATTAAAAATTTGTATTCGATATGGACACTTCGCGATTTTAGCCCAAAAAGTAATTCAAAAAGCCGCAACGTTTGCATACCTTTGCTAGAAGTGGTTTCTGGCCTGAGCTTGGGGTGAAGGAAGAGGCACCAACACGGGCTATAAGCTACGGATACACGGGCAATATTTTTCTCGCGACGGCAATGCAATTTTTGTAAAATCATTGCATTGCCGTCGCAAGAAGTGGCTACACTTACACCGGCAACTGAATGTGCAACGCTACCCGCATTATTTATCATAATCCCACAATTTCTTATTCACGTACGTAAATACGAAAATTATTAAAATGTTATGAACCGTATTGTACTTACTCATGAATTATTTAGATATTCAAATGATGGGAGTGTTCTAGACGTCGTGATTTCGTTCGGAAATACGGAAATAGAAATCCTTGTTTTATTATATATCGTCGCCATATTGAATCAATCACAATTTCTACCCCCATCCCCCCCCCCCCCCCCCTGGCAAAATAAATCGACGGCGAAGAAAATCCGATGACAAAATCACGACGTTTAGAACACTCCTGTCATTTGAATATCTAAATAATTCATGAGAAAGTACAATGTTTATAGCATTTTAATAATTTTCTTATTTACGTACGTAAACAATATCGCAATGCGCCTGTCCTATAGCCCGTGGTTAGCTCACTCACTATACAATATACTGTTATCCTTGGGGTCCTGGGGAGGTGTAAGTTGAAATTACTTGAAAAATACCTGTCCCTATTAGCCCTACTAGCTGAGCGAGGTACCTGGAGATTTGGTTTTTAGGTGGCGTGATCTTGTTGCAACTGTGTCTGTTCTCGAAGACGAGGTTTCAACAACAAGTCTATATGAAAATTTCAAATGCTATTCGTCAAAGGATAACCTAAAGGTCTAAACTGTTTAGCCAAGATCGCTTTAGTTTCACTCGCTGTAGTTTGCAAGTCTAGTTCAGTGTAATCATAGGCGATCCAGAATCGTGAAGATATTTTACATGTCTATTATGAGTTACATGTTGAATACGTTCTTTAACACAACTTATTATGTGTTGAAAAAATACTACCGATATGTTATTAAATATATTACCGAAGGAGACCAAAAGATCCATGCAGGCGGCTGGCAAAAATAAAAATGCTTATTTATTTTTAAGAAGTATTGGACTATTTTATTTAAATTTTCTACTGAGTTTATTAGTTAAAACGCAACCGTCGTTGGCATTGAAAGAGGGCGGATAAAACATCGGTTTGAAGAAAACCAGGAAACATTGTTGCATAAACATTTTTTCCTATCAACGATTTGTGATGTTTTCCAGATGTGGGCAAACTAGCAAACATTTCTGTGAGAAAAAATGTTTCTCAATGTTGAAAGTGGAAAAACAGTATGGTTAACATAGCGTGGGCTTTTCGAATTTGTTAGGGAAAAATTTTTTATTCCTAGAAGCAATGTTTCCCGAGCTGGGCAAACAGGGAAACATTGAAAGGAAACATAATGTTTTTGAAACAATGTTTACAAGTTTATTGAAAGCTTTTTGAAGAACTTACAGAATGTTTTATTGTTTTTTATTGATCTACTCAGCGCCTTAGACAAATTTGCCTGACTTTCGGTTCTAATATACTTAAATGCGCCCGTGCTACAGTATAGCTCTGTAGAAGCATGGGGAAAAACCGTAAATGGATATATCAATAATTACTAGCATGGCTTATCGGTAAGAACCTTTGAAGATAATGTAATATCTATTGTTACTTTATTGTAACATGCTTTGTTTCTGAAATATTGAAGCACAAATAACACTAGACATCCACAATTTTGTTTTCTAATTAGGTTTAATCAATGTCCAAGATGGCGGAAGGCTAATATAGTGTCCTTCAATATTTCACAATCTAAGCATGTCATAAAAAGTTTAACAACAGATATTAGAGTTGAAGGTTCTTATCGGTAAGACAAAAAAAAACATAATGCCATCTTCCTTTCAGGCAAATTTGTCTGAAAATCTTGAGCCGAAGCGTGTATTGAGTTAAACGTGATTGGCCTATGAAACTGAAGCATTCGGAATTCTGGTGAAAAAAACAACTAAAATTGTATGCACAGGAAGCGACAACGCCTCTACGCAGTTGTCCATCCTTGCAAACAACGTTTTTGTACGTTTGAACAAAACGCTTGGAGAGAGGTCCTGTGGACGTTGGCAAAATTTCGTCCGAGTTTTTCAAGGAAGCCACTGGCCGCTGCTTCATCCTTGAACGCAACAACATATGGTCCGACATCCCAAAGATACGCCTCAAGTTATATAACATATGAACTTGTTCAAATAACACTGCTTTCAAATCAGCTCCCAGCCACGAAAAAAATTCTCCTGGAAGCGCTCTGCAACTGTTTCACATTTCCCTTGAGCTATGTTTGCGTTCACTTTGTGAATTCCAGCTTGATATTAGCTTTGATTATTGACATTATATAGTGAATCCCAAAGCAATAACCTCGTTGATTCATTGCATTTAAAAGCTAGAATATCTTCCCTGCTTTAGATCGGCGTTGATTCATTGCATTTAAAAGCTAGAATATCTTCCCTGCTTTAGATTGGCGTCAGAGGCAGCCTTGCAAAGGCAACTTGTAATTTTAATTTTGTTAAGATTTGTTGCATTGGAGCTCATTTGCTTATCAATCTGCTTCTACTAAACATAAACAAAGGCGATGTCTTCCACCATGTCGTATCCAGTTTGCTTTCTTCTTGTGTAGTCCCAGTGCTGTGTTACACTTTGAGCACATTGTCGGATTTGCGAGAGTCTCCTTGAGGGCACTGTTGCAATGTTCCAAGCTTGTCTCATCGCGCTCAAGTCTCTCCAACCACGGTGCTATATTCCCATTCATATGGGATTCCTAAAACATTTTTAAGTGGTAGAAATGTTTTTAGAATCTCAGTACTAAAGGCTGGAGCAATGACTATTTTCTTTCATCAACCAAATATATGCGCTTGTTTTCAGCAGATTATAATCAAAGTGTCTTTATGTGCGGTAATTCCCAAAACTTTTTTACAGCCCTGAATTTTTGTTGCGGATACATCAGCATTGCCAAAGTATTATATATCCAGGTAGTCCGGTTTATATCCAGGTACTCTTGTACAATTACAAGGTTTCGTACAACGGAACTATTGAATCCTTCCACATTGAATAAAAAGCTTCTCCGTGAAGTTTTCAAGGACTCCAGAAGAGTTTTCATAGCACAAACGTCCATAGGATTTTTCACAGCAGTAAAGTTGTAAAGGGTTTGGCATACCACTGAATTTTCGTTTCAAATTATTTGCCATGGACCCATACTTTTAATCCCTTCCTCCAAGGAGTACAGGTAGCAGCAATGAAATGCCAGAGCTTTCCATAGCACAAGAAGTTCATACCACTGAACGTTCGTTTCCAAATTAATTGCCATAGCAACTTAGGCGCGGACCAATATCTTAATCCTTTTCTCTAAGGACCTAAGGTAGTCTACTCTTGCTTTTTTCACAACTTCGATTTGAAAATCAGTACCTGCACAGCTACACTCAACACAAATTTATCGGTTAACGTACAAGAGAAAATGTCAGCACTGAAATCCATTACCCTCCAATTAGTTCTGCTCTTGCAAACGGAACAAAACAACGGGTTCCTTCATTCCAATATCAGAACTAAATTTTAACAATTTTACAAGTGGCAATCTATGACGAGCGTCTAGAAGCCCGAGAAGGTCTGTCGTTTTCTAACCACTTCAAAACACAATCGGTTCGATAATCCCATTGCAACAATGGTGAACCTCTTTGAATTCGTGACTTTATTATTAACAAACTTTTCAAATCCACGAAATCACTTTGTGTCCAAAGTATTTCAATAGCTCCTTCTTTAGCTCCAGGGAGTAGAAATAGCTAAAAAATAACTGTTTATCCAATGTACACAATGAATTAAGATTCCCTTGCAAAAGCTTGTGTTTTAACAACGAAGATATTTTCACTTGTTCTGACACGTCTAATGTCGTTGATTTCGTTTTTCCACGGACAACAATGTTGCTGTAATTTCGTGTGACAATTAAAAGACTAAAACATTGGAAATGATTCCTGCCTTACCAAGCCACATAACACAAAAGGGTCACTGTCCACTTGAAAATCTCATTTGTAGACCGACATTTCAATTGCTGAAATCGCCAGCAAAACCAGCCTAAATCATTTGCCATTAACATTGTCCAGGCTGGAGTTTAACTTGAAAAACTTTGTAAGTTCTCTCGCTTCATCATACCACATATATCAACGCGTTAAGTTCCGCATTTAAAATTCACCTCGCAATCTTGCACGATGATGTAGACGGTTGTATTTTGACCAAACGCCTCGATATGCCAATCACTAAACGGACGCCTTCAGACAACACCTTGTGTACCCAAACGTCTCCATCAACAACGTACGCTTTAGAGTTAGCCAATTACTCCATAATATCGTATATATCCAAAAAAACAACTAGTATTAGACCTTTACATCGCTAGGCAGGTAGGACATCCGAATTCTCCTCGAGAAACTTTTTTGCAATAAAGATATCCTTGCTTGAATCTTCAGTATCGCAGAGTTCGAGGGTTACGGCTTCAGCCTTGAAGTCGAAGTCGTATTCCGTGTGGTTACTAGTGATTCTCGCCACCAGATATCGATCGAATGTGAGAAACTTGAAACTTTTCATCGACTGTCTTGACCACTTCTGTTTGCTAGACTTTACTCCTAGGAATTAAATGGAAACATACACAGAATTTTACTACAAGGGCAAGATTTCGATATGTACTTAAAACAAGATTTAAATGGAAAAAAATATCCTAGATCTTCCCAAAATTCCTATACGTTTTTCACATCAATTCATGAACTTGTCCATGTTGCCTGGAATTCCGGCCTTCGAAAAATTCAAAATTTAGAACGGTGTACAGAGCGATGTAACACAGAGGACGATGGTTCGGATACCGAGAGAATTTTGATGCAATCATTAAAAACTGGGGTTGAAAAAGTTAGTAACAGCTTGATTTCTTTGTGTTATTTCAGGTAACTTACCAGCCAGTCTTCCCTGAACGCCTTGAAATGGTAACTCCAGAAACTTTTCATCTAATACGCGCATGTCTTCTTTCTCGACTGTGGCAAAGTTACCGTAATCCACGAATCTCACGTAAGCCTGTGAAAAAGCAATACTTTAACAATAGCCTATTAGTTTAGAGCTAACCGTATGGGCTCCACTGTGGACGAGTTGCAAAAAAGCCACGGCGTGCATTGCCCTTGTGGAAAGTTTGCAAAATAGGCGGTTAGCGAGGCTTTATGTCGACACACAACATAATGTACTGTAGCTACTAGATACCAACACAAAAAATATTTAATAGATAATGGTCTGTCCCAGAAATGGTGTGATCAAGCTTCATACCAACTTTACAACACTTTAAGGAAGGTTTGCAAAGTTTGAAAACTTTGCCTGGAGGAAGGTGGAACGCTGATCGCAAATCTGGACTGTGCATGGACCACACACAATAAGTCTCGCAACTTCCAGTGAGCCTGTTAACAACCAGTGAACAAGTTGTACGTATTTGCACTGCTTGTCAACGTTTTCAATGAGTTGGGTTTGCAACAAGGCTTTCCTAACAACTCCGGTACAGACCTGTTGCACATGTTGACAACACAAGACTGCAACAATATTGTTATATCATGACTGTATCAGTCTTGCAGGAACAACCTTATGGCAAGTCTGATAGTCCCATAAAGCTTATTACAATTTGTTCACAGTTTTTTCCAAACTTGTTTCAACATATTGGAACAAGGAGTGCAAACACAACTTGTCAACAGCTTGTGAGCATACTTGTTAAAAAGTGTTTGCAGGAAACTTATGAGTTCTTACGCGTATAACAAGGCCTGTGTTGAAATCTTGGCCTGCTAACAAAACATCTTCCTTACTTTGTCGTCATTCATCAGAGATTCGACCAGCGCACGATACCAGCGTTCATCCTCTTCAAATAAAGCGGCGTAAACCTCTCCTTCGACCAATGTTACTTCGCTTTCCACAGCTTGGTTCTGCAAGCGAAAAATAAGATGACCTAAGCGCGTTTTCCACTACACCTCTAAAAACGCGCAAATTGCAACAACTCTGTTCACATCTTGCAACAGACTTGTTATCAACAAACCGATACTAGGATGCGTTCGCATGGCTTGTGTCAGCCCATTGAAGACGAGCCTGTTGCAAGCCTGTTTATTGTAAAAATGTATTATCCACAGGCTTGCTGCAAGTTGTTCAAACCAGATGCAAAAGCTAGTAGAACTTCCGACAAATCTTTGGCGTGTTTAGCTGTGTACGCGGTGTGATTTAGTAGTGTCACGCGGTTTTCGTGAGAAGCCGCACATGCGTGGCTAACCACTATGTTATAGCTGAAAAGTGTCCGTATGTATCACTGAGCTTTACTATAACTGGAGGAAGCACGCTAATTTTCTCACCTGGTAAAAGTCGTTCAACTCGTCGGCAAATTTGCAAATTTCCGGATCATTATCGAAAAGTTGAAACTAAACGAGCAATGAAAATTATCAGGTAATTGGTCGAGCATATGACTTGATGCTTGGCAACATGATTGAAAAATACCATACCGTGAAATGCTCAGGATCCTTGACATCGCTAATATACACATCAAACCAACCAGTTTTAAGTGGCAGAACTTGCCACTGTTTTATAGCCACCTTAACATTATCAGCCTGCACAGCCTGTGCGGCATTCGGATCTCCCGTCGAATCATCCAGCCCGCCTTTAGAACTCGCATCCCTTTTTGCTATGGTATTGCCCCCACTGATCTCTTCTGCGGCTCTTGGTCTTTCCTTTCCCTCGCGAACTTGTTGACTAGTCTCAACTAAGGTACTACCAATGTGTGCCTGGCCTGCTTTTCCTCCTCCGACATTTTCCATCTCCAGATTTTTCATTTCAGGATTCAAACCATTCACCTCTGCACTCGTCCCCGTTTTATCCCTGTTGACAAACTTTTCTCCGGCTTCATCGCCAATGCTTTCCTGGTCTGTTTCGGACGAAATTTGAGTGTCATCGTCTGGATACATATCTTCGCTGATGGCGAAGCCAAGTAGTGAGGCCAAACGATGCGTAACTCGTTTTCCTTCTTCTAAATCTTCTGTGACCAGCAAACTGACGGAAGGAAGGTCCCCGTCTGACAAAACCTACAAAGAATGGGCAGTTTGGATAATAAACTGAATTTAGTCTATTGGAAGAATAACGAACCAATAACCAGCTACAACAACCATAGGGAAGTTAGTAAACAGAGATGGAAAAATATCGGAACCTGGAAAGCTAGTTCCCAGAATTTTTTTGATCTAAATTTTCCCAGAAATTTCAGAGAAATTTTTGACCTATGATAATCAACTGCAAAATTTGAAGAACTGTTGCTCTTGCACATATATATGATATGGTGATGTTGATCACTTGGTAACAATGTTTGGATAAAATGCTCTCAAGTGAATGCGTCTCAACCAGGAAAGTGCAAAATACTTTAACTGCGGCGAGAAATCGAACTCACGACCTTGACGTATATACATGTATATAGTAATGTTTATGACGTTGACATAAGAGCGCTCGATACTGATTCTAGTAGAGCGTAGAATAGACAAGAAGGGCAAGGAATACTTTTTCTGTCGCTAAGCGCGTGAAACTCCGAGTAGCGAGAGAATAAGTATTCCTTGTCCTTCTTGTCTATTCTACGCTCTACTAGAATCAGTATTGAGCACTCTTATGTTAACGTCACAAACATTACTATCACTGATTTATCAACTTCACTGACTTATTTTATACTTTTTTCAGTCCTAAACCAAGTTCCCATACTACTTACTTCAGCCATCAGACTGCCTTGCTCGACAATTTCAAAAATTCTGTCGACCATTTCGTCATTCCAACCATCCTGAAATAGAAAGAGCACTGTGAAACGGCGCAGTTATTAAAAATATCGTTATTCTGAACATCAACAAGGTATTCAAAAGACAAAGAGATTCGATGGAAGGCAAAGAAAGAAGATTCTTTGTCAAATTCGCGATATTCATGTTGTATAACTACAATAAATCAAAGAAATGGAATGGAAACACGGGCAAAAGCGCTAAGACTTCGGAGATGCGACCTGATACACTTTACTTTAGATCCCGGTGGCTTTAGTTTAAATATTCTACAACTTTGTATTTACATATTTTAAACGATAACGGCAACGGCCATGGAACTATAGACTTTTTCACTTTGGTATAAAGAAAGCCGGAATTCAAAACGTTTTCGCCAACAGGCAACAGCGATATTACTAAAGTAAAGTTAATCCAACATAAGCACTGTTACTCTTATTAAAATATAATTTTGTGGAAACACCACGTAAGTTTATCATCGCAATAATAAACTAACAAATATAAGTTTATCATTGCGATAATAAACTTACGTGGTGTTTCCACAAAATTATATTTTAATTTGATATTCACCATGAAAACATACGAGGAACTTATTACTGTTGTTCCTGTTTAAAATATGTAAATGCAAAGCTCTGAAGCGATAGTTCAAACACGAATAGGAAGACTTCCTCAGATTTCCAAACACCGACAGGAATTGAAAATACGAAGCGAAGCTGAGTATCTTTCAACGAAATTCGGAGGTGTTTTGAAAACAGAGGAAATCCTCCTTACGAGTGTTTGAATGTACCTCTCAAGCAAACTAATATTTTGCAAGAAAATCAAGGAGCAAGCTGGCCTAATTTATGCAATTTCTTCCTCCGATTTTCAAACGTTCTCTACGGTATTGATCTTCTTTGTGCTTTTTTTCGTGAATTATCAATGATTTGGCAAATATTTAAAGAAAAGTTACAGGGATTTTGAGGTAAACGTATCAGGCCGTATTCATGGTCGAATCATTCGGTTTCCAGTCCTTTTTTTTGACTGCCTATGTTCTACCATTGCGAGAACTCTTTCGTTTAGTAGACGTACCTTGGGCACATCATAAAGCTGACATTCCAGCGCCTACGACGAAAGAAGAAAACAGTGGAATACATAAAATAACTGCATTTGGATTAGGATTTCCCGGCTTGGAATTACAGAGGTCTTTTTTCAGTGATAACACAACTTAGTACCTGGAATGGCAGTGACAGAACATGCACGTTTTCTTCAGTTGGTTCACGCAAATTCGTCACCGGAACATCTTCTATGTTTCCAAAGTCAACATATAGCACCTCGACCATCTGCGTGAAACAAAAATCTTCGTGTTAGTTACTCTCCCCTGGCAACCTTTCATACACCTGTACACGACTGTATATTCAGTGTACTTATTACTTGTGTACTCTACTTGAACCAAAGTACCTTGAACATAATGGATTTCTATTTTTATTCCCTTTAGCCTGCTACGTCAAGCACAGCCACAAACGCGCTAATTACACCTAGATTGCTGAAGTCTTGTCTGGCAGTCATCAAGCCGATGTCAGGATGCGTTCGCATGGCGTATTGTTGCAAGTTCTCAAATAAGTCTGGGAATATCAATTTGC